>NEWO01000336.1:606120-734072 GCA_003013225.1 Phalaenopsis aphrodite | reverse complement strand
TTAATATTTGTTATTCGAAGCAATGCATTGTATTAATTTGCTATGCTTCTTTTAAACAGTAAATGCTTGTTATACACCAGCACGGAAACTATTAATGGAGAAGTTATATTAATCAAATGATCCTTAAATTACATTAATGGCCACTGTTTGCAAGTTCTAAGAATTTTTTTTCCCAATTTTACATATGAGTGAATTTAATCATAAATTTACGCGTAAATTTGTGTGCGGTGTCCGATCTGGATCACTGAAATACATTTTTTTTTTGTTTTTTTTATTGTTAAAGTGAGACTCACTCTAAATTTTTAACGGTCCAGATCAGACACCGCACGTAAATTTTACGTGTGGTTTCCTCAGACAATAATTTTTACTCGACCAAGACTAATATTTGCAGCACAAGTATTACTTAACTATTTATCAACGCTATTAAAGATGAGGGCTAATCCTCTATAACTATTGTAGAAGGAGGATTGATTTAAATTACTTTGACTTTGCAATGAAATAAAAGATTAGTATTTGTCAACTGAGCTTTCAACATTATTATGGAGCGTCTGTAGCTTAATGTGACAAATATTATAAAAACACCTTTTTTTTATGTAACATTTGTTGCTTGAGTTTATGTTTGATTTGTACTCCGTTAACATTGGCTTCAAGCAATCGTGTTACATTTTTATGTGCTGCAAAAGTTAATCTTTTTGAATAGTGTCAGATAATATTATGTACGAAATTTAGATACATGTGAACATCATATATGATACTATTATGTACTGTTGTATAACGTGTGTACAATAATATACAACATTGTTTAGAAAAATCAAACATAGATGCTTCAATAAATCTTTGTTTGTTTCTCATAAAAAAAACCATAAAATCTTTTCTATAAATAATTCAAATAGTCTTTGTGAATAGAAATAGCATGAACAAGGGGTAGAGAAAGTATTTTAAAATGACTTAAATAGACCTAATTGGCATTAATTGATATAAATAATTGATAGACAATATAGTGTTCCTGCATGATGAAAATGTTTGAACTTTATCCTAAAATTGAATTCAATTACAATTTATTTCTCTCATATAATTAGCATCGAATTAAATTTAATTAAGAAGACATTTGAATTCAACCAAAACAGATGGCACCGAAATTACAATCATACTGCCATCTTATTTCTTCTAAAGATATTCGAGTAAAAGCTGACCGTAGGGGCGTGTTGTTGACGACCTAATAACGCACTGAAACGGAAAAAATAGCGAGGTTTTCTGCTTCGTTCAGATCACCGCCACCGGGCGCCAGCTCCCAAGAAGAAAACCTCCCCTTTGTGTCTCGTGATGCTTGCCGGCTCGCAACCCCTACCCCCGATTCCTGCAACAAAGCTTTCTCGTCGTACGAAGCCCTTGGGAGGCCAGAAAACCAGCCGCCGCAAATTCGCAACAACGAAGACTGCCTATCCATGAAGTCGGCTCTCCTAGCGCTTCCGCAGGCTCCGATGGCAGGCAGATCCACCAATGCTCAATTTCCCGCAATATTTTTCACACCGGCTATGATGGCCCAATTGGTAGCGCTTACGGCTCTGGCCACTGTGGATTTTATTTAAATTGGCCATCGGAGTTGGGTTCAAAATTGGTGGGGTGTTGAATCCAAATTTGCTATTTGGATCATGCCTGAGGGATCGAGAGTGAAACACGAGCAATGGAGAAAGGGTGGGAGATAAAAGGAGAGATTTGCCCCACGGGAGGAAAAGAGGCACCCCTATCACCATACATAAAATAGGCTTATCAGTGATGCACCTTATGTTTTCTTCTTACATAAGGTGTGAGAGATAAAGCTTGGGCACTCATTTTAACACATGATCAATTTTAATTCAACATACGATGCAAATTTGTAAAGAAATAATTTTTCAAGAGAGAGACCCTAGTGTCAACTCCCAAAAAAGCTCTTAGAGGTAGTGGGCACCCAGACTTAAATACTATTTTTTGGCCTTACACATAGCTGATGTGAGACTTTTTGTTCGTGACATTCTCCTCCACCCAATCACGTGGTGTCATAGTCACGGATCGGCTCCACCGAGGGTCTCACTGGATTATAGAGAGTCCACACATTCCACTTGTCACCTCCCAAAAAAGCTCTTAGGGGTGGTGGGTAGCCCATGACTTAAATATTATTTTTCGGCCCATACACCTAACCGATGTGAGTCTTTTTGTCTGTGACACTAGGGACCATTTAATAAATGTCACGGGTCATCTATTTATAACAGATAAAATAAAGGAAATACAATATTATTTTTTTACCCTTCTCATTTTTTTTATATTTAGGCCACCTAAATCTTTGTTATCAACTAAAAAATATAATCATTTTTTAATTAAGGTGGTGTTTGGTATCATATTTTTAACTGGGATTAGTGATGAATTTAAAGTAAATCCAAGAGAACATCCAAAATGAATCTTAAATTGTGTGATTATATTCTATTAAATACATAATTAAAGCATTTGCTCAAGGTCAATGTGGTTTCATGGCATATGATGCAAGAAAAAGACGAGTATGGAACGACTGTTTTAATAGGCTGAAGAAAAAAGTAATTTGCAAGCTTCAAATAGAAGAAGAAAAAGTTGTGCATTTACCCGTGACATAATGGTTGAAAGTTCAGTTTCTCACAATAAAATTCTGAGTTGGATTACACATATTGCCCTCTTTGCTCACCTTTTCTGAAAAAAAGAAGAAAAGTTAGAGGTGATATTCTTTGGCTTATTTACACATAAATGATTTCACCATAACTCTTATACAAAATAACAAAATTTAATTTATTTCTTTTCATATGATAAATTTAATTTAATTAAAAAATATGTTTTGAAATGGGAAATGAATTTCTGTTCTTTCTTTATATATATATATATAGATACATGTGAATGTCATATATGATACTATTATGTACTGTTAACATGTGTACAATAATATACAACATTGTTTAGAAAAATCAAACATAGATGCTTCAATAAATCTTTGTTTGTTTCTCATAGAAAAGACCATAAAATCTTTTCTATAAATAATTCAAATAGTCTTTGTGAATAGAAATAGCATGAACAAGGGGTAGAGAAAGTATTTTAAAATGACTTAAAAAGACCTAATTGGCATTAATTGATATAAATAATTGATAGACAATATAGTGTTCATGCATGATGAAAATGTCTGAACTTTATCCTAAAATTGAATTCAATTACAATTTATTTCTCTCATATAATTAGCATCGAATTAAATTTAATTAAGAAGACATTTGAATTCAACCAAAACAGATGGCACCGAAATTACAATCATACTGCCATCTTATTTCTTCTAAAGATATTCGAGTAAAAGCTGACCGTAGGGGCGTGTTGTTGACGACCTAATAACGCACTGAAACAGAAAAAATAGCGAGGTTTTCTGCTTCATTCAGATCACCGCCACCGGGCACCGGCGCCCAAGAAGAAAACCTCCCCTCTGTGTCTCGTGATGCTTACCGGCTCGCAACCCCTACCCCCGATTCCTGCGACAAAGCATTCTCGTTGTATGAAGCCCTTGAGGGGCCCAAAAACTAGCCGCCGCAAATTCGCACCAACGAAGACCGCCTATCCATGAAGTCGGCTCTCCTAGCGCTTTCGCAGGCTCCGGTGGCAGGCGGATCCGCCAATGCTCAGTTTGCCGCAATATTTTTCACACCGGCTATGATGGCCCAATTGGTAGCGCTTACGGCTCCGGCCACTATGGATTTTATTTAAATTGGCCATCGGAGTTGGGTTCGAAATTGGTGGGGTGTTGAATCTAAATTTGCTATTTGGATCAAGCCTAAGCGATCGAGAGTGAAACCCGAGCAATGGAGAAAGGGTGGGAGATAAAAGGAGAGATTTGCCCCACGGGAGGAAAAGAGGCACCCCTATCACCATACATAAAATAAGCTTATCAGTGATACACCTTATGTTTTCTTCTTACATAAGGTGTGAGAGATAAAGTTTGGCACTCATTTTAACACGTGATCGATTTTAATTGAACACATGCAAATTTGTAAAGAAATAAATTTTCAAGAGAGAGACCCTAGTGTCAACTCCCAAAAAAACTCTTAGGGGTAGTGGGCACCCAGACTTGAATACTATTTTTTGGCCTTACACATAGCTTATGTGAGACTTTTTGTTCGTCACAATCTCCTCCACCCAATCACGTGGTGTCATAGTCACGGATCGGCTCCACCGAGAGTCTCACTGGATTATAGAGAGTCCACACATTCCATTTGTCACCTCCCAAAAAAGCTCTTAGGGGTGGTGGGTAGCCTAGGACTTAAATATTATTTTTCGGCCCATACACCTAGCCGATGTGAGACTTTTTGTCCGTGACACTAGGGACCCTTTAATAAATGTCACGGGTCATCTATTTATAACAGATAAAATAAAGGAAATACAATATTATATTTTTACCCTTCTCATTTTTTTATATTTAGGCCACCTAAATCTTTGTTATCAAATAAAAAATATAATCATTTTAATTTAAGGTGGTGTTTGGTATCATATTTTTAAGTGGGATTAGTGATGAATTTAATGTAAATCCAAGATCTCAAAATGAATTTTAAATTGTGTGATTAAATTCTATTAAAGACACCAAGGTATTATATTTTTGGTGCAAACAACGAAGCCGAAGCTTAAGCGCCGGCCTTGGGCGCTCAAGCGTCAAGTTTGCTGGGCGTGATCCCGAGAGGCGCCTAATCGCACCAATGCCCGGTGCAATTACTCCGCTTTCTGAGTATTTATAATAATTTTGAGCGGTGTAATGATTGGGTGAGTATAGTCTTCATTTGGTGTTCTTTAACAAGTTTCTCATGAAGAATACAAGAGTTGGAGAGGGTGATTTTTGGAATCCCAACGTGTGTTTTTTGCATCAGATCAAAGAAGGAAGATTGTCGAGAGTCCTGTAAGTTTCTTCATGTGAGTGTGGAGAAGAAACTTTCGTGAGTCATTTATAAAACTATTTGATTTTCATAATAAATTTGTGGTGGTGTGACTCCATAGTTATTTCTCTTTTTCGAGTTTTTCCACGTAAATTTTCGTGTGTTTTTCTGATTGTTTTAATTTTGATTTTCTTGAATCTTATGATCATATTCCTTCTTGAAACTAGAAAGAGATTCTTTCGGAGTAATTCCTCCAAACACACTAACTCAAATCTCATGATTTTTAAGGTAATAAAATGTCTGTTAAATCTAAACACTTAAAAACAAACAAATTTTTCCACGTGGAAGGAACGGTTTGGTATCCCACAAGCAAACATTATACAAAATATCTTTAATTTACTATTAATAACAAAGGAGTAGTTCATGATCATTCTGTCTGCAATACGCAAAGGCTGCGTTTCGATATGGCTGGTAATTAAAGAAAAATAACATAAAAATAAAAACCACAAAATTATAATCAATTGATAATAGGGGTGTAAACGAGCCGAACACGAGCGAGCCATGCTCATCTTGTGTTTAGCTCGTTTATATTTCGAGCTTAAAAAGAGTTTTCGTGTTTGGCTCATTTGCTTAACGAGCCGAACAAGAGCTGTTCACGAACAAAGAGTACTTTTAACGACACTAATATGTAGTCATAAGACAATAAGAGCTTGAACAATATTTAAAAATTATTATTTATATTAAAACATCATTTGAATCTAATTTAATAATTGTTATTCTATTTTCTTAATCAATATTTTAATTGGTTATAAATCTTTGTAGCCTTGTAGTCAATTAGATTTTTTTAAAATACTACTTTATATATATATATATAAACTTGATGAGTAGTATTTCGAGCCAAAACGAGCCGAACACGAACGAACACATCTTAGTTCGTGTTCGGCTCGTTAACTTATCGAACAAAATTAACGAGCTGAACACGAGCTTCTTAACGAGTCGAACACGAGCTATTCGCAAACAACGAGCCGTTTTGACAGCCATAATTGATAATGGTCAGATTTTTATTTAATTTACTTTCCTTTCTATCAAAGAGAATGATGCACTCAAACAAATTCACGTTTAAAATGATATTTTCTTTTACTCCAAACAGAAAAAAAAAAACAATAAATCTGTAAATCAGCATTTGTGTTCGTTAAGGAAATATATATAAAAATAAATTGTATTGCTTTTTTCTCTGTTTGGAGTAAAAGAAAATATCATTTTAAACGTGAATTTGTTTGAGTGCATCATTCTCTTTGATAGAAAGAAAAGTAAATTAAATAAAAATCTCACCATTATCAATTGATTATAATTTTGTGGTTTATATATATATACACACACACACACTCGCGAAAGAATTCAATCTCTAAAAGTCACATGGTATCAGAGTCATACCAGTCTTTTTCGGTATGACGATTTCTTCATCTTCCTCTCAAGAAATATCCTCCGTCTCTTTTGCCCCTGCCCATGGTTAATGGATCATCGATTCCGGCGCTTCTCATCACATGAATGGCAATGCCTCCCTTCTCCATGACTATATGTCGTGCGGGGACAACTCCACCATTCGCATTGTCGATGGCTTGTCTCCAAAGTCATCGAATTTGGCTTTGTGCGCACACCCAAAACATTCTACTTTGATATGTGCTTCATGTTCCTACTTTAAATTAAAATTTAATATCCATAGAAAAGTTGACTAGTGATTTGAGGTGTATTGCTAAATTTTTCTCTACCACGTGTGAATTTTAGGATGCGGACTCGGGGACAACGATTGGCAATGCTAGAGTTGTGCTCTGGTCTCTACGTCATCAACGGTGCTTCACCACTACGATCTCGCTACAAACATTTTTCTACCCATCATTCTGTCTATAATTTTAGTGTCAATAAAAATTCTGAGATTATGTTATGACATTTTCGTCTCGTCCATCCAAATTTTATGTATCTTGCAAAACTATTTCCAAGTTTATTTATCAATAAAGATGTTTGTTTTTTTCAATGTGAAATTCATCAACTTGCCAAACACACTCGCACGTCATTTCCACGTGTTGGTTACACCTCTTCTCGGCCCATTGCACTCGTTCACAGCGATATATGAGGCCCATCCCGTGTTACAACTCTTACCGAGATTCGGTGGTTTGTCTTCTTTATTAATGATCACACTCGACTAACGTGGTTAATTCTTATAAAAGATAAATCTGCAGTCGGTCACATATTTGAACAATTTTACTCAATGATTCAAACACAATTATAAACCTCCATCCAGGCACTCAAGACTGATAATGCAAAGGAGTACTTCGCTTCCGTTCTCAACTCTTATCTCTCCTCTAAAGGCATCCTCCATCTTAGTTCTTATGTCGACACTCCTCAACAAAATGAGATTACTGAACGCAAGAACCGTCACCTTCTCGAAGTGGCCCGCTGCCTCATGTTTTTCTCTAACGTGCCTAAGATTTTTTTTGGGGTGACGCTGTATCCACTGCAGCCTAACTCATCAACAGGATGCTTTCTCCGGTCCTCAAATTTCAAAGTCCAGTCAAACTCCTTCTTAAATCGTTTTCCTACGCCAAGGCAATTACCCAAAATCTACCTTCCAAAGTATTTGGTTGCTCTTCCTTTGTTCACATTCATTCACACACACAATCACAGCAAACTTGACCATAAATCTACTAAATGTATTTTCCTCAGCTACTCACCTCTTCAGAAAGGGTATAAGTGCTACTCTCCTCTCACAAGAAAAACTTACAATACTATAGATGTCACCTTCTTTGAAAACCAGTCTTACTACCCCAATTCTAATATTCAGGGGGAGACTTTAAGGGAATATCAGTCTTGTGGAGACAACGATTTCATACCACCACACACCAAATTCTCGTCCCTTGAACCGTACTCCTTATCTCTCGACTCGGATCCAACAAGTTCATCCAACTCACGTGAAAATGTACCTAACAATCAATCTCCGTCTAGTTCTCAAGTGTGCAACTCGTCATACATTCTTACACCACCTCCCACACACAATAATCACATAGAACACCCAAAACAAACACAAATCCAAGAGTTAGAACCTGATCCAACTCCTACAGAAATCCACTTAGGTATGAACACACTTGAACATGAATCTACTATACCTATGATTGATGACTCCGACATTCTAATTGCTTTAAGGAAAGGTGTTAGATCCATCCGACCTCCACTTAGGTACTAACACACGATGCATCCGATCTCCAACTTTGTATCCTATGAAAGACTATATTTATACTAAGCCTATGTCATTGTATTCGACAACACACAAGTTGCAAACACCATTGATGAAGCTCTTAAACACCCGAGGTTGAAAGCGATCTTCAATGAGGAGATAAGAGCCCTACAAAAGAGTGGTACATGGACTGTTTCAAACTTGCCAAAGGGAAAGAAAACAAACGGCTGCAAATGGATCTTCAAAGTCAAACACAAGGCAGATGGCACAATTGAGAGATTAAAAGCACGTCTCATAACAAAAGGTTTTTCACAGTCCTATGGTATTAATTACCAAGAAACCTTTGCCCCTGTGGCCAAACTTAACATCATTAGAATTCTTATTTCACTTGCGGCAAATGAAGACTGGCAGCTACATCAACTTGACGTGAAAAATGCTTTCCTAAATGACGATTTGGAAGAAGAAGTTTACACGGAAGCATCTCCCGGACTAGAAGCATCCTTGTCAAACAATAAAGTTTGCAAACTCCAAAAATTATTGTACGACCTCAAACAATCTCCCCGAGCATGGTTCGATACTTTTGCAAAATCAGTGACAAAAACGAGTATACTCAGTGTCAGGCAGATCACACTCTCTTCATGAAAACCTCTCCCGAAAAGAATATTGCAATTCTAATCGTATACATTGACGATATCATCCTCATTGGAAATTATGAAGAAGAACCCACAAATCTGCAAAGCTTCTCACTCGGGAATTCGAAATCAAAGACCTCAAAAACCCAAAGTTCTTTCTTGGCATGGAAATAGCTCGATCAAAACAAGGACAATTTATGTCACAACGGAAATATACATTGAACCTGCTGAAGGAAACATGTATGCTCAATTGCAAACCTGTCGATACTTCAATGGATCCCTACAAGAAGATCGACACTGAGAAAAATAACGCACCTGTGGATAGAGGGAGATATCAACGACTAGTGGGATGACTCATCTATCTCTCACACAGACAACCCGACATTGGTTTTTCTGTTAGTGTTGTTAGCCAATTCATAAACATCCCTACGAAAGAACACATGAATGCAGTCTACAAAATCTTTAGATACCTCAAGATGACTCTAGGTAAAGGGCTACTATTTCAAAGGAATAAGGATTGAAGTATAGAAGTGTATTCAAATGCAGACTGGGCAGGGGAGCGACGATTGACTTCCGACTATTACACTTATGTCTGGGAAAACCTAGTCACTTGGAGAAGCAAAAAACATCATGTGGTATCAAAAAGCAGTGCTAAAGCTGTATTCAGAGCTCTTGCACTCGGGATTTGTGAAGGAATGTGTATTCAAAGAATACTCAGCGAACTCAGAATGCTAACCGAAAAAAACTGTCAAACAACAATGCAACAATCAGACAACCATCAACATTGCAAATAATCTAGTACACCATGACAAAACAAAACACATCGAAATCGACCGACACTTTATCTCAGAAAACATTTAGAGATGAGTCGTCGAACTTGCATACATTCCTTCCCGACATCAAACAAGAGATATTTTCACAAAGCATCTCCCAAGAATCAACTTTGAAAATTATGTAACAAATTAGGCATGTACAATCTGTACAACTCAACTTGAGGAGGAGTGTAGAATCTCGTGATTTTAGGAGACAATTATTCTGCATTTATTATGAGTTATTGTGGAATCATCGTAATTTTAGGAGGTAATTATTCTGTATTTATTAGGAGTTATTCACTCAATTATTTGTTATTATTAAGTCAGATTTTATTAGATATTTCCCTATTTATGACGGATTTTCTTAGATATTTCTCTGTTTAGAAATTACCATAATTGTGGAATCTTTTCCATGATTCAGGTTGGTCATCATGTATATAAATATAAGTTGTAATCTGGCTTTTTATTCATCATATATGAATGAATTCAATCTCTAAAACTCACACGCTTGAAACTCAAAAGAATTCTTCAGTGAAGGGGTAGAAGAAAGTGGAGGAAAGGGTGACAATTTATGATAGACAGAGACAGAGAGAGAGCTTACACGATGAAGGTATAAATGGCCAGACATGTAAGCAGAAAGAAAGGATGACGGGTTCTGAGGTTGCAATAAAGTGGTCAACTTTGTGGTGTAAACAAAAAAAAAAGAATATTACCAATCCTAAACTCAAACCAAGCTGAAGGAGTTATTGTGATATGTTATTATTACATACAAAACCAAATGATATAAAACATTTAAATAGATGAATAATTAAGCTTAAGATAAGTATTACATGTAAGTAAATATATTAAGCCTTAAGCAATTGATCAAAGATTAACTAGACTTTATTCAGGTTATATATTATGTTCTATATTCTCACTTCCTTTTCTCTCAATAATTAATTATTGGATCCTAATTGTAGCAAAATTTGCTGCCAAGAGAACCGCATGACAACAAAACAAGAAAAGGGAAATCTCAAAGAATTATGTAAACAAGAGCACCGAGAACTTACGTGGTTCGGCCCATAGGACCTACATCCACAAGAGAGAATCAATAAACAATTCACTAAGACAATCTTGAAGATTACCCCGCACAATTTCAAGGACAGCCCAATCTCCTCTAGTCTCCTTGATCTCGATACAACCCTTCTTGGTTCCTCACCTCGCACTTAGAGTTTTTTTTTCCCTTTACATTTATATATATATAGACAATGACTCATATAAGATAAGCGGTTAAATACTTGTCATAACCAAATGACCGTTATACCCATTGACTATTTAAACCTCTTATAATCTATGACTTTATCTTATTTCACACAATCGAGAGTCACCATAACACTAATCAAATAAATTATTCTACATTTTAGCACACAAATCTACGCATAACATATTTGCGTGTAAATTTGTATGATATGTTCCTATAAAAAAGTACTGATACAAATGCAATTTTAATACAAGAGAATTTTAACCATTTTGAAATTTTTTTATCAAATTAATTGATGCTCAAATGTATAGTATTCATAATGTGCAGATGATTGTACATTTGCACCACTTTTGTATAGATATGTATATGGTACACCCATATATTAAAGTGCACAAATCCTATGTATGTTTGATGCAAATAGTTGTCTAAATATATTTTGATATATTTTTATTATGATATGCTATTTTTCAACCAATGTCTTTACGTTCACATATCATATATTCTCAGTATAATTAAATCATTAAACATTTATAATAGTTTAATTAAATTAGATTTGCATACTAAAACGTGCAAAATTTTATTTAATTTGGCATCTAATAACTAATTATTGAGAGAGAAGGAAGTGAGAAGGCACAACGAAGTTGCTTCCCGCGCTTCTCTGTACTTCTCTCCTCGCCTTTGTTATCTCAAGGCGTGCAAGCTATCTCTCCACACAAGCTGTTACTCTTTCCTCCCCTTTCTTCTGCCCTCTTCCCTTTATAACCTTCCATCATTGCCCTAAAACCTCCAAAGTTACGCACTTTCTGTCTCCAATTCTCTTTTCATTCCTCCGTTCACAAAAAAGTTGAGATCTTGTCAACAAATCCAGTTTTTTTTTTTTTGATGGGTTGTCAGCTCAGCAAAGGTTCCGAGTCCCCTATCCCTAGGGCTTCTGCTGCCGCCGCCATCGATGAGAAGAAGCTACATTACACGGCGGATCTAAGCTCCTACGAAGCTGCTTGCCAGCGGGACCCCGATCTGCAAAGCTTCGACACGAATCTCCATCTAAAAATGAACCGAGCCCTCTCAACACTCGCCGATGGAGTCGAGGTCCACTCTCTCTCCTTTGATGCCCTCAAAGAAGTCACCGGCTGCCTTCTCCAGATGAACCAGGAGGTCGTCAAGATTATCCTCGATTGCAAAAAGGACATTTGGAAAACCCCCGAGCTTTTCCAACTCGTCGAGGACTACTTCGACAACAGTCTTCAAACCCTAGATTTTTGCACCGCACTCGAACGCTGCCTCAAACGTGCTCGTGATTCCCAGCTCATAATCCAGGTCGCTCTTCAACAATTCGAGGAGGAACCTCATTACGAGAAGGCGTTGGAACTTCTGAGTGAGTTCAAAGCTGCTGGTAATCCCTTCACTGAAGAATTCTTTAGGGAGTTTCAGGCGGTTTATACGCAGCAGCTATTAATGCTGGAGAAGCTCCAGCTCAGGAAGCGAAAGCTCGATAAGAAGCTCAAGTCCGTCAAAGCTTGGAGAAAGGTCTCCTTCATAATTTTTGCAGCAACGTTTGCATCCGTTGTGATCTGCTCTGTTGTGGCTGCTGCTGTGGCGGCCCCTCCGGTGGCGGCAGCTCTGGCTGCGGTCTCGTCTATACCATTGGGATCAATGGGGAAATGGTTTGATTCTTTGATGAAGAAGTATGAGGATGCGCTGAGGGGGCAGAAGGGGGTGATCAGCTCTATGCAGGCTGGTACCTTTGTAGCCATCAAGGATTTGGATAATATTAGAGTTTTGGTTGATAGTTTGGAGATTCAGATCAGTTCGCTGCTTCAGTTTGCAGAATTTGCTTCGAAGGATGAGGATGCCTTCAAGGTTGGGGTTCAAGAGATTAAGAAGAAGCTGGGGGATTTCATGAAGAGCATCGAGGACTTGAGTGAGCAGGCTGATCGATGTAGCAGGGATATAAGGAAGGCTAGGACAGTGGTGTTGCAGAGGATCATTAGGTACCCGGAAAAAAATTAACTGAATTATTCTAATTTTAGAATGTGTATGTGCATCGGTTGATTGATGAAGTTGTTTTGTATTTTTATTAGTCTTTTGTTCTGTCAAGGAAATAATTGTATACGCGTGAACTCATCTGAAATTTATTTATTTTTTAATGAAAGCAGAGACTAATGAGGCTTTACTAGGGTCTCCACCCTTTTCAATTGTTATTTTTTTCACTAGTTCTTGTGTTGCTTCATGAATGCATGACATTTAATGAGATATCATCAGATTTCTTTTGAATCATATATGAGTCACCTAGGCTCATAGGGTCGGCACAAGTGTTCCAAATGGTTTATGACTCCTATGTGTCTTGACATCTACCACATTTGTGAGCAAGATTCAGGAGAGGTAATCCTGCTTAAGTTTATAAATAGCCTTTTTGAGTTCAAACACATAAGTTGGATCTAATTTGATGATGGTACTGCATTTATATTTATTTTTTATGGGGAATTTACATACATACTACAAAAAAAAAACTACTATATGCACATATAAAACACAAAAACCATAATATACAAAAATACAACATAAAAAATCTCACCCCACAAAAAAAACTACATACTTTTCACCCCTTTTGTAAACTCTCATGAACCCGAGTGGTTCTGGCTGGTTGTGGCCGTCTTCGCCCTCTTCTCCGTGAATGCAGCCAAGTGAAATACAAAGCTGATAGCTTTCCTCTTGATTTTGGCCGGCCATAGCTGATAGCTTTCCTCCGACTTCAGTCCTCCCGCTGCCTTGGGCTCTTAGACAGGCACAACCCTCTTCTACTGTTACAGGCCACCGAGTTCGAAAATGCAGTCAGACTTTTGCTTCATATGATTTTGATTTTGAGATAACTATGATATGTTGAAATTATTCTTAGTGCATTCAATTAAAATTTTTTGAATGTGTTTTGTATTCAATTTACAGATCATCTTTATCTTATGTATAGCATTTTGATCTCCATTTTATGTGTATTTTTAATTAGTTTTATGGCATTGTTGGTATGAAAATAAGATATTTTTATTGGACTTGATTTTTGGCTTATCTTTGGGAACAGTGAGCTTTTGGAGCCATTTGTTCTTAATTTTGTACATCAGTTTTTGTCAATGTGTTTTAGATATCTTTTATTTTTTTGGTTATTTATTCATAGCTTTTTGATTGTTGAGTTTTAAGAGATAAACAAATTTATATGAACTTTATAATTAAAATAAAACAATTTATATCATACCTTATCTATCTATCTATCTATCTATCTATCTATCTAGAGACTATTTTATCTATTTATATTTATATATATATATAGGCTTTAGAGACTATTTTATCTATTGAGTCATTTGGGAAAGTTGTCAGCTTGAGGTAACTTATCATTATCATGCTTCAATTTTTTAATTTTTTTGCTTTCATGTTATTTCTAATTTTTTATTTGATTTTATTTTACACAAACTCAGATATACAGACATTTTGAAAGTTTTCATCATGTAATTTTTTTATCTATTGTAAAATTAATTATTTAAGTCATATTGATATATACGTGCTAATTTTTTTATCAAACATTTTATATTGTATAATATTTTATGCATTTTATAGAGTATATAAATATTGATAGAAATTTTAATAAAATATTAACAAATTTATGATTTATTATAACATGTTAAATAATATTCATGCATGTTAAAACTCTTGATATTTCGATATTTATGTATTTGAAATGCATATGCAAGTAGTGGAAAACTGGAGATAGTATGGATGGGTGGCTGGTTGTATTCTATGTATTGAAGTCAAAGGATGAGAGATTAAGCATTTCTATTATTAAATATGAAATATTCAAAATGGAGATATAAGAGATAAATGAAAAATATGGAATGTTCAAAAATGAAGGTTAATATTTTGTTTTATTGTTGGTATCATGTTAAAAAAAAAAAAACCTGTATTGTTATTTCTAACACATACTACTAATACAATTTTTTGTTTTTTTGTTCTGATATTATGCTTGATAGACATAACATGTGATACGTTCAGATATAATTTTTGATTTTCTTGAGGTGTGCTTTAGTGTTCATATGATGTTGAATTTGCATACATTTTTTTTTTTTAAATATTGTTGTTGGCTTTGAGTAATCTATTATGTTGCTATTGTCCACTCATTCCTCACCCGTGTATTGCTTTTAGGAAAGGATGGGGCTCTAATTGAGTAAAAGTTGATGGTTCTTATTAAGTTCCTAATCTTAGATATGTTTTATTATTATAGATATATTTTTTTTACAATCATGATAATGTATATATTTAACTGAAAGATTGTATCTTGACTGTCATATGTATCTTAATTTTATTATATAGTTTAGTGATGTGAATGTAAGTATGTTGATATTTTTGCTTACTATTTGGTAATGAAGAGATTCCTTCAATTAGATCTTGGGAAATTAATTGATTATTATAACTCAATATGGTTTGGCCTGCCTCTATATAGTAGCTCAAATCAGCTGGGCTCAAAACAACCTTTTTTTTTTTTGGGTATCAAAATAGTGAATATAGGCTATAAAAATTATCGAGGGATAAGAGATAGATATATAGGTTGCTTAAGATTAATTTATATTTTGCCCTTTACTTTATGCACATTGTGTTGAGTCACTAGATGTGCTTGCACAGATGTGAGTGTTGAGAAACCATGAATCATCTGAATCAGGATGGGACAAATTGTTAGATTTCATAATTTAGTTTTCTAGTTTGGTGACCAAATTTATTAGTAATGCTCAGAGTAGGGTGTCTACTTTGAGAGCTGAGGAAGATAAACATTGTACTTGTTCTTGAGATTCAAACCTAAGAAATGGAAATGGCGATGCATATGTTGACAAAGGCGATTGACTGCATAAGCTATGTCAGGACGTGTTACCGCGATGTATTGAAAAGCATCGATAAGTTTTCGGTAGGGTTGCTGATTATGAAAGGGCTGGCTCTGCTTACTCAATCCTGTAAGACGCACTTGCTTTGGATTAGAGAGGGGCTTATTGTTTTGTGTACCGGCTGTCTCGAGCAACTGAAGAATGGAACGTTGCTGATTTAGGAAGTTGTAACTATCAGATTTATACACTTCTATACTGAGAAAACAGCTCACAGGTCCCATTTGCTTGAGAGGAAATTGCGCTGTCATAGCCTTGGTGAGATGTGAGATGAACTCGATATTATTAACTGCAATCAGTAGATCATCCACATAAATAATAGCAAATATAGTGATCTTGTTGTGATTACAGATAAAGAGAGAGGGGTCAGCCTTGCTAACTTGAAAGTCCTTGGAAGTAAATAATTTGGAGAGGTTTGAAAACCATTGACGGAGCGATTGTTTTATTCCATATAAGGATTTTTTAAGACGGCGCATGTTCAGGAAATTGAGGATTATGAAACCCCGAAGGTTGTTTCATGTATATTGTTTCATTGAGTGTACCATGAAGGAACGCGTTGGAGATGTCAAATTGTAGGATGTCCCATTTGTGATGTAGTGCCACTGTAAAGAGTATGCGAATGGTAGGAAGTTTCACCACTGAACTAAATGTTTTAAGGTAATTAATACCATACTCTTGTCTATTGCCTTGAGCAACAAGTCTAGCTTTATACCTTGTAATCGTGCCTTGTGAATTAAGCTTGGTAGTATATGTCCATCATGAGCCAAGGATAGTAGTGTTTGGTGGTGGAGGAACAAGAACCCATGTTTCTTGCTTCTGAAGAACATCAAATTCTTCTTGCGAAGCTTGTTGCCAATGAGGGATCTTGGAGGCAGTTTTATAGGTGGTGGGATCTGGAGGTATCATGGTTTGATGAAGGAGATTAAGTTTATGGATTGGTTTAATATTTACCATTTTATAATGGGTGATCATCAGATGGCAAGGTGGAATCACTGGGACGGGAATAGGTAGTATAGGAGGGGAGTTTGCTTGAATGTGCGAAATATTGTGTGGGAGACTGGTATTGGTGGATTCTGTATTAATGCAGGCTTCGGTTGGGTAGATGTGGAGGATGAGTGGGTGGAGTTCGGTATTGATACATGGTGCTGTGGACTTGTTGGGTTAGAGGAATATCTGATGGGTGTAAGTCAGATGGGTGATATGGTGGACTTAAGAGTTGTTTTAGTGGGATTAGATGTGTTGGTAGCCGAATGGAATGGGAAGGAATGTTCATCAAATACCATGTGGGGAAACAATGATTTTATTTGTAGAAGGATGAAAACATTTATATCTTTTGTGTTCAAGAGAGTGCCCAAGGAAGATGCATGGGACTGGCCTTGGTTCGATTTATGTAATGCCGGAGGATTTCTCCATGGGTAACAGGCGCAGCCAAATCCCTTGGATGAGTATAAGATGGTGAAGATTTATGAAGATGTTCATAGGGGGATATGTATTTAGTTGTTCTTGTGGGTATCCGATTAATAAGATGTCCAGTTGTAAGTAGGCCATCTATCCAGAACTTATAGGGAAGTTGAAGTAAGGTTCGAGCGGTTTCAATGATATGACAATGTTTTCTTTCCACTACATCGTTTTGCTCCGGTGTGTAGCGACATGAATATTGATGGAATATGTCATTATCATTAAGAAAGGTATTTAAAATAACATTATTGTATTCTCATCCACCATCCGTTCGAAAGATTTTGATTGTAGTGTCAAATTGGTGATGTATAGATTTAATAAATGATATGGTGAGATTGGTAATTTCAGATTTTGTATACGTAGGAAAAACCCAATAAAATCGTGAGAAATCATCAATAAAAGAGATATAATATCTATAACCATGAGTAGAAACAATTGAGGACGGGCCCCATACATCACTATGAGAAGTTCAAGAAGCTTATAATTATGTCCTATTCTAGATACAAAGAGTTGTTTGTGGCTTTTGGTGTGATCGCATGTATGACATGAAGTTGAACTTGAAGGGATGAAGATGACTTGTTTTCTCGATATGGCCGTTGTGATGTCGGAATGTTGATGACCCAAGCGTTGATGCTATAGTTGAGCTTGCTGCGATTTAGAAAGATTTGTCGAAAATGCTTGTGGTAGAATAGTGGATGTTGGAGTTGAGTAGAGTCCTTTACTGCTTGGACCCTTGAGTATGATTTGTTGAGTCTGAGGATCAAAAATAACAAAACCAGAAGGATCAAAGGAAACAACGACGTTATTATCTTTGGTTAGTTTGTGGATAGGTAATAGATTATGAGAGAAGAGGAGAGTGTGATGAATTTGAGAGAGTTTGAGATTACAAGTTGGAGTAGTAAGAAGACCGTCACCTTTATGCTGAATCAGAACTGTTTGGCCATTCCCCACTGTGACCTGCTCCATTCCATTGTATGGCGTTGCTGATTGTAGCTAATTCAAATCAGAGGTAAAATGATCAGTTGCACCTGAGTCAAGGATCCAATCCTTGGAGGTAGTAGCATTGAGAGCTTGCGGTTGGTTTGTAGGTGTATACTCAAGATTTGTTCTGTGCAAACAAACAGAAGCAGAGTGTCCAATTTTATAGTAGATTTGGCATGTTACGTTGGATCTATTCGCTGATTCTCCTCCCCTGGATTGGTTGGGATAGCCTCCGCCGCCCCTTAAGGACATTGGTTGACCTCTCCTCTTGGTGCGATAGTGTTGGTTTGGATGAGTTTTGACAGTGTTGAGAGCAAGAGATGTTTCCTTTGATGAAATCAACTTGCCATTATCAGAGTTAAGATTGATCTCCTCGCTACATGATAGGGAATAGAGTTCATCATGAGCAATAGGTTGTGCTCTTGTCCGAATTGCACTTTTAAATGCATTATAAGTGGGAGGAAGTCCATTCAAGATATATAGAATAAAATCTTCCTGATCAAGTTTAGATCCAACGGCATTGATATGATCGACCAACGTACGCACTTCAGTGAGATACTAAACCATAGAGATGATGCAGTTCATTCTTCAATTGTATTGCCACGGACCGGTTAGTAGTTTGCAATCGTTTTTCCAGAGTTGTCCAAATATCTGCTGTTGTTTGGAGATTGATGACATGAAGTAGAACTGTTGGTGAGATTAGTGGAGTAGAGGGATGCAGCGACATTTTGATCTATGAGAATCCACTTTTGAAATTGTGGATTTTCTTGGCCTCCAGGATGAAATTGTGCAGAACATGAAGTGCTGCCATCAAGAAAGCCAAGGAAGCCACTGGCAGTAAAGATTTTCATGATTTGTGCTCTCCATAACTGGTAGTGCTCTGGTGTGAGCTAAGAAATCCATCTCATTTCAAATGTGTAGTAGAGCTTCAAGTAGTAGATGATTGATTGTTGAAGTTGCCCAAAAAATCCACCAACATTTGAAGAGAATCTCTTCAGAGCTAATTTCATTTCACGAAGATATGTTTCACTACAGCCTTCGCAGTCATTATAAGCATAGCAAGTCATAAGAAGTGTGCTATTGGCTGTACCCGGATGTCTGTAACGTACTTGAGATATTTCTTGTTGTCATATGCAACTCCAAAGGAATTATGCACTGATTTTATGCTTAAAGCCGTGCGGCCCAGTAAAAAAAAATACTCAAATTACATGCATTATAGCCACAGATCAATCATGCCATTTTTGGCAAAAAATATTGCATCTAAATTTTTGCTCAGAGAAGTATTACTTTTGAGAAGATTTACATTCATGTCTAAAATCTGGGCTTAAATTTTTACATATCTACCATCTTTTCTATGATGAAAAGGAGTATTTTACTTTTAAAAGAAAAGAAGTGCTATTTTTGATTTGTGTCATGAAGGATTTAGGTGGTATAAATGTAAAAAGTAAAGTTTAGGTTTTAAATATATAGATACATAGCAATTAAGTGGTATATATGTAAATGCTCCTATTTTTGTTATTTGTTCCCATTTGTGGTTTATTTTGTGCAGATATATTTGCTCTCAAATCAAAAATAAACTTCACGATAATAGCATTTTTTATTGTGCACACATCGGAGATGAAAATGTATTTAATAACTATCAGATGTGAATCAGAACATTTCCTTTATCTGTCACACACACACGCACATAGTGGTGATTATACACAGTTGTAGTTGTTTAAAAAAACGGTTGTGAAGCTGTTAAAGAAGAAAATGATGTTCAAAAAGTTGTGTCTATTTCAAAAAAGTCTTTTTGAAAAAAATCAGGTTGTAGCTTTCTAACAACCACCGCAGATAGTCAATCGTGATGAGAAAATGCAACTTTCAGCTGTAATTTTTTAAAAACTCAGACAAAACACAATTTTTCCAAACATAAAATATTACGGTGGAGTACTGCACCACCACCTGAAAAACACACTAATAAGTCATGGCAGTTGTAAAAGCTAAATGCCATTTAATTGAACTCAAACTCAAGTGTTAAATAGCGTGCTAAGTCAAATTGTAGAATTCCCTTGCCCAGTTCTCATAGATTGGAACAAGTATTAGGTGTGGAATTCGTACATATGGATTTTGTTGTATTCTAGTTGTAATGTTACAACTAATACAATCTAAATACAACAAAAACCGCATGTGTGAGAAATCTAATAATTTTTCCACAGATCGAGTAGTTGAGTGCTAGGCACCAAGTATAGATCTAGTACCAGCTACAAGAGTGTCAGGTATCAATTCGCATATCGTGATTGGCTCACCCATCCACCGTAAGATCAGATCCACTTCATTTTCTAAGAGATGCCTAAGAAGTGTAACTCGCCCTGAAGCTAAATTGCTCAACATTGGATCATCAAGAAGGCCGAATAGGCTTATAAAGATGTGACCCGATGAGATTTATGTGGAATAGGCGTTGAGATATGGCGCGACTAAAAATAATATTAATTATGATGTCAGAATAAAAAGATGACAAAAAGGGACAAATCAAAGATTTTTAGAGTAGCGTGTATTGAATGCATATTCTGTAATATATGAAAAAAAATCTCTTTAAATAGTTGAAATTTCATTTAACAAAGTATGGATCGATCCTTGGAGACTGTATCTCAAATAACCTTTCTTCCGTAATAGAGGATGATTTTCTCTTATTTAGTTCACTCACCTTTTTTTCCAACTCTTTTATTGAGAAGTGAATCCACATATAGTTCTGTTGAATCCTGATTTGTCGATCAGAAATGGTTCGATCTTTGACACTTAAACCATTTCTCATTCTTTTTGGCTAATTTGACTATTCCTTGTTCATAAAATGATCTCCCTATTATTGGTGAGAGGGTACAATATTGAAATGATACATTTTTTCCTCTTCTTTAATAGAGGTTGTACATGTTATTCTTGATATTTTATAGGTTGTATGGCTTGGTCGGCTGATTTTGCTTGCCTGCAGTTCTGTAGGGCTAGTTCGATTGATTGAGTTAGTCTGGTTATTGTCTCTTGATAATAGATGAGGGGGGCATCTATAGTATGATTAGAGACGCTGACGGTCTAATTACTCCATGCAAATTAACTTCTCTCGAGTTGACTCTTTCGTTCAAATTGACTTGGATGTCTCATTGTCTCGTTTCTGACCAAACAACTCAGACACATATCATTCAGTCGTCTTTAGTGACTCGGTTGGCTTTGGCTTGGACGGCTTTTCTTAGTCGAATAAGTGTGCATAATGATCTTCTATCAGTGGGTCTTCCTTCATCGTACTGTTAGATCTCCTCGAGATCAACACTGACATATTTTTTGATGTATAAGATCAGAATTCAATAATGCTGATAAAGATCCATAGCTGTTAGCTGATTGTCATCAACTTTTAGCAAAAAGAGCTCTTCATTTTCTCAATTGAGATTTTTAATGTAGCACCATCCCAGCCTTCTCAAAATATATGGAGGTGTGACATATTTATAGCGTTTTAAGGGGCATAATAGTAAGAAATAGGAAATAGTTTTTGTTGATTGTATAATATTTTTCAACCTTTTAATACTCTAATAATATCATGAGGGAGATTATATTGAGCTTGTTGAGTTTATTGGTTTAAGTGGAAAGCTTCAATTATAAATTGATTTATGTTCATATAATCCTACATTTTATGTTTCTTTCGAACACGGCACTACCGATGTCTCCAACGCAACCTCAATCCACGTGGCAGCGTGTAGTTGGGTATTTCATCCAACAGGTGGATAAGAATAGAAGATATCCAACAAGAGCTCGTGTGTGTCTATATATATATATATATATATATAAGCTAATGATTATATGGTAAATGATAAAATTTATTTAGAATTTTTAAAAATAAATGAGAAAAAACTAATACATGATGATTTCATATATCTGAAAATAATTAAGAAATATTTGTTTTAACATAATTCCAATGAATTTATATATTAACATTATAAATTTATGTGAATAAAATTTTCACTGAAAATTAAGTTATATTTATATTATTTTTTCATGGTTTTAAAAATCTGATTGGACTGGCTGATTCAATCGGTTCAACAATAAGTCATTCATTTCAGCCGGTATGGCCCAATCTTAAAACAATTTTTGCCCAAGGTTATTTAAATATAAAGAATTCAATCGATTCAACGATGAGCCATTCATTGAACCAGTGAGAACTAAGTTAAACCAAAGAACGAATCAATGAATCAATTTAATTTTTAAAGAACAAATTGATTCAAATATTATCTAATTTTAGCATTTTGATTTTGATAGAATGGTCTTAAATAATATATTCAAATTAAAAATAGAGAAAATATCATGTCTTAAATTTTTTATTTTAAATATTATTCAAATTCTTCAAAAAGTATTGTTTTAAATTAAAATATTATTTTTGTTGAGCTCAAAAAAATGATAGTAATATATCATTATTCTATTATTTAAAATAAATTAAAATAATTTAAATATTTAGTATCTCATCCAGTTCAACTCTGATTGAACCATTTAACCTTGCACACTTATTTCTTCTAGCTTGATGTCTGATCTAATTTTTACAACTTTGATTTTTTGTTGTTTGTGGAACGAGAAAATATTACATCCGGATTTCATAGATACCACTAGGAGTATTTTAGGTATTATTAATACTATTGTGATTTTATTTTATCATAATACCACCACAATACTACCAATAACACATAAAATATTAATATTTGTACTTAATTTAAATGTAACTCTTTGGGAAGTAATAATTTATGTCATGAAACAACTTGAGCCACTTAAAATCTCCTAAAAGCTAAATCCAAGTGGAATCCTCCCATTGGCCATCTCATCAAAGGAACAAGATAAGATAATCCTACTCACTCAAACACTTCCTTCTTTACCCCTTCACATTCTCCCCCCTCCAACCTTATCAACAAAAAAACAAACACTAAAAAAATCAGATTCAATCCACCACCAACAATGGCATCCCTCACCATACCCGCCTCCTTCCTCCCCGCCACCCGGACCTCATCAATCAATCGCCGCCCCTCCGTATCGGCAAACACGACCACCACCATCTGCTCTCAGAAGAAAACCGCGCCGACTCGCAGCAGCGACCAATTAGAGTGCAAAGAGAAGGAGACCGTTAACAGCAGGAGAGGAATGATACTCGCAGCGGCTGCCGCCATATGGGCTGTGAGATCGTCGCCGGAAATGGTGGCGGTTGCGGCGGAGGAAGAGGAACCAAAGCCGGGGACTCAGGAGGCTAAAAAGAAGTATTATCCAGTGTGCGTTACCATGCCGACTGCTCGCATCTGTCATAAGTGAATGTGTGGATTTTAGTTGGTTAATATGGATTGGATGATGATTGTTATGTGATGGTGTTTAGGGTTTATGTGATTATCTGATCTGTTGTTATGGATGTTTTCGAATTCAAGAGATCTTATGGCGTTTTGATTTGTCTTTTATTTATAAATAAGTATTTACATACATACCACCAAATTCCTATGTATTTACATATCTAATACACCTAAATATAAAATGTTTAAATACATAGGAATTGAAAGACATGATCGGCTAAATTAAACTCTAGACTAAAGAAAGGAAGTTGCCTCAAACTATTGAACACGACTATCCTGCTACGTCAAACACTAAACCTAAGCCTTTATTTACAAGTTGAATCATGAACAGACCAACAAGCTTCAGTGCTTCGAAAATGTATTTTTAAAAACACTGCCTGGACATGGCTTTATAAAGCTGCGTGTAAAATGAGTCTCCTCCCTTTTTGAGGATTCATGGTGATAAGTTTAAGAACTCTGAAAGGCTTAAACCTATAATAGATTGCCCATTAGGATGCCATCATGATTTAGTTATATTAAGTAAACATTCATTAACATAACTCGTAGAACAAGTATAAACAGATGTAATATTAACTAACCTATTAAACAAGTGCTTAACTGAAGGCTAAATTATTAAACCAGGCACTAATTAAATTTATTTAAAAGCTAAACAATGCCACAATCGACAACTTGGGGGCACTAGGCAGCCAAAAAGTGATGCGCAATCTTGAAATAACAAGCATAACTCAGAATTTATCAGACCAACTACTGCACCCACAACGTAATTGTAACAATTTTATGACACACTAATGACACAATTAAGCTTATAAAACAAGCATTATTGGCTAAACTTTGGCCAACGTACACACACAGACGGCCTCACGGCCAAAAGTAGAGGAGAAATAAGCTTAACATGTAAACTTATTAGTCATCACCAGGCAACATTAAATATTTACATAGCTGAGTTCCTTTATTTCAGAATACTCTCATCACTAGGATAACTCAGAAGGGATGAAGCTTTGTTGCTGCGGTAGAAAAGTTATTTTCAGATTCAAATCTATAATCTCTATGCCACAAGAATCGAACAGTCAACCAAGGTCTGCCATTAATCTGTAAAA
Source organism: Phalaenopsis aphrodite (assembly GCA_003013225.1). NCBI lineage: Eukaryota > Viridiplantae > Streptophyta > Magnoliopsida > Asparagales > Orchidaceae > Phalaenopsis > Phalaenopsis aphrodite. Next base: position 709,464 of record NEWO01000336.1, on the reverse strand, counting down.
CTTCACGTGTTCTATGTACAATTGGATCTCGGTTGCGCATTCTTTTCCAGAGTAAAAATATCATATGAGGCTAGGGATGATATTTTCACTGCTGAAGCTTGCAGGATTCTGCGGAGTACCAGGCATGGCCATCTCAAACTGGACAACATTATCTTCTATATCCAATAGATTATTTTCAGCTATTTCATAGTTGTTGTGTCTGAAGCCATGGGCTGGTTTAGAATTTTGTTCAATATTATACTCATCATTACCATAGTCACTATTCTCCACCTGATCATCCGGATTTTTATCCAGTTGAAGAAGCCCGCTTCTCAAATTTCCATCCACATAAGATTCTTGCACAAATTTAAGCGGATCATCCTTCTTTGGATCAGCTTCTTGACTTTCATCCAGCAGGATTTCAAGGGGAAGCCAACTTCTTAAATTTTTATCTGCGGAAAATTCGACATTGGTGGTTGAATCATCTTGACCTGGAATGAAACTTGAAGCCAGCATAGGCTTGAAGAGGGATTTTGTCTGCTTAATAACGTTATGAGATTGACAATGGATTACAGTTTCAGAGTTTCCACTGTTGTCCCCAATGAAAGAATCCATGCCATTTGAATCATAGCATTGAGGAAGCAGTTTACTGCTCAAGAAAATGTCCTCAAAAACTGGTGTGCTTGCGGCCTCAAATTTACCAATTCGCAACTCAGACCCACTTACCCAGAATTCCTTATCCTGGATACAAATGCTGCTTCTGTCTGTATAAAGTCCATTGTAGAGCAGTAGATTATGTGTGAAAGGACAAACTTTGCTCATTCCATGGGAATGAAATCCATCACATTTCAAAACATGATCAGCATCTTCCATGCCAGGATGTATGGCGCTGGAACTTTCTTCTCCAATAACTGCTGTGGCGTGGAAAATATCTAGCTGCTGCAGTGAACCTCCTTGAGAAAGAAAGCAGTCCAGTAGCGATGAATCAGCTGTTGAACCTCCCTGAGCTTCGGAAGTTAATGAAAGGCTACTTCTATCAGATGAAGATAGCTCTAATTGGTCATCCTGTAATTTCGAGTAGTTTCGGGAGGGAATAACCTTTCTTGAGGATAGATATAATGCTAAAGGAGTTAAATGAGAATGAGGGAGGGTATGTGAAAGTGTGCTGGGGTAATTGCAGACATTGGGCTCAGAATTTTCACCACAGTCAAGAATATCATCTTTATTTGGAAACTCCGGTGCCCTAATTATGAAACCATTAGACTCATGTGTATCAATTTCAGCTGATGAATCATCTTCATCCACTAGAATAGATTCATCAGATAAACAGTTACCATGCACCTTTGCTCCTGTTCCATCAATCATATCAAACTCGTTTGATGTGATGTTAGGATTGACCACATCCGAACAGGTTTTTACACTCTCACGAATTTCATCCTGGCCTTGATCTAGCACATCGCCGTTTTTATCTCCGATAAACCACTCAGGAACTGAAATTCTATCAGCTTCTGAATGAACTGCAACAGCAACAGAATCTAAGAAGTGGTCGTCACAATTTTGCTGCTCGCTGGGCACATCCATTGGAAGTGAGTTATGTAAAGAAGATTTGTCAGTGGTTGATGTGACGAACGCTGCTAGAGCGGAAGCTAAAGCACTGTCAATGGAATTGCATTTGCCATTTTGAGGGGACTTATTCGGTTTCAAATCTACAGAACAGCCAGTATTGGATTCATCTTCAACACTGTCATCATCATCAGAAGGAAATTCAGGTGCTTTGACTACGAGTCCTGAGATCTTCTCAGATTCAGGTGGAGATACCATCAACAGATCAACTGATGCTTCTTTTTCGTGAGAAGTAGATTCCACCGCAGCAAACGAAGATTTAACACCTTCATTTTCAAAGTTAGAGTCATGATCAGAAAGACATGAAGTCTTTGTCCTGAAGTAATTTTCAGATGGCACAGGCACTTTAGAAAGGGCATCTAGCTGCTCCTCCATTCTCTGAAGCCTCATCTCAATCCCAGCAAGCGGCTTAAGCATGCTTTCCTGAAAACTTATGCAATAAGTCTCTAATTTCCCCATTCTAGATACCAGATCATTCAAGATCTGCTCAAGACGAACATAAGGAGCATTAGTTTCTTTATTTATAGCAATTGGTGACTGACCCAAACCTTTTTCTTCCTCCATCAATCTCAACTTTTCATCCCCAAGATTTGGTTGGGTATGCCCGATAACTGGTTCATCCAAAATGTTCACAACACAACCACGAAGTCGATTATTTTCATCTGTTTTGGTCTTTGAAGGCTGTCCTAGATCCTGCATTTCCTCATTGATTTGTTGATCAAGCACAACCTTAGAATTTCCCAACATAGAGGATGATGCTTCCACTTCTGACACCTCAAGCTTATTTGGACAAACTGCGTGAATTGCTCCCTCTGTAGAGAATATAGATTTTGGCCCTTCCAATACATCAGAAAAGCCTTCCTGTTGAAATCTGGAGGTTCCGGACTTAGATAACTGCAGAAGACTGGGCACAATCATTGACAACAACGAGCTCGCTCCAATGTTACTAACTGGCGGATCCGGATCATTATCTTCAACTGGATCAGCATATATGTATATCTCGTCTATATGAATCGATGTTTTATTCTGAAGTGAAAGCAAACGAAGCGTAATAGACATACAAGGACTAGCATCTGAAATCTCAGCCGTGGCCTCGTATTGCATCTACAAATTACATTTAGTGAGAGAGAGAAATTTAAATAAAGGGACATTTACATATATACGCAATATATTTACACATCTAACATCTAAAGTTTGATTTTTACATGTACACCACATAAATCTCTCATATCACATCAAAAATACCATTATTTTAACTTTTAAAATGTAAAATACACATTTTCATACATTGGTAAGGTGGCATATTCGTACAAATTGAAGTTTAGATGTTAGATATGTAAAGAAATAAGAATTGAGAAGTATTTTTATGTAAATGGATAAATGAAGTAATAGTATTTCAAACAGGCTAACATTGCTAAACTTTGTTTTGGGACAAATATTTTCCACAGAAATATGTGACATGGAAGGTCTTCTATTATCCTCTAGTAGTGAATCAGGAACCTCAACTTCTACCCAACCATCTTCCAAAAAATTGTTGCTATTACTCCTGGGAAAATCTGAATAAATATATTCAGCCGAAGCCCCCTCGCACATATCTTGTCTTACTTCTTGCAGAGCAGCTCCGCATCGTACAGTACATAAGTATTCATTACTGGAAACTTCACCATCAGAAGCATGATATATCTCATAAACCCTTGCCGAACTCCGAACATAAATGCTGTGAAGTTCATGCCTTTCCCTGAAAAAGACTGCAGCAAAGCCATAATAAGATGAAACTATCCAAAACTCTTTGGATTAAAGAAAATAATATTAAACTAACTATTTCACTTCTCCTTTTTATCCAAAGCAATAGCATTTTCCATAAAGCATGCACATATCATTGAACTTCAGTTAAGATGAGGAAGAAACATGCAATGTCAAAGTTCAATCCACTCAGATACCTCTTGTTTATGCCAAAAAATGACTAGGGAAGTGAAAAAAAATTTCAAGAAAAGAGGCCTTTTAAATTCTCAAGACAAATCACAATGGTACACGACAATAGGTTTCAATATTTGTCGGAGATAAACAGATGCAAAAAGTACGAGCACACAACAATGGCTATAACATTAGCATTTGATGAAGAATTACTGGATCCTATTCTATACAACCATATAGATTTTCTCTCTAATTTCCAATTGTTAATATTTTGTATCCACTACAGTGGTCTTGTAAACCACATTATCCCGAGAAAATAATGGAAGCAAAGGTAATAAGGGGAAACTTCTGAAAGAATATGAGAGAAGATTTTTTTTTTTTTTGGGGTTAACAATGTATCTATTTCTAACAATACCCAAGCAGTTATGTGTAGTATTACAATCTACGGAAAATTATCCATCGAACAACCAACACAATGGCATTAACTGGCATTACTGAAACTCACCAAGACCTTATTAACCAATTGACGCACAAATTTCAACTGAATTTTTTACTGAAGATATCAAGAAAGACTGTTCAAAGGGAATGTATCATCCTCTCTCTCATCCCAAACATTGATTCCTATGCAAAAGATTGAAAGGTTTTGATGATAACATAAATGTGCATCCCTGTCTCTAATCCAAACAATAGCATAGGGCTATGAATGTTTCAAAGATTAAAAACTGCTCTAAAAGCAGATTGGATTTTGAATTGAATCAAACTCAATGAGCCAAGGCCAGCTCAAACTTGAAATAGGTCAAGTCTAGATCAAATCAAAAGGTATAAGCATGCATAAAAAAATGCATATACACATTTATTTTTGTATCAACTTAAGTTTGAATATATCCATGTATGTTGGACTAACAAATTATCTTTGGAGATAAAAAAATAGTAATTTCTTGCTGAATTGAACTAGAATCAAAGTTAATGAGGCATATCAATATGAGTTCCAATGGAGAACATAGCTAAATATAAGATGAAATGACATCAAGCCAATCTTCAACTAAGGTCAAAATGGCTTTTTTATTACAAATCTTAACAACCCTATGATATAGCTCTTTGGTTATTGAACCTTTTTTCTTCTTCTTTCTTTAATAAGTCTAGCTTTATAATAAAATGTACTAAGGTTACTAAGGGAGATTAGCCTATTTACCCCACTTCCTCTTACAAAGAAAGATAGTTTTCAGCAGCTTATTTTTAATTTTGTCCTAATTTTGAGGAGGATTCCTTGTTTTGAGAGAAGGGAAATGGAAGATGTAAGATGCTGTAGTGGAGTCGGACACTCTGCAACCATCACTGGCATGGATCTACATCCTTGTGATTGCCAGTATTGTTCCATCATCAATTAAATGTTGAACTAAAGTCATGGGTTATCTAAGACCCATGGGTAAACTCACACATAATCTTCCCGGATAGGCGTAAGGCAGCAAGAAAGTTACTCATACTAAGTGCAACAAGCCTTCACCAATATGTTTATAAACCTTGGCTTAATTTTGGGCATGTTGACTATCTATCTATCTATCCATCATCCATCCACCCGCCCACAAGTCATGGTCTTTTTAAAGTGGATTCCAAATAATCCCATTTTTAAGGCTTATGGTCATGAAAAAGCACTCAATATCAAACACAAACTAACAAATCTTGTACGTAAGTGTATTTAAAAAAGGTGATCAAGTGTGGATCAATTTATAAACTAAAAATTTCCTCCAAGGCATCTTGCCAAATATAAACCCATAACGAAGTGTCCTTTTCGAGTCATCAAAAACAAGGAGGATAGCCATCAAATTGATTCACCAAGCATATGAACATCTCAGCGACTTCCAACATGATTAGCACCCCATAATGAACAAAAAAAATTCTTAAAGATATCAGGGATGAAATACACACCCCATAAGTATGACAACATTTGAGGGTCCTTTTCATTTTTGAATTTTAATATTGGACATATTCTCCTTTTATTTCTTTTATAAGGTATTATTGTAATCAAAAGTGTGAGCATTATTAAAGGAGGCTAGCATATTTATACCCCATCACCTAAAAAACAAAATATTTTTTTGGTAGTTTATTCTCAGGTTTTATCTTGGTTTTGAGGAAAATTCACTGGTGAAGGAAAGAAGAGGAAATGGAGGTGTCGGTGGAAAGGAAAGGGAAGCAAGATATCCGTGGAGTAGGGAGCTCTACCGTCATCAGTGCACCCAGCTTCTACATCCTTCTCTGAAGATTCGCTATGGTTCCACAATCAATTGACTATTGTATCAGAGTCGTGGGTAATTTAACATCCTAGGATAAGCTCTCGACTAACCTTGTAAGACACAAGTGAAGCGGCCAGAGAGTTACCAATCAAAGAGAGAAGAAAAAAATGAAGCCCGGGTTGTGTTTCTTGATGAATTCCTGAAGCCTATAGAAAAAGAAAGTAGTTAGAAATTCAAAGAGGTTCAACGACTAGTTAGGAATTTCAGGTCAATGCTATAATAAGGAGAAAACCTTTGAGGTACAGGAATCCTTCAACAAATTCTATGTTGTTCATATGTTTAAAAGCATGCTGTCTTTGATTTGAGAGATCAACATTCTTTTTTATTTGTTGGCTTGTTCACAGAACTACTATAATTTGTTCCAACAACTCATTTATCGCTTTCAATTAGGAGTTAAGGATACAGCGTACCCTTGCAAGAAGTCTTCAAAATTCCTACAGGTCTCGATGGAGGCTGGCATGGCAAATATGGGGAGATTTGCAGCATAAAAAATTCCATGGTTCGTATACTGACAATTATAATCCATTATGAAACCATCTATGATTTTATGTACTCTTACGAAATCTCGTAAAACTTACTTTTCTTAGTTTCAGTCCTTCACTCAATAACTAATAGAGTAATTAAAAATATTCTTAAAATAGTTGATGGTAGAATAATAATGTGCAAGATAATATAAAATATAAGAAGTTGTGTTATAAAAATTGGATTGAATAAAAAAACTTAGAGAACTGGAAAAAATATAAGGTAGCCCTTAGGGAGTCTAAGAGAGCAATTTGTGATGCTAAATATTCTATTTTTAGTAATTTTTATAATAGATTAGATACTAAAGAGGGTAACAAATGCATGTAATTAGTCAAACAAAGAGAAAAAAAACGTAAAGAGCTTATTCAAATAAAATGTATCAAAGATGAAAATCAAAATAGTGTTATTCTTAAAAGAAGTTATTCAACGTAGGTAGCCAAGCTATTTTGATAATGTTTTTAATGAAGTCCTGAAAATACAAATGACCTTACTGATCTTGATATCATTAATAATGATAAAACGTTTTATTTTTATCGTTGCATTGGTAAAAAAAAGTCGAGGGGGCATTAAAAAAACATAGGATAAAAAATCAGTAGGATCATATGATATCCCAATTGAAGTGTGAAAATATTTAGGAGATTTGAGACTTATTGGCTTACTAAACTCTTTAATATTATTTTAAAAACTAAAGAAAAATGCCTGAGGAGTGGAGGAAGAGTATTTTGATCCCCAGTTTTAAGAATAAAGGGGATGCACAAGAGTGTGCAAAGTAAAGAGGAATTAAGTTGATGCAACAACTTTAAAGTTATGGGAGAGGGTGATTAAATATAGGGTAAGAAGTGATACAAATATTTCTAATAAATAGTTTCAATTTAATGGAAGCTATATATTTATTGCGAGGTTTGATGGAGAAGTACAGAAAGAGTAAGGAGGATCTACATAAGATTTTTATTGATTTAGAAAAAGCTTACGATTAGGTTCTAGAGAAGTCCCCAAGAGAAGTCTTTTGGAGATTTCTAGAGAAGAAAGATGTTGATATGACTTATATTTAAGTCATTAAATATATCTATGCTAGAGTTATTACTTATGTTCGAACAGAAGAAGGATTGAACAAGAATTTTATTATTTCAGTTGGATTACATTAGGGATTGGCCTTAAGCCCATATCTTTTTTGTTTTAGTTAAGGATGCTCTTACTGGACATTTACAAGAGGATGTACCTTGGTGTATGCATTTTGCTGATGATATCCTTCTTGTGGATAAGACTAAAGAAATAGTTCAAGAAAAGCATGAATTATGGAGGTCTACATTGGAGTCTAAAAGTCTTCGTTTGAGTAGATTTAAAACAAACTACAACGAATGTAATTTTAGTAGCAGCAACTTTAGTGGCAAAGTTGTAACTATGAGTGATCAAATCAGTAAAAGATGTGATCGTTTTAGATAGCTCAAGTATATTGTTCAAAGTGATGGTGAAATAGATGGGGATGTTATTAGTAGAATTAAAGTTGGTTAGTTGAAGTGGAGGAATGTATTGGGCTTATTGTGTAATAGAAAATTACCTCTTAGACTTGAAGGAAAATTTTATAAGATGATGGTGAGACCAGCAATGCTTTATGGCGTAAAATGTTGGCATTTAAAAGAGAAGCATAAAACAAAGTTAAGTGTTGTTTAGATGAGAATACTTTGGCGGATGAGTGTCTTGACACTTAGAAACAAAATATGAAATGAATCTACCAGTAAAATGGATGGTGTAGCTCCAGTGGCAGAAAAATTTAGAGAGAGTCATCTTAAATAATTTGGTCACATTAAACGTCAATCATCTGATGATCCAATTAGAAGAGTCGATGTTTTAGATTCAACTTATGTTAAGATAGGCAAAGGTACACCTAAAAAACTTGCATATTGTATATAAAATAATCTTAATCTATTAGAATTATATAAAAAATTGGCACTCAATATGACATAATGGAGAAAATGATTCATGTAGCCGACCCCACTTAGTGGGATTAAAGCTTGTTGTGGGTTGTTGTTTGTTTATCTTTTGAAATTTTCTACAAATTTATTTGACTTGATTTTTCAAATATTTAAGTGGTTCACAATGTATCAATCAAATAACATTTATTTACCATTTTACTTATAGCATTGTTCACTTAAGTAAGTCAGATTAACTTAAAGTTAATTTGACCAATGTTCGTTCATTATATAGTTTTATATTAACAAGTTTAGTAGATTCCAAATGTTCAATAGATCTCATTAAATTTGCCTTCAGTTACTTGATTAGGCGTTAACAATAATTATTAATGTAATTATGTCATACTTAAAGGTTTAACCTCAATTCTTAATTTATTAGACTTATTGAGTTTTTTTACATTCAATTCATGTACAATTTCATATATTTTGATTTCAATATTAACCTATTAAGTATTTTTCATCTTGACCCTTGTTTAGAATTGCACAATATGAGGTGCACCTTGAAGCCTGTTTCAATGCTTTTTTACCAAAAAATCACAACGAAGCTTACGACTTGTTGTCCCAAGGTGAGGCGTACGTCTTAGCCAGGCTGAGGCGCGCCTTAAGGCACGTCTTGTTTGTAAAAAATTATTTAGGTTATCCAAATTTTTTTTAACAAAACTAAAATTATTATTAATATACCTCATCGATCAACATTCATAGCTCGCACACTAAATAATAAAAAAATAAAAGAAAACTCTATCAAAAAAATTTATATAGTTGAAATTCTAATTATCAACTTATTTAATATTTTAACTATGTTTTTATTGATTCATTAAAAAATAGAAAATTGTCATTAAAGATAATAAAAAATTATATATATGATTAAGTATAAAATGCGAGATAAGCAATTCATTATGTTGATAATTCTTTTGAAAATCAATTGGATGATGAGAATAATAGAAACTAGAAAATTAAAAATTCAAATGTTGATGATTTGTTATATTCTTGTACAAATCGAAGGTAGTATGAGTGAGAGAGAAAGATTAATTTTGAACTTATTTTGATTGTAATGTTTTAATTTTTCAATGTTTTATTTTAATATCTTAGCTTACACTGATAGTTTAATGTTAATATAACCGATCTTATTTCATAATTTGAAACTAGGATATTAATGTTACTTCTAATTTTACAAAATTAATCATTTTTTACATAGTTAGAATGTTGGTATATTAATTTCTAATTATTAATACATTAGAGTATTAATATATTATTTATTTCTTCATACTTTATAGTTTATATAATATTTATTAATTTACTTATTTTTTAAAATTTGAGGCTTATGCCTCAAAACGCCTTGAGGCTAACACCTCGCCTTACGAATGAAAAATTTTTCAATACCCAATTGCACAATTTTAAACATTGATCTTAAGAAAATATAATTGACTCCATATGTTCTAAACATTTTAAGTTTAATTGATTATAATGAATGTTTAGTAGAAAGAAGGTCATCTTCTGTACTAAAATGTTTGATCTCTACCCTAGAACAAGAAATCAAAATATTTGTGCTAAGCTCTTTCACAAACCAAAAAAAAAAAACATGAAACATAAACAATATTTTCTAGTCCATGATAGATTTGATTCATAGATATATATATATATATATATATATATATATATATATATATATATATAATCCAATCTAATTCTAAAAGACCATTTCATTTAGTACAAGTACAATATTATATATAAAGAGGAAAGTAAAAAAAAAATGTAAAAATGGAGAGCACAAGAGAGGGGCAAGGTGGATGGAAGGGGCCATTTGTCTCTAACTATGAAGCAAGAACACTAAAAAAAGACTTCTTTGTTTGTGTTGGACATAGAGATGTCTTTGACATTTTGAAAATCAAGTCTAGCATTTTTTTTAAAATAGAGTTAAACACAATCAACACACACCCCAGCACGGTCGGGACACTTTATGATAATAATCTCAAGAACATCTTGCAATTTGATTGCCTAAGTTCAACCAAGGTCCTTATGAAGTTGGGGAAATGATAAATAAACTTGCAAAAATAACTCATAATCTACCTAGCAAGTAGAGTAACACATTGGACAAGTTCGCAATAATCTACATATACAAGGTCATTCAATTTAATGGGATACTTATCAATACCTTATCTGAATGAGATAGGAAAATTACCTCCAAAACATGGAAGAAAGTTCAATGGCTTTATAAATGAGGCTAGACTTTATCATAATATATTATAGTAAGACAGACGAGCAATCGACATGTACTGTTCAAATCTTGGAGCATATGTCCAGAGCTTGGTTTAGAGATTTTATTGGTACACGAAAAAGACTGTATTCCATTTGTAAAGTTTGTTTCAATGGATGTTTCCAAGCCAGTGTTAGATGGCACTACATGAGCCTCTTTATGGCAAAAATACCAATCAACTTTATGCTATTTCAAGTTTGGTGATAAAAAAACTATTAGAACGTCAACTGGCGGATGAGGATACCAGAATCATTTGATTCAAGAAAGGCTTTGTTCAATCCAGGATAAACAAAAGAGACATTTTGACCCTGAGCAAAAGGAGCTGGACTTCAATGTTTCAACAATGGGAGGAATTCTTCAGACATATTGAAAAATTTCAATTTCACCTCAACATTATTTTGAGGCGATTGAGGGAGTAAGCAAACTTCATTATGATTAGCTTTTCCTACCATATAATCAAAAGTTTTCTCTTTAATTACAAAATTCTTTGCAAGAATTTTACCTTTCTGGAAATAGTTGGACCTCACTAACAATTGGCGTTTGCAAATTTTTAAATCATATTTATTATTTTCTTGATAACCTTTGGCATCTCCTCACTCTACTACCAAATCTCCTCACCAAAGTATGATCGGCTACCTAAATTTTCTTAGTAGATCTATCGATCTTATCCCATTATTTATTCTGCTCATAAAAAAAATGATGATTTGCCTCAACAACCTAGCTTGAATGATTAAAAATTTCTTACCTTTCAAATTCCACCGCCTAATCCTACAATCATAATTTCCTTTTCATATATTTTTTTAATACTCTTTTAAGATAACTATCCCTAACCATGAAAAGAGAAATTTCAACCTTACAAGCTAATAATAATAATAATAATAAAGATAAGTTTCATAGACTAAAAGTTTCATGAAATTCAGCTTCAAGACGGTAAGAAATCAAATATCTAAAAGAGTCCTAACATATCACAGCTAAATAGATCACCCCCAACGTAACTTCATTTAACCTTAACATCCATTTAGCAAAGATTTAATACATCTGACACTGCATGTAAACGTTCTATAAATCTTCCAAATTGCTCCAATAATTCTTCTCCACAAAATGGTCCAAATTCACAGTTAAATAAATCAACATGACGCCGCAAGGAGTTCCCCTTTCGGAGCGAACCTCCATGAATCAGAATAAAAAACACTTAATAATCCCCTCAGGGGTTTCCGATGGAAGAACCAAATTGAAACAAAAGAAAACCAAACGGGAATTTTTACAGAGCATACCGGAGATCTCGCAGGGCGGTGAATCAGCCGGACTCTCGAGAAGAACGCCCATCGGAATCACATCCCCGCCATCGTTGATCGACGTCTCGAAGGAGATCGAGCCATCTAGGGATCCGTCGGCAACAAGCCAGTTCGTCGACGACAGCCAGTAAGGGCTCATGCTCCCTTCCTTCTCCGGCACCCTCATTTCTTCGAAAACTGGACCTTTTTCCACCGGTCGGTGTCCGCAGGGTCAATTTATATGGTTTTGGATCGGATAAAAGTAGGACGGACCGTTCATTCAGAGGAAATTTACATATGCATCGCTCGATTCTTATCTTTTTTACTCGTCTCACGCCTATTTTTAATTAAAATTAATTATTTTTTCTTCTACGTAAAAGATGAATTATATTATTTATATAAATAGTTAATTTTGGATGTGAAAATATAAGTAAATTTATAAGAATTGAGTGCTATGTATGTAAATTCCCCTTGATTGAATTGAAAATTTTCAAGCTTTCAATTAGGTATGTTTGCGGATCCCCGCAGATTGTTCCGAACGACTCGTTAAGAGTATTACACGTGTTTGACTTAAACTAAACTTCTTAAATTATATTTAAAGTATTAGTTTTTTTTTTTTTTTAATTTTGAATTAATTTTGAAAGATATAAAAATTAAATGGTTAGTGTTTCGCATAATTAGCAAGAAGCTGAAAATTCAAACTTCATTTTTAGATTTATAAATGGATGGTAATCTCATTGCCATCCATTTGGGGCAGCTTATAAGTGCATGTTTGGGATAGTTTATAAGTACGGCGGCATTTTTAAAAACGCTGCCGCACCATTTGTTTCGCACGTTTTAGGTGCTTATATAAAAAGTGTGCTCCTGATTTTAATGAAAACGCGATTGCGGGTATAACCCGCGATCAACGTTTCGAGTGCCCTTTTACCCACCTGCCCTCTCGCGCTGCCCTATTTCCTTTGTCGGGTTCGGTGGATCCCTTCACGCTCCCGTAACTTCTTCTTCCTCCCCAGGCTCTCGGTCGAAGCCTACATGCCGCACGTGGGGTAGGAAACGACTCGCACTACTCCTCTCCGTCGAAGATCTAGCGCAGGAATGCTTCTCCTTCCTTCTCTTCTTCGCTCAGGTAGGGCTGCTCCATCCCTTAATTGCAGAAAAATGCTGCACGAGCTCCTCCTATTTCCTCTGTGGCTCGGGTATGGTCGATTGATCCTCTAGGTGGCCCATCATGCTTCTCCTTCTTCTTTCTTCTTGTGCCGCTTTTCCTTCTTCTTCTTCCTCGATTTCTTCTTTCTTCTTCCTTCTTTTTCCGTTCCTTCACTGTTGTTACTCTTTCGACTCATTGAATATTTTTTCCTGAATATCTGAATTGTTATAAATTTGGCACCTTCAGCTTTGCTGAAATTTGATTAGGTTCTTCTGTTGTTTTGTTTAAATTACAATATCTGTTGTTTCATTGAGTTGAGTAAATGCATATATGTTTGGTTCCATGGAATGACAATTATTTTGTCAGGGAAGTTTTCTAGAATTTCAGTTTTTTGCTTTGCTAAATTGTTGTGAGGGTGCTATATTAATCAAAATAACTTTATGGAGCAACCGCTATTATAATGGTTATCAATTTTACTTATCAGATTGTTCATTTAACAAAAAAAATCTGCAAAACAACTATTTACAAAACGCACAAATCAAACAGCCAAACAACTTATCTAGAACAGGGGCAGAATGATCTTTTATCCAAAATCATTTGTTTTCCAAACGCACAAACCAAACATCCAATCAGTTTATCTTGATCAGCTGGTCATCAACAGATTATCAGGATAAACTGTTTATCAGCATAAGCTGGATAAACTGCTGTTATCCCAAACAGACCTGCACCTTTAGACTAATAATGAAGAATCGTGTAGAAGTGTTGGGGAGGAATATTATAATGGAATGTTAATCTCTTTGCTCTTGAAGTGCCCGATGTGGGACTAACTTAATGTAGAAGTGAAGAATTGGGAGTTTTTTTAATCTGTGGGGGCATTTACATACATATCACCCTGGTACGACGACAATAAATTTTCATCATCATGCACGAATCTCGAAACATGACACAGATCGCGAGATGATATTTTGAACAAGAAACATTCAAATCTTGATAAAAAGTCATCTAGAGCTCCGATTTCAGTAAACTTATAGTCAAACTGATCGGCTCGATGAGAAATGAGGGTTGCGAGGTCGAACCTTTAGCCCATGTTTACTAAGCATCACAGCCGGTTCATATAAACACAATATACAAACGTTGTTGCGGTCGTTTTCAAAATGTGTCACACTGAAAAAGCTGCCCCAAATGGGCTCTTAATATTTTAATATCTTTACAACGAAATATCATGTCTGATTATCTCCATAAATCTGAAAAGTTGTTTTACGTGAAACTACTAAGAGAAATTTTAAAAATTATTAGTTGCGGTGTCCTCACCTGCTCGGACACCCAATAATAGGAGAGAGGGAGCGGGAGAGAGAGAGGGTCCTGCCCCTTGTTTGGTCCTATTGGGCATCCACAAGTGCGGACACCACACCTAATAATTTTTCAAGAAATTTAAATAGATATTGTTACTTTTATTTTTTATATATATCTAATATTAAAATTTGAATATTTAATTTATATTTAAACTAATTTTGTAAATAAGTACTTTATTATACTCGAATACATAGTGTATTGGTTGAAAATAAAATAAAAATCTCAATGTCGCATTCGAGCTCGCACCTTGTTTGAAAAAAAAAAAAAGATGAAAAAAATATATTATTTTTCAGATAAATTAATATGATGATACCATTTACTTGATTTAGATATGAAAATATTATAAAAATAAATTTGAAAATTTTAGAAAAGGATTGCTAGACCTTGAATTGTCCGTGGACGCATACAATTAAGGCAAGATTGGTAACAAAAGTAAAGAAAATGACATGCATATTTATTATGAGATCTTTGATCGGAAGAGCGGGAGATCATCTTTATTTATAGGGTTGGAGATAATCTCTCCCGCTTAATTGGGTTACAGAGAAACACCACTAAATAATTTTAGTACAATACGATGTTTGTCTATGCAACCTAACTCTCAGAGTATGATGATGTAAAAGTCGAGTGACCCATAGTTAGTCATAGACAGACATTCTTTCATTATTATTAGCTATTATTAAGCAACTGGTACCCATTAATGGGTCCTTCATAGGTCGATTCAGCGTGTCAACCCGTGTGGTCAACTTGACAATTGATACTCTGCAGTAAACCTGGGTGTTGGGCGAGTTAGGCTTATTCGAGCTTTGACCAATCAAAACGGGCTCTGACCTAGCTTGAGCCCGATTTATTTTTGAAAAATTGTAGCCAAGCCCGCCCACTCCGCGCTCACGGGCCTTAAAAGAAAATTGATTTTTGAATGTATTAAAAGATATTTCAAATCTAAGCACTTCTATTTGCTCAATTATACGCGGAAAAAAAAAACCTGCAATAAGAATCTTTGGCCAAAAAGAGGAGATAATATGTTGTTGGTGAAATGTTGAAAAATTGATGCAACGTTGCGCTGGTTTTGTAAATACCAATATTTCAAATATCCAAATCCAAATCTCAACTTTTGGAAAAATTATTCCATACGGATCGGATACCGCACGCAGCTTGCGTAGTTGCGTGCGGTGTCCGATCCGGACCGTAAATCACTTGATCTACGGTCCTGATGTATTTCGGTGGACCCAACCTAATTTTTTTTTACTTTTTTTAAAAAATGACAATAATCCTAACCGTAGATCACTATGATCTACCGTCAAGATCGGACACCGCATGCAGAGATGCATGCGGTGTCCGTATGCAATAATTTCTCCAACTTTTGACAGATATGATAAGATGCAGCTTTGAAGTCTAATGAATTATGCAAATATATGAACATGAGCACTTCTACTTTCCTAATAAAGCCCTGAAGTTTAAACTCGTCAAAAAATAAGTAAAACAACAAAAAGAATAGCTTAGTTTGGGAGACTGGGATTTACATATTTACTCCTCCAAAGTTCAAATTTCTCTTTATTCAGCGAGCGAAATGAAGATAGCACATCAGACAATCAGCGAATGAGTAAATAATAAGTTGGGATTTTATTCAGACTGGGTATTATGTGGGTGGGCTTGATTTGGCTATTGAGGGCTCTGACTAGGTCAAATCAGTATCTGGCCGGACCCACTAAATTTATGTTCTTTTTTAATAGCTAAGCCCGTTCATTCTAAGCGTGCTTTTGACTGGTTATCGAGCCACTTGCTCGACCAGATCTAAACGACAGGTCAGTTTAATCGGTCTAATTGTTTGGTCAACCTAATAGTTAGTACATAATAATTGATAATCTGCAGATCGATTTAATAGGTTAACACGACAGGTGGTCAACACGAGAGCAGCCAGGGTTGACACTTTTATTTTGAAAAAAATAGATTATCTAGGCCTATTGGGCCTAGTAATATTTTCTCCAGTATACATATAAAACCCCATTACTACTAGATTTGATTGTTATTTTAAAATTTAAATTTTAAATAAAAATAAAATTTAACAACAAAGTGCTGAAATGATTGGCCAGGACGATTCGTTAATCATTATATATATATATATATTGTGAGAGAATTTAATTCATCAAAATTAAGTTAAAATATTTAATTTATCAGAATATAAAAGCCTACTTAATTGCAATATGATTTATTTAATTGACTAATTTAATTACTCATTTATTCATAACTGATAATCAAATAGTATTAAAATTAACTTAGACGAAATGTCATATGATTAAACTACTATCATACCTTATTAGATGTATCAATATATCCTTCTTTCTTAATTAAAGTAATCATATTAATTAATAAATGATTAATTAATTAACTCCCTTAATCAGGAAGTGTAACCTTCAGGGTCATTATTGTAGGGACCACTGAACAAAATGATGAAGTTGAAACATCACGTAGCACCATGCTCGAACAGGAGTACCGAAGCAAAAGTTCCTGCCACTAGAGTCCACACGTGATACGAACCACATCGATGGGCCATTGAGCATATACCCTTTTCAGGGAAATTTTACTTTATTCAATCATAAAAATTATACAACAACAACAATAACAACAACAACAACAACAACAACAACAACAAAAAAGCCTTAATCCCACTATGTGGGGTCGGCTACATGAATCTTTTTTCTCCACTGCGTCCTATTTAGTGTCACATTTTCATTTAGTTCTAGTAAATTAAGATCATTTTTAATACAATAAGCCCGTTTTCCTAGGTTCAACTCTGCCTTTCTCAACACAAGTGGAATCTAAAACATCTACTCTGCTAATCAGATCATCAGATGATCAACGTTTAAAGTGACCAAACCATCTAAGACGAATTTCTCTAATTTTGTCCGTCACAGGAGCTACACCAACCCTATCACTGATATATTCATTTCACATTTTATCTTCAAGTGTAAAACCACTCATCCACTTAATCATTCTCATTTCAACAACACTTACCTTATTATTATGCTTCTCTTTTAAAGGCCAACATTAAGCGTCATAGAACATTGCAGGTCTCACCACCGTCTTATAAAAATTTCCTTTCAGTTTAAGCGGTACTTTTCTATCACACAAAAGACCTGAAACATTCCTCCACTTCAACCAACCAACTTGAATTCTACCATTAACATCCCCATCTATATCACCATCGCTTTGAACAATGGAGCCAAGATATCTAAATCGTTCCCACCTTTTAATAATTTGATCACCTAAATTCACACTTCTGTCACTAGAGCTATTGAATAAATATGTTCATTATTTTCATATTTGAGAAAATACGTTGAATTACTCATTTCTTAACAAATGACTTGTCTTTTGAAATAAGAGTTAATACTTGCCCTCAATAAGCTTTGTAGGAATAATCACATATAAAGCACCTGAAACATTGATATTTACAAATTAAGCACCCATTTGATTTTAAACTATAAAATATATGAACCATAAAGAAAAAAACCATTTTCTATAACTAGTGGGACATGAACCACTCAAATTTATATATTAATATATTTAACACCTAAACTTTTAAATTTATATGCTTACCACTCAAAGATTTAACATAACAAAAAATACAACTATTTGTAACTTCTAGAAGTGAAATACACCACACCAAAGTGTTATAAATGTGAATATCAAACTTTAGGTTTTAGATATATAAATACATAAGAATTGCATGGTAATCGTATGTATCGTACTAGATAATTATTTTCTTGAAACTCGGCGAAAGTCAGTAACATACTACTCTTGCACAATGACTTTGAAATTTATATAAAAGGGTAGATGCAAACAAAAATTTGAAAGAACTAGTATCGGAGAAAAGGAAATATTATCTCACAGAATAGTTAGCTTTCTTCATCCACCAAAACGGTTGCCTCGCTGCCAGCCCCAGTATTCATCAAAGGAATGGTATCATCATCAAGCAGTGTTGGCAAAGGAGAATCCTGTTCATAACCAATCAGAACTCAAATAACCAATAGAATCAATAATCATAAGATAGCCAAATAAGTCATATCCAAAATTTTAACTTCTTTAAAAATAATAACAAATATCATTTCATCACATTGTACTCTTCAGAATGATTATTTGGATGCATAAAACTACATTTATATAGCGGTGCTTATTACTGTAGCAAAAAATGAATGCATCGGCTGTTGATATGACTTAGGTGGAATGTGATTTAATAGGAATATATAAAATGTTATATAATAATTATATATCTTTATATTTATAAAGTTACATTAATCCTTTATTACCTTTATTCCCATAACCTGCTATTCTGCTATCACGTGAAAGAAATCAAAGAGGCTGAAACAGTGTGGCTGGGTAGTGCAGATCGAAGATGCAATCAGGGAGAAGGAAAGGAGAAAGTTGTTGAAAAGAGACAGACATTCAGTCTTCAAGCCAACTACCAACAGTGGTCATCAAGGAAAAGAAATTGAGATTTCCTATATTGATCCTATAATTAAAAACAGAGCAAACACAGATGATGCTATTTTATCTTAAAATGATCGTTGGTATAAAGTAGTAGGCAAACATTCAGCAATCATAAGTTGCTAATTAAAGGTTAGAGAATAAGTTCCTTGCTAGCGATCTAACAAGATAAAAATAACAAATAAACGGTTCCTATTTCAAATTTACAAAAGTTGAATGCGATTACTATCATAACCATTAGCATGACCGCAAGAATGTATGGTTTGCTTTATGAATTGTACTCGCCAATTCATTTATTTTAAAATAGTGTGTGCTGCTAATTCTAATTTATGCAAGTTCTTTTCACAATGTCTAGCCAAAAGTTATGTTTGTTCAAGGTTTTCTCCTTTCTAGACTTATCATATTAAATTTGTCGCCCACTTTTGGTAACATCATTGTGATTTCGTTCGTTTCTCTCTTTTATTTTAGAAGGACTCGTCAGCTTGTCAATCGTCGTATACTTTCCCCCCATTCAAACAAAGCTCCCTCCCTAATCAGATCAATGATTCGAAGAGGAGAAAAACATAATAAAAAGAGACATACAACAAGGCGAAAAACAAGAGAACACAAAATGTGGAGAGCTTAGGTGCGGTAAACCTCGCAGGGATAGGTTAAGAGTGTCCGCCCAAACAAGATCAGGCAAAAACACCTTAAACTGATATCCACGAAAGAATGTCTACGTAAACTACCTAAAACCAGAGAATCAGGCGTAGGTGTCTGTTTTGGGGTCAAGAGCACTCCCAAGGGAACGTATCCCACTTGGTTAATTACATCTTGGGGGTACCCAAGAATACTCTCAATAAACGGAGTTTCGCTTGGATTATCGTGAACCTGGGGCAATAGGCACTCAAAGGAAAGCTGTCCCGTCTGGGAATATATATGATGCTTAAAAGCTCGCGCTAAGCCATCAGACAGAGAGTGAGTCTCTCATATCCCGAATGGGTAGCGGCTCATCGGCACACAAGACCCACGGAATAACCTAAATCATCTTGACGGAAATATCCCAACACGTCAAAGCACGTCCGGGTCAAAGGGCAGATGACAAATCGTCATATCCCAAATGGGCGGCAGCTCATCTGCATCGGGCTGTCAAGGTGATATCAACGAAGTCAAGGAGCGACATGATTCAAATGACTCAACAAAAAAGGTTGAGTGTTCCTAAAAAGGTAAGGTAACTGGGTCAGGGTACCACGGACCCGCCATACACAACTACTAGGACCCTAAGTCTACCTGGTCGTGAAGGTAGTCGACCCAACACACCTTGAGATTATAACGTGGGGCAATGACTCAGGAAAAGATGGGCATGCGGTATAGGCAGCGACTCGAACAAATTGGTGTGATGTAGCGACAGTGACCCGAAAGGTGGGCGTGCCGTAGAAGCAACGACCCGAAGAAAAGTGCGCTGAGGCAGCAGTGACCAAAAGTGATGGTCGTGTCGTGGTGGTAGAGGCCCGAAAGTGTGCCGAAGCGACAGTGACCAAAAGAAATGGGTGTGTCATGGCGGCAGCGACCAGAAGAAGGTATGTCATGGCAACAGTAACCAAAAGGGATGGACGTGTCGTAGTGGCAGCAGCCAGAAGAAGTGCAACACCAGCAAATGATAATGATCATGTAAGCTAACACACACCCGATGCAACATGGAAACAAACAAGCATGCAACATAATGCAAAAGCAAACAAACATGCAAGTGATCGGGCGATTGGATCGTGGTGGCCAACCGAACCAAAGTGATTGTTCGACTGGTCGAATGCTCACCGAGCCGAAGTAGCCTATCAGAGCGAAGTGAAATGCTCGCCGAGCCGAGATGGCCGGTCGGAGCGAAGTGAGATGCTCGTAGGGCCAGGGTGGCCGATCGGAAAGAAGTGAGAGGCTCACCGGGTCGAGTCGGTCGGTTGGAGCTAAGTGAAATATTCACCGGTCGAAGCAAAGTGAAAAGCAACATGCACCAAGCAAAAAAAAGCAATATGCAGCAAACCAACATGCAGGTAGCAAATCAAGCTCGTGTTAACAAACTCACCTGAGAGACCTAAGATTTAGACCCTTGGATGTGCGACACTACCGCCTCTTACTTTGGTGAGGAAATATGAAGAGTTTCTTCCCAGATCTTTGAGAGGAAAAACTCTCTACGGCGTCGCGAAATGGACTAGCTACAAAGTTTTTCTCATTTCGCGAACTCCTCCAGACTTTGCAAAGCGAGCCAGCTACAAAGTTTCTCATTTTGTCAAGTCCGACCTCCCAGCTTCTCCAAGTAAAGCTGAGGAATCCAAAGCAAGGGGAGTGAGCAATTGCGACCCATCGGGACTTATACTAAGACTCACAACAAAAGGGGAGACACTTGGCTCTACCAAGGGGGGTGTTGGCTACGTATGAGAAATCCTAAAATAAAGGCAAGCTCTAGGAAATCCAACGATTCATCACGCAGGCACGTCGTCGCGCAGACCCACGTCGGCGCACACACCCCGTGGTGGTGATCGAATCCACACACCTAGACTCCACTATTCCTAAAAATGGCTAGGAGGTAGGGAATCTCACCACCGTGACGATTGCAGACACGTTTTCTTTTGTTGCTCCAAGCTCGCCGGCGTCCGATCTATACTCTAGTGTGACTCGTAGAACGTGCACAAGACAACAAAAAAACCCAATGAAGGGGTCAGATGTCGTCCTTTGCGTCGCAACGCTAACGCCGCCCCGCAAGTGTTCGTCGCTACGACGAGGGAGAGGGAAGTGCGCAGCCCTAAGTTTTGCACACGAACGAGGCAACGACAGGAACGTCGCTGTCGAGATTTCGCCAGCAGCTGGAGGAGAAGCTCAGCGTGTGACCGGCAACGTCGAGCTAGGCCGACGAGGAGAGAGAGCTCGGTGTGTAGCCAACCGAGAAGGTGTCGGAGGATCTGACCGGCGGCTAGAAATCTTGGCTGGCGATGTCAGTCTTCGTCGGCAATGAGGAAGTCCCGACAAGGTGTGCCAGAGAGGGAGCTCACGCAACCCTTTGGGCTTCTTCTCGAGAAGAACGACGAAGGAGGGAGGGGCTTGAGTTCGGCCGACAACTGGAGGCGGTGCTCAGCGTGGCCGACAGCGGTTGGCTTCACCGGCGAGGGAGAAGATCTGACGGCGAGGCTGGCAGCGTGAGGAACAACGAGTGAGAAGGTGGCGGTCGCGGGTTCAGCCGGCGAGGAGGCTCCGGAGGACGTGGCCGGCGAAGACGGCATCATCGACGAGAAGGAAGACCGACAACGGCGAGCATGCTGGGGTTCGCGAAGGGGAGCGTTGGCGGCTAGAGCTGTTTCGTGAGAGATCTCAGAGGAAGAGAGAGGGATGTGATAATAAATAGTATAATATAATAATAATAATTATTATTATTATTAATTTAAAATCATCGCCCGATGCATTTTTAGCCCAAACAAACCATCATTTTGAAATGAATGTCCTCCATAGGTAAAATCAACGTTTTGAACGCGTCGGCACGGTCCGTTTCATCATTCGGGGTCATTCAGACAACTTTTTTCAACAATCAGACCAAAAATGATAATTTGTACCTTTTTAGCCCCCCCCCCCGGCCATGGCGAAATGGACGTCTCTCTTAAGTGAAATCGACGTTCCAGACTCACTCGTGTGGTCCGTTTTGCCGTACGAGATTACCTAGACAGCTTCACTGACGATTACGTCAACTAAAGTCAATTTCGCGCTCGGCGCGATGATTAATATTCGTCGACCCAATCGAAGTGGTCTGACGTGTCAAATGCCGACAAGCCTTCGCATAAGCAAAAGCTGAAGCCGAGCAGAATGACCCTGGATACGTGCCCCTCAACACGTGCCGAAAGGTCCTGGGTGAGTGTCTAAACTACCAGATGGCTGCGGACATACTATAAGCTATCCCGAGCCATGCAGGTGGACACCCTACACTCGTGACAACAAAAATTGATGCCAACACATTGATTTTTTTAAATCTTACATGTTGCAAATCAAATAAGTCTGCTTTCTAGTTTCCACAATTTTGCTCCTACAGCCTCTTTTAATATAATTGATTTCACATAATATCATATTTGGTTTTTCTACTCATTCATCTTAATGTCCTTATTTATTCCCTATGTGGCTAGTGTTTTTCTTATTGGCCATAAAAAAACTAATAAAACTTAACCAACCCAAATTTGAACTAAATGCTGAACAGAAAAGCTGTTTTTGCAAAAAAAAAAGTTTAAGTTGATATAAATTACTTCAGAGTTTGCGATGTGCTGTAGCTAACGACAACTCTTCAATATAAGATAAATCTTCGCAAATAAAATTTTGAAAAAAAACATAATACCTCCTCTTGAAGAAAGAGTCTCAACTTGAACCCCTTAAGTTTAAAGAAGCTCTCACAAAGAATCTTTAGCCTGCCAACCTAATGCATGATCATTCATATGCATCAGAAAAATTGAAAGCGTAACAGTTTATATGACATCGCAATGCCAATGAAATTGAATAAAATAAAAAATAAAGGACCATCATTTTAAGACGCACAATCATAATCACACCAAAACTCATGGTCAAAAAATATTGTAATAAAGACAGATGTATAAAAGGCTATTAAGACCCACCAAAAGTGAAAAATATGTGGCAAGTATGAAGAACGGATTGATAATTTATTACAATAAAGGACTAGAAGGAATGATATTATTGAAAATCTATTATAGCTACGGCCTCAGGTTTATCTAACAATATGACACTCCATTATTTCAGTACACTCCCGCAAATATGAAATTAACACCAAGGAAAAAAAAAACGAAATCAGCACCAGCTATATCACCGTTTTCATCCACTGATTCTAGCAAAACATAGAAAGTGTTTCTCTAGCTAAAAGAGAACAAATGACAACAAAACAATTCCATACAATACACACCAATAAAAATCCTGAAAAATCCTTCTTGGAGTTTTGAAAGCTCGAGACGTAGAGATATAACATCATAAAAAATCCCCTTCCATGATCAAGAACTTGCCTTAAAAATGTAATATACTTTCTAGTTCAAAGTTACCTAATGTCAACAAACAAACAAAATATAATACCTACAATAAAAATTCTTATTTAATGAAGAATGGGGACAAAAAACATAAATAAAAAGGAGCAAAGCAGTAGATTCGTTATTCCAAGGAAGCAGGGGAGAGAGGTTTTAAAGCTTGGCATATTATCCTAAATTGGTCTTATTAGTAATACTGTCTCAAGAAGTAAAATAAGCTCCATAACGCCCTTCAGTATTGTTTTTCCCATTGCACAGATTGTCAAGCTTTCATAAAAAAGAGCACAGATTGTCAAGATTTCTTAAAAGATTGTATAGATAATCGATATTTCATAAATCACGGCCTCTATCTCACTCAACCAAATTGCAATCCCAATCTGATTAATCGCAGTAGCAACAATTCCTCATGAGCATTGATTGTTTTATGCCCTAACAAGTCTAAAATTGAAAAACAATAAAAACAAATAAATCTAAAACTCAATGGATTTTCCCAGTAGCAACGATAAACCTTATGAATCATCTTTCTTCGTTCAGTCTTCATGAGCATTGAACTACATATTAGACTCTTTTTTGCACAGTTCATGCAAGATCCAACCATGATACCATTTTTAGACGCCTTCTCCCTATCCTTCAATCTTATTAAATTTTTATAACACTCGTAAGTTTACTTTCCACTACTTCATTTCAAATTATGGCTACATCCATCGTCTCTCTCATATAAATATTTCAAACACTACTATCCTTTCTAGATTAATCACACATCTGTAATCTATTAACATTCTTATTTTTATCACACGATGTCTAAAATTGACATAAGTATTGTACCAAGATTCATTTAAGCCTTAGAAAAAAAAAACTATTAAGTTTGGAGTATGATCAAGCAAGCCTACCGTAGTAGTAGAAGGCAATTTTTTTACCAAGGGTTGCCTCTCTCCCATGGAAGCCCCCACGCACATCAACTTGATAGCTGAAAATACAGAACTAAGTCAATATAAATGAGGAAAATAAATCCACCAAAAATATAAAACTTCAGTTATGTGCTACGTACATATAAGTCCTGCCGACATTTTTTGAGGGATAGCTACTCCTGTAGATGCCTTCTCATCATCAATCTCATAATGGGCCTTCAGCTCTGCATACCTACAGCACAAATATTAGGCTAAATGATAGACAAGCATCACTGACGTAGCTTCAAAACCTTCTCATAAAATTAGTTCAATTAATATATAAAAATAGAGACTTCCCAGTAATAAACACTTTGATGAATTGATGTTACTTTGGTTAATCAGCTGGAACATTAATTGAAGAGGTTTATATATTTTTTCCCAAAGTTTTGCTGGTTAACACTGAAAATAATTATCAATAAATAAATGAGAAAAGTAAGAAGACAACGAGTAATTCATAAAAAGCTTTCATTCCATGCCAAAATATTATTAGTTAAACGAAAATTCAATCATGATCATTAGAATGTATCACTTCAACATAAATATCTTTGTGCTCGTTACAAACAAAAAAAAAAAAGAGCACAAAGGATTATGATCAGCTCACCTCCCTCCACCTAAATAATAATATGCATTGCAATGTAGGGTTTTATTAGGAAAGTATACATTACAAGATTTTAAGCAATCAATTTAGCCTAATGTGGGAAAAGCTTGAGCTCAACTTCCCCAATTGGTCAAACATAAATTGTTAAATAATAAATTGAGCCGCCTTCAAATTAGTTTAGATTTTTTAATTAATGAGCTAAACAAGAAAAGGTTTGCACTTGGCAATAGAATTATATGCAAGCATACAACAAATGTCAATTATTGACGAGCCCAATGTTTTGTAACAACACATTCAACATAACATAAGCGATCAAACCAGATAAAGTCTTAGGAATGAAAGATCGTAGATCAATCACATAGTAAAAAAGTATGGGGTAAAAAAATATACTTTTAAATTAAAACCATTTCAAAATCATAACTATAAAGTTCAACTTGATTTGTATATTTTTGGAACGCATTTAACAAGTAAATCACTAAAACCAATATTCATACATCTAGTAGAGCCTGCAACCTTGATGCAAGCCTAAATCAGAATGTAAATCTCTAAAAAGGTGTAAATTAATATGAAAATTTCTAATTTTTCATTTTAATAGTGCATGCCCAAATTTGAAGTATTATTATTGAAAGGGGTGGCATAGTCTGTAAAAAGGGGAGAGAGAACCTACTTTTCAGAATAAAAGTGGGGTATAAAATTAAAAAGTTACTTAAGATTACCATGCAAAAAAAAAAATATCTCAAAAGGTGAATTACTAGAAAAGCAATGATATCTACATCAACATCTGGCAAAAAAAAAGTTACTTTCAACCATACAAACTGTGGTAAGAAGAGAATGTTAATAATGAATATTTAAAAAACAAGAGGAATAAATTTAGAAAGAATTATACAAATAAATTAATGAGAAGCACCATTAAAGTTAAGATAGAGAAAAGTAACTCAAGGCGACTTTTGACTTTTGCTTGTAGAATAAAGGATAGAAAATGCATATATAAAATTGGGTTGATGGTAGTAATTAAGAAATTGTCCCCGTTAGGTGGTCCAAACCGCCTGCCATATGGGCCCTACAATCTCAATTTGTGGAAGCTATTTCCTACTTCAATTTTATTCCTTTTTTATTTTGTTTCTTATTATATTGTATGTCTTTCCTTTATTATCGGTTTTGTATTTGATAAGTTGTAATAGTCATAATTATGTTTGCTCTAGATCTTCCCTATATAATAAGGGGAAATGTTGCAATTTGAATACAATGGAAAAAGAGAATATGGTTTATGCACCTTTCTTCATAGTATCAGAGCCTCGTTTAGGTAGTCAACATTGCTAAGCATCGATGGCGTCCTTAGCTTCCTCTGTTAGGTGGTCCAAACCGCCAGTCAGACGGGCCCCACAAGCTCAATTTATGGAAGCTATTGAAAGGAGTTTCCTATTTAAATTTAATTCCTTTTTATTTTGTTTCTTATTATATTGTATGTCTTTCTTTTATTGTCGGTTTTGTATTTGTTAAGTTGTAATATTCATAATTATGTTTGTTCTAGACCTTCCCTATATAATAAGGGAAAATGTTGTAATTTGAATACAATAGAATAAAAAAATATATTTTATGCACCTTACTTCATGGAATCAGAGCCTTGTTCGGGTCGTCAACATTGCTAAGCATCGATGGCGCCTTCGGCTTCCTTTGCTTCGCAGTCACCCTGCAACGACATTAGGGCATCGATTGTTGGCTGCTTTATCTACTTCGAACGACGTCACTCTCATCTTGGAATGACATCTTCGACTGTCTCATTCGAACAAATCTGTGTCAATCTCGTTGGCATTTGCTTCGAAGAACAACATTGTAGTTTTCATCTTGCGACAACATCTTCGTCTATGTTGGTCAAATGAATAGACTTTTTCTTTGTTCATCTAAGCGTCTTAGACTATCATCTTCATCTTCAGTTTCGTCTGTTAGGACTCCTCGAACGGTATCACTCTAGCTCTCCTTCAGCAACCGCTGAAATGCCTTTAGCCAACCTACAGTCCCTCATATGCTCGCTCCTATAGTTGTTAAAACTCCAACAACCGAAAATATCTTTGCGTCAGCCAGAATCCCTCCAACCATCCTGCAAGCCCTTCTTTGCTCCTTAGCATAGCGTTGAACTCCTCCTACAGTTGCAATCCTCTATTACTGCGGCAAGCAGCAATCAACTCCTTTTATACAACCATAAATGTGCATAAGGTTTATGATTAAGAGCGTAATGAAGCGTCTTGTTATACTCCAAAGCTTAGTTCTGAATCAGAGACCAGGAATTTTGTCCAAACAACCCCAAAACTCATTACCTTTATCACAAACCATAAATTCAATTGTCATAACTTCCTTTAATAGTCCAAATCCGTACTAATGTACATTTGTGTAAAAAAAATGGAATATCTCACATGAGAGAGCACAATTTTTGAGTTCATTGGTCCTAACCACCGCTCATGGAACATCCAGGATCATATAATCATGTCTTAGTTAATCAATTCTATAACTACAAAAGTTGAAAAAAAAATATTATTTTACAAGATAATATCGGAGGTTTGGGAAATAGCTCGTGAAACTTATTCTAATACCAAAAACACTGCAAAATGATTTGAGATTGAGACAAAATTATATGAGCTTCAACAAAAAGAGTTGAGTGTAATTCAATACTTCAACATACTATTAAAGAATTGGTTATAACTAGATATGTAAAATAAATATGTATGTAAGTGCCCTCAATATGCTATGATGCATAAAATAATAGTGAAGAAGAAGACGTTCATAGGGACTTTAAATAAGAACTTAGATGAGCTCAACGAAAAAATCATGGACATGAAGCCTCTCCCTAACACTAGGGAAGCATTTGTTGAAGTTAGAAAAGAAGAAATTAAGAAGAAACTCATGATGGAGATAAGTGGGGGTTCATCTAGCACTGAAGTTTCGCTTTGTACATGCATGAACTCCCACGATTCAGAACAAAAGAAGAATTTTCCCTTGTGTGAACATTGCAAGAAACTTGGTAACACAAAGAACGGGTGTTGAAAACTACATAAACTATAGACTGGAAACCTGAACACAAAAAAAACAAGACAGCAACGCCTATGTTGCTACCTATTATGAAGAGTTGGTCGACCCTAGTCCCTGCACCAAGGAACAGCTGGAGATGTTCAAGAAGCTTCTTACTAGCACGAATGAGCAGCCTGCCAACTTAATGATACACCAAAATATCATATCCTCCTATCTTATTAACATTGGAAGATTATAACCTTGAATAATAGATTCAGATGCTTCTGATCACATGAATGAAAATATTCATGCTCTCACCAACTACAAGGGATCACCACCTCCAAATTTTTTAAACTTGTTGATAATTCTCACTCCAAGATTATTGAGAAAAATGAAGTGAAAGTTACCCAAGATATTCAGCTTTTTCTACGTTATAGGTTCTCCA
Source organism: Phalaenopsis aphrodite (assembly GCA_003013225.1). Lineage (NCBI taxonomy): Eukaryota > Viridiplantae > Streptophyta > Magnoliopsida > Asparagales > Orchidaceae > Phalaenopsis > Phalaenopsis aphrodite. The sequence continues at coordinate 680,629 of NEWO01000336.1, read as the reverse complement.
ACTAGATTGTAACTTACTTTTAATTAGCAAGCTTACTTGTGACTTGAACTGTGTTATTAAATTCTATTCTAGCTCTTGTAAATTTCAGGCGGTGAATTGGGAGAGGATAATTGTCATTGTTGAATTGCATCAATGTCTATAACTCTTGAAGGAAAGTTAGTCGCTTGACACACAAGTTTCTTCTTCACCGTCCTCTTCCCATGTTTCTGAATCTGTTGAGAGTTTTATGATGCATTATCGTCCGGTTTTTTTTTTTTTTTGGTTATAAAGTAGTACTCTCATCTCCTTATTAATAAAAGACAGAGTTTGTAGGTGTGTCAATTAACTAAACATAACCATCATGTATATCATCTATCTCAGAACAAATCCTCACATGCTTTCTCTACCATCGACAATAATATTTGGGGATCATAAAAATTGAAAATCATCAATAGAGTCGACGATTTGTCTCCTTTATTGATAATCACATAAGAACCAATGGGATATTCCTCAAGAATGAGAAACCTAAAACTACACAAATCTTTTAATCCTTCCATGACATGATTTACACTTAGTTATAATGCAAAATTCAGATTCTCAAAGCTAATAATACAAAGAAATCCTTCAATTTGATCTTTAGACCCTACCTTGCAAAATATAATATCATCTATATGAGTTTTAATTTGAGACTTCACAGCAAAATAGAATAACTGAGTGAAATAATAGATATCTCTCGAGGTATCTAGGTCTATAATGCTTTCCCCAAAAATTTTGGAGAGATGTAGCGCTTAGAGCAACCTACCTCATTAATAAAATGTCAAACAGTTAAATGAAAAGCCTCTCGAGGTTTTGATAGAAACATACCTTCATGTAAGAGCCTTCTCATTCAATCTTACTCTAAAAATATTTGGTTCTCTTTTGTTCACATCCACAAACCAAAAGCACAAAGTTTGACCCAATTCCATCAAATGTATATTCCTTGGTTATGCTTCTAACAAAAAGGGATATAAGTGATATTCTCCTATTATAAAAAAAAAAAATTATAAATCTATGAACGTTACTAGTTTTAAAAAACAATTCTACTACCTCAAATCTGAAATTCAAAGGAGAGTCTGGGTGAATATCAAATTTGGAACACTTCTCGAGATACCCACACTAATCTAGAATTATCACAACATACTCTATTTATCTCTAACCATTTTGTCTCGCAAGTTCCGCCACTTGTGAATATCAAATCTGAGACTGACAACAAGAAAATACATAATGAACTTTTTGTGCACACTAAGAGAAAAAAATTTATTGAGCAGGATAAAGATAATATACAACCACATGACTGTTCATAGCCAAACCTAAATTCACACATCTCTAAAGTTCCAAAGGAAGTGAAATCCAGTGAATAAGACGAAAAAAATTATATAAATTATCCTATCCAATATTATGTTGCCTATATGAAGTTATCATCACCATATAAAACTTTTGTATATAATCTTGATAGTGTGCAGATATCCAAGTTTGTTCATGAAGCACTTTAAAGTCCAGAATGAAAAAAGTTGAAGAGGAGATTCAAACAATTGATTTAGGTGCATATGAAACTTCACAAAACTTCCTCAAGATAAAAGAGTCGTTGGGTGAAAATGAGTGTTCGATGACAATTACAAAGAAGATAAAAGCATCGAGAGGTTCAAACCTATGTTGGTAGTCAAAAATTTCACTAACTCTTATGGGATAGATTATCAAGCGACATTTGCATCAGTGGCCAAACTAAACATTGAAGGAGTTCTTTCTTTGGCAGTCAACAATGAGTGAGAACTGTTACAACTTGATATCAAGAATATATTTTTGCATAGAAACCTTGAAGAAGAAGTGCATATGGAGATCCCACCAGGGCTGGAAACTGGACTCAAATAAATATGTGGTTTGTAAACTAATAAAGTCACTTAATGGCCTCAAACAATCTCAACATGCTTGAATTGATAAGTTTGCCAAGACTATGAAGTCTAATGGGTACATCAAATGTTAACTTGATTATACACTGCTCATAAAACATACACAAAGAGGTAAGAAAGATATACTCATTATCTGTGTAAAAAATATGATCCTGATAGGTGATGATGAAAAAGGGATTAGAAAGACTGAGGCTCTTGTCACTGAATTAGAAATCAAGGATCTCGAAGCTGTGAGATACCTTCTGGGTATGGACGTAGACAAGTCCAAAATGAGAATTTTGATATCCCAAAGAAAGAATATACTAGACCGACTAAAAGAGACATGAATGTTGAGGTGTAATACCTACTAACACTCCTATGAATTTCAATAAAAAGTTCTATTCATGAGGAGAGAAGACGCCAGTGAAAAAATGTAGATACCAGAAATTGGTGGGCAAGCTTATCCACCTATCCAATACCAGTGAAACATTAGATCTAATATTGCTTACTCTATCAACATTACGAGTCAACATATGATTAGTTCAAATAAAGAATATTTGAAGATAACTTATAGAAAATTTAGATTTCTTGAGAAGAACCCTTACATAGGGTTATTATTTGAAAAATCAAACAACAGGGAAGTAACAGTTTACACTAATGTTAGTTGGGTAGGAGAACTCACGAACAAAAGATCCACATCTAGGTATTGTTTTTATGTATGAGGAAATTTTACCACATGGAGGAGTAGAGGAGTAAGAAACAAGTAGTGGTTTATAGAAGTAGTGAATACTTTGAGTATCGAGCACTTGCTTTGGGAATTTGTGAAGAAATGTGGATCCAAAAGTTACTAAATGAGTTGAGATGTTCCACAGTCAATTCCATAAAGATGTTTTGTGATAGTCAAGATGCAATTAGTATTGTAAAGAATCATGTGCAACATGACAACACCAAAAATATTCAGATTGATAGACATGTCATCTCTTAAAAGGTCAGGGGTGGCATTATTCACTTAATCAACATTCCAACTCATCTTCAAGTTGCGGATGTTTTCACTAAATTCCTACCTCCAGGAAGCTTCAATGGTTTGAATATTAAACTAGGTCTTTACAACATATATGAACTAGCTTGAGGGGAAGTGTGAAATTATGCCCTATTAGGTGGCCCAAACTGCCTGTCATACGGGTCCTACAAGATCAATTTGTGGATAATATTGGAGGGAGTTTCCTATTTCAATTTTATTCCTTTTTATTTTGTTTCTTATTATATTGTATGATCTTTCTTTTATTATTTTTTTTGTATTTGGTAAGTTGTAATAGCTTTATTTATGTTTGCCCTAGGGATTTCCTATATAATAAAGAGAGATGTTATAATTTGAATATGATGGAATAAAAGAACATAGTTTCTCCGTCTTTCCTCACTAATATTGAAGAATTAAAGGAAAAATAGCAGAAAAAAGGTAAAGAGCTAAATGTTTTGCAAAACATACTACCACAAAACAAAGTAAGTTCTTAATGTAGACTTAACAACAATAAATACAAATCATTAGTTATGTCAATACCACAACAATTATCATAAGGATGGCACTGATCACGATGCTTCAATAAAGAATGAGGTGCACACAGCTCCTACTTAACAATAAAAGATAACAGTTCATTTAATTGAATAAATGAGTATTTATTTCCTAAATTAATTATGATAAACTGTAATATTGGTCATGATGATTTGAGTAAGAAGAGCAATGCTTGATTCTCATACTTGGAATATAAGAATTTTATTTACTCAAAGGCGTTGAATTTTTACCAATATGACTTAAAAATGAAGATATATAAGGTTTAATTTTATTTACTCGAAGAGACACTCCTTTTTTGCTACTAAGGTTTAATAAAAGATTCTAAAAAAGACTATAAAGACTCCCTAATTATTTTAAACTTTTCTTAATATTGAGGTAACTCTGTTTGCGATGAAATTAGATTGGATAGGCTGATGGTAAATTCATTTAAGAATTGTGGCAAAAAACTAAAGATACTTTGTATTCAGACTCACTAGAGGTTCTGAATACTGTTCATAAATTGAGGATATTGTTAAATATGAGGAGTGTGTGACTTACATACATCGCCTACCGCGTCTCACCTACATCTCTCCCACTTACCTTTCTCCCGTTTTTCTTTAAAGTCTCTTTTGGCAAGTCATAAGTGCTAAGTCAAGTCCTCTTGAGAGCTAAGAGAGAAAGAAAATTTCCTCGTAAACGTCAAGGCGTTCGACAACGTAATTTCTCGAAGTAATAAAATCCTCTGCAGCTTCGTGGACGTAGAAAAATTAGTCGAATCACGTAAATATGTGTTATTTTTTGGTTTGCAATTTTTCGATTCGGATTTTTTCACTTTATTATCGTTGCTTTGTCATAACAATTAGTATCAGAACTTTGGTTCGGATCTAAACGATGGGCGGAGACGAAGTGACAACATCGAGGATCGAGAAGTTTAATAACAGATTTTTGTTACTATAGGATGCAGATAGACGACTAACTCTATGGGAATAAACATCATCTTCCGTTACTGGGAAAGAATCCGGAAAAGATGGACGAGACAGAATGAAATTTGTTAGATCGACAGGTTCTGGGGGTTATATGATTAACTTTGTCAAGAACCGTTGCCCACAACGTCATCAAGAAGATGACTACTGCAAATCTCATGGCAGCTATATCAGGTATGTATGCAAAGTCATCGACAAATAACAAGGTGCACCTGTTGAAAAGGTTATTCAACCTAAAGATGGTAGAATGTATGTTTGTTGCTCTACACCTGAATGATTTCAATACTAGCACAAATCAATTGTCGTCTGTTGAAATTGATTTTGATGATAAGATATGTGCACTGATATTGTTGACATCATTGTCAAATAACTGGAAAGTCATGAGGATGACAGTTAGCAGTTTTGCAGGTAAATTCAAACTAAAATATGATGACATTCGTGATTTGATTTTAGTTGAGGAGGTGCGCAGAAAAAATTCTGACGAGATATCGGGTTTGAGTTCGACACTGATTGTTGATTCCAGAGGGAGATCACAGGACAGGAACTCAAACAAAGGAAAATTAAAATCAAAGTCTGGTCAGCAGACAACTTGTTGAAATTGTGACAAGGCTGACCACATAAAAAAGAACTGCAGGAATCCTAAGAATAAGGGGAATGATAGCACAAATGTGGTAACTAAAGAAATACATGATGCACTATTACTGGCAGTTCACAGTTCTGTTGATGACTGAATAGGGGCTTCATTTCATACATTTTCCCACAGGGAGTTGATGCAAAATTATGTTGCAGGCGACTTTGGAAAGGTATATCAGACTGATGGAAAAGGTTTAAACGTGTGAGGATGGAAGACGTTGATATTGCACTCTCAAACAAGAGCAAATGGACTTTGCAAAATGTCAGAAACATTCTTGAGTTGAAGAGAAACCTCATTTATGTTAGGCAGCTCAATGAGGGTCGTCATTCAGTAGTGTTCTCAGATACATCTAGAAGGTTACCAAATGAGCATTAGTACTAGCTCGGGGTAAGAAAACTGACACACTATATATGACATCATGTTTACTCAATATTGTTGCTACTACCATTGCAGAGATCACTATAGATCCGCGACATTGCAGACTTGGTCACACGAGTCAGAACTATAATGAAATCTTGCAAGATGAGAATTAAAGCAAGTGGAAGTTAACCAAGGAGTAGGAGACGGATTTCCTGCCAGGGAATCAGACTTGGAAACTGACAGAACTTTCACCAGAGAAGAAAAAATTGCACAAGTACTTGTACCGGGTGAAAACTGCGCTTGATGGCAGTAAGAGACACAAGTCTGAACTTTCTGAAAAAAACTTTCAGCTGAGACAGAATATTGCTCATGTTGTGGGAATTGTAAGCAGATTCACAAGTAACCGAGAAAAGAGTTTGGAGGTACAATGCTACGTTGACGCTGATATGTCAATTAAGTGTGTTACTTTTGAGAAACTAAAGTTGTGCTCTATTTCAGTTGGTCTTCCAGCATAAAGACAGGAGTCATGAGTTGCAGAGGTGGAGGAAAGTGGAGGATATCATGTTTGAAGAAAAAGATTCGTACGGCCAGCAGATGATGCAGCATGTAGGTAGTGCAATCAGTGTCCCAGTATTCAAGTGAAAAAATTGTTAAATATATGTAGTCTGTGACATACCTACCTCACCTACCACGTCCCACCTATCTCTCTCCCGTTTTCTTTAAATAGCCCTTTTTGGCCTCTCACAAGTGCTAAGTCAAGTTCTCTTGAGAGCTAAGAGATAGAAAGGAAGAGAGAAAGAGAAAGAAAGTTTTCTTGTAAATGTCGAGGCGCTCGACGGTGTAATTTCTCGAAGTAAAAAAATCCTCTGCAACTCTGTGGTCGTAGGAAAATTAACTGAACCACGTAAATCTGTGTGTTATTTTCTGGTTTGCAATTTTTTATCCGATTTTTCACTTTATTGATGTCGTTTTGTTCATAACAGATAACTTTCAAGGTTAAGGCTAAATAATTAAAACAAGGAAGTGCCTTAGGAATACTTGCAATAAGAGAATATCAACGGCAAAGGCATGTCAATGGAAACCTCACGCGCACTTCTCTAAGTATATTCTTCAAATTAACTTGTTTTGTATGTTCACCACATCATGTGATTTTCTAGTCTTGCATATAAAGCTTTGCCACGAAGCTTTCCATTATTAGACTGATGCCAAAATCATACTTCAAGATTTTTTTTTTCTAATTTAAATAGTCATTGAGATTGCATCAGATCTTTCTGTGAAGATCCATGGCTGCATCACTATAATTTTTTGGCTAATCTTAAAAGCTTTTAGGATAAAGTTGCAATCTTTATGTAACTTTCTTGCCATAAGAAATGCCACTGTAATCTTTGATAAACTTTTCCCAATCTAATGCAATGCCTAAATTACATGAAACATCACTATACTTAATGATTTCTTGATCATGTTGGGTCCTTCGAAAATTTTTTGTGCCTAGATTTTGTGGCTTTCTACACAATAGCTATTGAAACCCTATCTTATGCTACAAAAACTTCAAACATTTGCTATAATCATGTCCCTAAACACAAGCTCATAAAAATCATGGTGTAGATTTCCAAATAATTTTTCTTATGTCATGATCTTTTGCACCTCCAAGACCATAAATTTCCACATAAAATAGAAAGTCTTTCCAAGTCAGCAGAAAATTATTGTACCATACAAATTCAAGTGAAAATAGTATTGAAGGCAGAAAATGTTAAAAGATCGATAGTCGACAAAGAAGAATGTTGAAACATCGGCAAAGGAGATCATCTTAATTAGCAAAGGTATCTTCAAATGCTAGCATCAATAAAAATGAATGCCAACCAAAATATATTTAAGAACATACAATGAATGTTGGCTTAAAGTCAACAAAAGTGATCTATTAAATGTATGCAATGATGGCAAGTTGCATGTTAGTAGAAGAGCCCTGGTAATTATCAAATGAAACCAATGTGATGATAGCTAGGAACTTAGTGGGCCATTTCTGATTGAATACAATCAAAAGCTAGCAAAAGATTGATCAGCTAAGTGAGCGGCCAATTGGGTGTCTATCCAAAACGGATCTAGTACAGAGGAAGGGTGTATGTTCAAGTGAATTTTTCCATCACAAAAAACCCGGCAAAACAGAAAAACTAACAAAACGACTTGGTTCTAGTAAGAAGAAATTTCCATTATTCTTCGAGCACCCTATCTAAGCATTAGGGAAAAAGGTATCCAAATGAATTGAACAGAAGAATTATTATAGGCTTGGCTAGGTCAATTGAGGAATACCTGAATTATGTATTGACGCTTTTACAAAACAAGTGGAGGTGATCGCACATACCTTGTCAATAAGGTTCCTGGAGAATCAAATCAGATAGGTCTATGCAGAGACCAAATTAATTAAGCTACCCAAGTTTACGTTGGAAGCCAGCAATGAGGTCAATTCATGTTGCCACCCTACGTTGGAAGCCAGCAATGAGGTCAATTCATGTTGCCACCCCCTCTGCTCATCTTAATTAATTATAGGAATTCTTATGAGAATGTTGTAATCCTACTAGAGGTGATAGTTTGGAGCTTCATGCAACAAGTAGATGAGAAAATTTAACTGAGATTTGTAGCCTTCTCGTATAGAACCATATAAAGAGCATCTCCGGCATCTCCACTCTAGCCGCAATCATTTGCATGCATCTCATCGATGCTGCCCACATTTGTGGGGATTGCCACACATACCCTAGCTAGGATCCTCCACTAAAAGATCACCTGCGCCCCAAATATTTGTGGAGGTTGTTCTTGCCCACATCTTTACGTTACCTAGCATTGCTGCCCCCCATTTTGCTCAGTAAGGCCTCCGACCGTATGTCCTCGTGGGTACTCTGCCACTCGCCTGTTTGTTTGTTTTTGAGTGTTTTTTTTTATCATACCTCGTGGCATCAGCTACCTGCTCTGGTGGCATTCCTACAACTATTAGAATGTCGTTTACCTCTGACGTGGGAGCTCTTCGCGTCACGTGATGCCCCGAAAAAGGTGGATCCCGTAATTTGTCAAGCTCCCGATTTTGTGTTTCGTGATCGCCACCTGGAAAGGCAAGATCCACGATCCCATCATATTCCCGATGGCGGGACTAGACTTACGCGATTGCAGGAAATCTTTTATGCTCGAAGCACAATTGCTTTACCTATTTTAAACCGATTTTTTTCATTTCCAATTACTTTCTATTTCCATATTTCTAGTTAAGATTTTTTCTATGAAGACACTACTTATATCTTTTTTTTTTTACCAGACTTTTGTTTTATTTATGAGTTTTGGATATTGTAAACTTTGATTTCTATCATAATGGACTATTGTATCATTTTTCTTTAGCAGGCGATATGTCTATAGCTTGTGTACGAATATGTGGTGAACCTCCTCGCCGCCCATGCGCAGCAGATTCAGAGCTCTCTTTGTTACTTTCAGTCGAGACAGCCCCCAACAACATCAAACCTGTTGTTCAAGAACAGATTTATCTCCACAATCCCGTCCAAATGTTTTCTAGCTTGCAGTTATCTTTCCCTCGTCATGTCAAAACCACCTCCCTGCTAAATCTCATTCCAAAATACCTTCTAAGAATCCTAGGATGATATCACCTCTCAACTGGTCCTACGACTTTTAGATCTTCTCTTTCTTCTTTATTGCCTTTGGTGACTTCTGTTCCACCTTTCATCTTTGTCACCATGCTCACCCTTCCTTCATCTCTAATTGACACTCTGGCCACTATTCCACTTTCAACCTGAATCAAGCTTTTCTTGTTGTTGATTTTATAATAAACTCCTTCACTTCCCCCCATCTCCTTCCTACGGTTGCAGTTGATATCTCTAATAGTTCATCTTCAAGTTCTCATTCATAAATGATTCAGGATGTGAAACTATTAGATTTATAACGTTAATTAAATCGCTAGCCGTTAGTGCTTATTATTTTTTGCCTATTAACTCATTATTTCTTGCCTTTATTTTACTTTATTCTGTTTTATTCCTTTCCTTCTTTATTTTATTCTATTTTAATTATTTCCATTGTAAAACCTATTAAAATTGAGTTTAAATCAAATCATGTTGTTCAAGTCACAAATTTGACATGGTATCAGAGACAAGTTCTACCCTAGTCGTCGGCTCATATAGGAGTTTTTTTCCTGTTGTCGGTTCCACCTTCAGCAATTCTCCATCATTGCCTTTCTCCCATGAGCTTGAATCTTGGATTGACTGGCCAACGTGGCTCTGTCCCCTAAAAATGTTTTAAGGATTGCAATATTTCTAGCTGAAGCTGCGAGCATGTCGTCGATCACAGGTTCTGCAACATTGCAATCAGGGCACCAACTAAGGTTTGTAGAGGGATCCTTATTGGCGAGGAAAAGAAGCAGTTTTATCTCCGAGTTGATAGCCTTAAAATTCTCAAAAACATGTCGTGAAATCCTGTCACCCGTGATGAAGCTCACTTCTTGCACCTTCTTGCATCTTTTTTGTAGGAAAAACAATTTTTTACAGCCTTCCTGCACCTTTCCTGCAGTGTTGTAGCTTTCTACAGCAGTCCAGCAGACTTTCTTGCATCTTTCCTAGCCAGCAGTCTTCCACCTGCAGCAGTCCAACAGGCTTTCTTGCAGCTTTCCTGCAAACCCTTCCTGCAGCTATCTGTTAGATGACTCGGAATCAAAGCCACGCTTCTTTTGGTTCAGTCGGAATCATCTCGAATTGTGCTCAACCCTTGTCCATTCATCCTCGGACCGGTCACTTCACTTGTGTTTACTTCACAAATCCAACCACACTCAGGACAAGTGTTTGAAACTCCACGGTAAGCCAGCTTACAAACCTCCAAATCCTCTACTAGCAAAGGTCTTACAGCAACTGTCGAGCCTACCGGGGATCAACTGAATCCACCCGGAGCATCCCAAAATCCTTCGAATCCCTGAAACAACTGATGGAGCAATTGATCAAGCTTCTTAGAGCCCATCAAGTCACTACAGGTCCGTTGACCTCCCACGTCCGAAAAGGTACTCTTCCTATGACTTTCACGATTTATTCCTCAAGTCCGTGGATTACTAATTCAAGCGTCACAGATCACATGACCTGATGCTCACAAGTTTTCTCGACCTAATATTCGTGCTCGGGAAAAAATACCGTCATATTGTAGATGACTTATGTAGTTTCATTGTTGGAACTCTACAATTTATTTTAAAAGCTCCTCAGTTGCAATGTAACTTGTTATCTGTCAGCAAGTTAACGAATGATAATAATTGCATTGCTAATTTCTCTTATGATGGTTATGTTTTTCATGATCATTATTAGGAGAGGATGATTGAAAATGATAAAAGGGCAATTGGACTCTATTACTTCCAAAAGAAGAGCACAAAAAATATAGACTCACCTCTCAGAAGTTGTAGCTTATCTCGAGTCATTGAATGTCCAATTATGTTTTATTGCATTTTCCTTTAGGTCATCCTAGTTTACAATATTTAAAAAAATTGTATCCTTTGATGTTTTCTAATAAAAACCATTCTAATTTCTATTGTGAGAAATGTCAGTTAGTCAAACATCATCGGGTTCATTACACATCCCACACTTAACACTCCTTCCGCTCATTTCTCCCTCATTTGCAGTGACCTATGGGGACCTTCTCGCACTCCTAACTACAACAATAAAAGATGGTTTCTAACTTTGATTAATGACCACACTCGAATGACGTGGGTATACATTTTCAAAGTCAAAGCGGAAGTTATCACTTTCCAAAACTTCTGCACCTTCATTTTAACTCAATTCAAATTCAAAACTCCTATGCAAGTCCTTCAGACCAAAATTGATCCTGAATTTTTCAACTCTATTATGGGTGAATTCTTAGTGAGTAAGATCATCCTCTACCATAGCACTTATACGAACACTCCTCAACAAAATGAGATAACCGGGAGAAAAAACTGTCACCTCTTCAATGTTGCTCGCTCCATTATGTTTCAATCCAATGTTCCGAAATATTTTTGGAACGATACCATTCTCACTGTCATCTATCTCATAAACTCTATATAAAATTCACAAGTTTCGAACCCTCTTAGTCGCTCTGATGTCATGTTTCCCAACTAATAAGATCTTCCAGACATTAGAGCTCAAGATTTTTAGGTGCACTACCTTTATTCAGAACACTACCCCCAATCAAACTAAACCTGATCTCAGATCCTTAAAATGTATCTTTCTTAGGTACTCCGCCACTCAAAAAGGGCATCGATGTCTTGATCCTATCACTAATAAAATCTACGTGAGTGTTGATGTATCTTTCTTTGAAAGTGTTCCCTATTTTCCTAGCCCAGCCCCAAGTGAGGGAGAGCTGGGTTCTTAGACGCTATCCCTTATCCTACTCCTATAATTATTCCCCCCATTGTTCCCGCTGTTGAAGAGTCCCCTGTCCCGGTGAGTTCCAGGATCCCATGAGCGCACCACCTCCTCCTCTCACTATTTGCGTCAACACTCGGCGCCCCCGTTCCAATGTTCCTATTCTGGAACCCACTACCTCCTAACAGGACCTTAACTCCACTCCGAGTGACATCCTCAGCACAAACCATCCTCTAAATGAGGAGGTGAGTTCCCCGAGTAAGGTATGCAATCAAACATGTTCTCTTTATTCTATGACAAAATATGTCTCTGTCTGCAGTTTATCACAGACCTACAGAGCAATCGTCACTATCCTGACAGATCATCAGATCTCAGCTACTATTGAGGTTGCTCTTGTTGATCCGGTCAGGAAAAGGCAGTAATGGAGGAGATGAATGCCCTTCAGCGGAACCATACATGGGATGTCGTTGATTTTTCTCAATGTAAGGAAGTTGTGGGGTGCTGATGGATTTTCGGCAACAAGTTCAACTCTGATGGCTCATTTGAACGCAACAAGACACGATTGGTTGTCAAAGGGTACTCACAAACTTACGGAGTTGACTATGAGAAGATATTTGCTTCAGTGGCTAATTTAAACACCATTTAGGTCCTGTTGTCCCTTACAGTGAATATAGATTAGCCTTTACTTTCAGTTCAATGTCAAGGAATTCTTGAATAGAGAGCTTACAGAAGAGGTATACATGTCTCTCCCTCCTGGCTTTGATTCTACTGCCTCCAAAAGGCAAGTGTGCAGGCTGTGAAAGTCTCTTTATGGTCTAAAGCAGACCCTCAATGTCTGGTTCAATAAGTTCACAAAAGTGGTCGTGGGTCATGGTTTTACGTTCAATCGGACACACTCTTCTTCAGGCTTTCCTCCACGGGCAAGATAGCTATCCTTATTTTCTATATTGACGATATTGTTCTTACAGGTAATGATCTCCCAACTTTTGGAGTCCCTGAAATACATTTTTGCCAAGTCCTTTGAAATGAAGAAATACATTATGGCCTAAAGCAGACCCTCAATGTCTGGTACTTCTTAGGCATGTAAGTGACACAATTCTCTTGAGACATTTGTCAATCATAGTGCAAATATGTGATTGACCTCTTGAAAGAGAACAACCTTCTTCTGTGCAAACCGGTGGTCAAATGAAAATAATCTCACATTTTCAATGTTGTGCCTGTCAACAAGACTTACTACCAACGTTTTGTGCGGAAACTCATTTATCTTGATCATACTTACCCCGACATATGTCATGCAGTTGGTATAGTAAGTCAATTCATGCATGAACTCTATGAGCATCATCTCCAAGCTGTCTGTCGGATTCTTCACTATTTAAAAGGTAAACCGGGCTCAGGTTTGTTATTCTCTCATCACACATCTCGATCTATTACTGTTTATACAGATGTTGATTGAGTCAGGTCAGTTCATGACAATCAATCTACCTCGGGGTATTACTCATTTGTATGGAGAAATCTGATCACATGAAAAAGCAAAAAAAAAGCCTGTGGTTGCTCGGAGCAGTGCTAAAGCTGAATTCCGGTCCATGACCTTAGGGATTTGTGAAACCCTATGGTTACGCATCATGCTCCATGAACTTCAAATGTCAACCTCTGCCCCATTGCAGTTATTCTATGATAATAAGGTCGTCATCAGCATTACTCACAATACAGTAAAACATGATCGTACCAAACATGTGGAGATTGACAGACACTTCATTAAAGAAAAAATTGAGTCCGGAAAAATTTGTCTTTTATACCATCCAGTGATTAACTAACGGATATTCTCGTCAAGAATTTTCCTTGACCTTTGTTCGATGACTTCAAATCCAAGTTGAACATGATTGACATTTTACGTTAACTTAAGGGGGGTATTAGATTTATAACGTCAATTAAATCCCTAGTCATTATTACTTATTATTTCTTGCATGTTAACTCATTATTTCTTGCCTTTTTTAACTTTATTTTGTTTTATTCATTTTCTATTTATTTTATTCTGTTTTATTTTTTTCCCTTGTTGGGCCTATTGTAATCAGGTTTAAATACCCCCTATTCTATCAATGAAATCATGTTGCTCGAGCCACAAATTTGACAGGAACAACATCGAATGAGATATCATTAAAATCAGGGCTTAATGATAATAAATTGGCAATACAATTCAGAGCTCAAAGATCAAACCAAGCCAAAATTTTGGTGCATGCCTGCATTCAATCAGAACTTAATCCAAGCCAAAAATTGATTAATCATCAAGTTAAAACTCTCAACCCTAATCGCAGGTACAATATGATGTGCAGCACAACCTGATATTTGACAAATTTTAAACTACGAATTTCATGTTGAGGTAAGAAAATTTCAAAACTAGAACAATCATACGATCAGTGTCAGTGTTACCTTGGGTGTTGTAGGTTTATCTCTCGTGGATCCACTGATTGCATCATCTTCATGACAAGACGAACATACCTGGATTAGAATCTCATTAGCGAACCACACAAATTAAAAATGACTAGAAGGCACAGACAAAAATTTAAAATCACGTCAAACAGTCTTTTGTCTAAATCAATAACAAGGCATTCATTGTCCTTATTTTCTTCTAAATTTCTTCTAAAAAATGCAATAAGTAGTTTTCTTCACGTGCATTCCTTAGACAACTTTAAGCTTCAATATATTACCTTCTAAATGCATCATACTTTTATTCCAAACTTATTGGATCATCCATATAAACTGGAAGATCCTTGAAAGAGTACAAGTTGCATTACTATATTAAACGATAAATAGTACAAAATTATGCCCTTAAGTATGTACAAACTAAGCTTTTTTTCTAATGCAAGATCCGTAGAGTGGCGAAGCAAGTAATATTATTCCTCTATTACAGAAGAATGTTTCTGTGACTCAAAAGTCAAATCTATGACCTCCAGGTCGCAATGGAAATTAAGGTACCATCAAGTATCTGGTATTTTTTTGTTGGCTCGTTTATGGTTCTTTTAAACACCAATATACTCTAACTTATTAAAAGTACTTACACTGAACAGACTACTCTATCTACATTTTGCAATTAAAGTGATTTGCAACTGAGAGAATTAATGTTGACTAAGCATCTAAGGGATTGGAGTTCAACAATTTATTTATTTTGTTCTTAGAAGTTTTGTTTAAACTTTATTCCTTAGAAATTCTTTCTCTATTTGTATAACTATTTTAGTCATTCATTTAACTAGGAACTTCAGGTTCATTGATTTATCCTAATGATTATTTAGTTTGTTATTGAATTTATTACTTTGCTAATAATATTTGATAGATAAGTCTCTTAGGGTTATCATGAAATGTGATAAATAATTAGTTAATCAAAATTCTCTTATCAATAGATGGAAGCCTTTAGATTTCCAAAGCAAAGTTTAAAGAAGAGAAAATGGAATCAAACACATCCCATCAATATTATTGTGCAAGTTTATTGTTTGAAGATTTTCTTAGGTGGTTAACTACGGCATTAAGAACAAACTCTCTAAGAATAATGGTCAAGAGCAAGTGACAGTTTCGAAAAAAAACCAAGAGAACACCTTTAAAAAATTAAAATGATCAATGCTTAAAAAATAATAACATAAACTCACCGAATTTCTGATTCCCTCCTCTCACGCGCACTTATCTAAAATAATGAAAGTGCATAATTAGCCAAGTGAATATCATAACCTCTAAAGTCTACTAAAAAACAATCAGCAAGGTATAAAAGTTTACATAAATACCTCACTTCCATTTAGTATCTTAACTTTTGCTAAGCGTGCAACCAAGACAAATCTTGAGACACCACCTTTAGTAATATCAGCAATAGGGTTCTCAGAAAGCCTGATATCCTTCCAAATAAGCAAGTGGAACATCACAAAGGAGCTCTGGTAGAAAGCTGAAATACATGCCAAACTAAACATGCTTTTTTGCACAAAGGAATAAAGGAAAGCAGACATGGCAATGCATACTACAGTATTGGCTGATTATGCATGGTTTGATTATTTAAAAATCAACTCTGTAACGATTCCTTCAAGAAACTAAGTAATACTTCTACAAGATTTTTTCTACAAACGACAGACTGGCAAACTAAAACCATAAAGTTAGAATTTTAATAAGATGGCATATTTTATAAATAATGACATCAAAACCACATTGTGGAATGACAGAGACAAATAGTCATGCGGTTGAACCCGAAGCATAGAAACTACTGCAGCATACAGAGAATTCGTAAATGCAGAACACCTCAGCTGCCTCAAATTCTAAGTCCAGGAAGTCCCAGATGCTATCCATTGAAGGACTCGACCATCCCATTTGGATACTACAAAACAATTTGGCATGAATGGAAACTTTGGGACAAATAGAACGCTAAAGTAAGGAATCCTAAATTAAAAAATGATTGTATATAGTAAATTAGCGAAGTTATTAAGTTTAAATGTAAAGGTAGAGGTGTGATGCTGTATAGATATATATATATATATATATATATATATATATATATATATATATATATATATATATATATATATATATATATATATATATATATATATNTATATATATATATATATATATATATATATATATATATATATATATATATATATATATATATATATATATGTATAATTTTGGTTTATGCTAGTTTCTTTTTCATCCTATTATAGTTTATACATTTTGACATATATCTATTGCCTAGAATCATAAAGAAAAAGAAAATATCAAATTTTCATAGGCATGTTTTCTCTGCATGGTAATTGAGCTATCAAGCATTTTCGCCTTGGCGCCGTCGGTGAACTCATTGCTGCAAGTGTTCTCTACTTTATCAGCTGGTTTTCATTACCAGGGACTGCAACTTTCTGCATCCCAACAACCTTCATTATTGTGAGCTCCTGTTGTCATGATCTCCCCAAGTGATGCCTCTTTTTAATGCAAAAACAAAAAAAGGTTATGCCTATTTATTTTGCTGCTGCAATCAATTTTTAATTTACAACCTCTGCTATGTGATCTTTCCTGCCACTGGAATCTACCTAATTTGAAGCGGCACCCACTCTTACACAACTCCACTATCCTCCAAAAAATGCAACATATGTTAGTCTATCACCTAGGGAAAATAAAAAAACCGCCATCAAATCTAATGAAGTCAACTCACATCAATTACTAGGAGATCCACAGCAGATCACACTTATTTACAAGTTGACCAAGCTACAAGCTTCGAAACTCCAAACAATCAAATACGATGCATCGCACAAGAACGAAGTCAAGGCATTACATTTGTAATCAAAACCACTCAAACATCACCCATTTCACCAAACAAATTATGTGATGCTGAAGTTAACCAATAACGGCGGTAAAATCAAATATTGTTGTTGAACCAAATAGGAAATTACAACCGGCCAACTGAAATAAGAAATTACAACAAACACGACATATAGAAAATCTGAAATTGCAATAAATGACAACACAAACTCAACTAACGTAGATCTTGAGGTGCGAGGGTTTGGAAGATGGCGGTATGTTAGATGAGGTGGTTGGGAAATAGAAAACAGCAAAGCAACGGTTTTTTAGGTTCCGAACAGCAAGCGAACAGCAATGGCAGCGAGGATGAAAGGCTGTTTAGGGGTTCTTGCGGCAAGGAAGGCCGTCGGAAGGCGGAAGGCGGAAGGCGGAAGGCGGAAGGCGGAAGGCGGAAGTCGGAAGGGAGAAGTGCAGGGTTTGGCAGGCGGTGGCAAGGTGGACTTCAGGAAAATAGCCAAGGAGGGTTGTTTCTGGGCACCAACAGCAGAAACAGCGACGGCGTTGACAAGGAGAAGGATGGGGAGGAAGGGAAAGTCAAAGATAGTCACCACCTTGGAACGAGATATAACAGGAGCACCACTCACCATTGGATACAGGCCTAGCAGGGTAAACAAGAGACAACAATTCCAAACAGAAAAAAAAACCAAAAACTAACCTAAATTTTGAAAACAACATACTTATAGACCAATGTCAACAAATAAGTGGTCCCTATAGGATGGGCGTTAACCCAATGAAGTGAGGATGGCTGGTTAGTTCTTGAATTTTCTGAACCGTGCGGTTCACACAGCGCCTGGCGCAATCCCGTGGTAACAGAAGCACATGTCACTCTGGTGATATAATCAAAAGGCCAAAATTATCTTACAATGACTAGACATTAACAAAATCACATATAAAAAAGAAAGAAAAATCCATTTGAGTGCGTGAAACAGTGAGCACAAAATCATAAAGCGCGAGGAAGATGAATTCCTGATGTGCACAAATGGATACGTCAGAAAAGGGTGGTTAACACATACAATATAACAAAATTTAAAAAAAATTGTAAAATAAATTGCATATATAAAAATATTAAAAGACTCATATAACATGTTAAATATTATAAAATGATCTATACTAATTATTTAACTAATTATATGAATAAATAAAATAATTGTTTTTACCATTATTATATAATCTTAAAAAATTCACTTACCCCTACCCCATTCCTACTAGCACTTCTTATCCTTAATCAACGCACATATCACATGAAATTTTAATAGCAAGCCCTTACATCTGGATTTAAAAAAAAAAACCATCAAAATGAAACTAAATCTCTAACCTTTGCAACTCCCCCCCCCCCTTTCTCCAAAAAGCCCCCCCCCCCCCCCCCCCCCCCTTCAACTAAATCCTTTGGCTCTCATCCTCTGAGATCTACCAATCTCTCTCTCACGTCTCCCAACCCAACCAACCCAACTAATCTCTAACCTTTGAAACTCCAACGCCTCTTTCTTACAAATCACGGATTGCAAACATCCTTTTCTTATAGGCACGACCTCCATTCATCTCCTACACTTTTTGAAAAACCTACATGCATACCCTCGTTTTCCCAGCTCGCTTGCACGAAGAGCAGTTCTAACCAGTCTGCTCCCAATCTCACATTTGCATCTCCTCCTTCTAAAACCACCATTGCCTCATATGTCACGCCACTCAAACCAATCCACTTATTTCAAGTTTTTCACTCTTCACTCTCCTAGATCCTACAGCTAATGACAACCCAACTCCACAAACCAACCCATTGCCCATTTGCATCTCCCCATGAACTCATCCTGTCGGCAGTCACTCAGTCACTCAACGCCACCATGAACTTCTTCTGCTGTGAGAGATATTGATAATTCACGGAAGCTGATTCAAATTAATTAAAATAAAAACTGGAACAGAAACACACAAAACAAGAGATCGCACCAAATACAAAGAACACCAAGATTTAACGTAAAAAACCCGATAGTGGTGTCGGCGATAAAAAGTTGGGGGAGTTGCCCGTAAGAAGCTATCGGCCACCGGAATCGAAATCCCGTAGCATGCTTTGGAATGACGTTCTAATTTACATATAGATTTAAGTTTAAAAAAATATGAAATCAAATTGACCCCATAATTTTCACAGTTTAAATGAAAGAGCGCTCTACTTCAAATCTTGTATCTATCCCGAGAGATAAACATAAGACTTGAGCAAAAGATTCGATCAAATAAACTAAAAAATATATACGTTCGTTTGGTCTGCGAAACTATTTTATTTGCCGACAAATTCTCTTATTTAATATGAAAAATTAAATAGGGTTTATTTTAAGCTGGGTTTGGAAAAACTTCTTATAAGGGCAAGCCCCTATAGTTAATTACATCTTAAATGACTGAAGTCACTTAAGAATACTCTCGATAAAAATCAAGAAAAATTATCTTCAAGGACTTTAAATTGATGGACTTTTCAGCGAAATCGGACAAAGATGTGTGAAAGGGGAATGACTCAAATTTGGAACATTTATTACAGAATTCAAAGGAAGAAGAACTAGAGGATGTCACAGATCCAGAGAAGATCCTCGGTGACTTCCTAATGGTTTGGCTTCAATTTCGAGGAGAAATATTCAAGTGTTTTATCCTGTTATCTATTTATGGCTTACATTCGTGTGAAACGATCACACAAATAGCCGGAAAGATTAGAGGATTTAGGTCGTAATGAACGACAACCTCAGAATCCTAAAACGAGTTAGGGCCTATATCGTACAGCTGAGCTATACAAATGCCTAACGAAAATGTTGAGGATTTATGTTGCGCTAGGCGAACAACCTCGAAATCCTATGGATTGTTGTTTTAATTTCTAGGAAAAGAATGATTTAGCTGGGGAAGACATGTTCTGCTGTTGAAGATGGTCGTGCTGCCCACCGCGCTAGTTCCAAGCTCTTTGTCGTGACGAGTTTAAGTTTTCTAGGGTGTCAGGTTATAATGTCAAATCCAACGGCCCTATGGTTGTAGTTCTTCAGATATTTTATAGGGAACATGTTGAAGTTGTACAATGTATAGCATAACAGTAGAGTATGTAGCACAGGACAAACAGTAGAGTATACAGTAAAGAAAACAATACAACATGCGGTGTAAAGAAAAGTAAAAGGTGCAGCAGGAAAGTGATTATAAAAGAATAACATACTGTAAACATAAAACAAACAATTATACCTGGGAGATCTGTTGTTCCTTAGGTGTAATTGATGCAACAGATACAAGAAACAAAACTTGAGGAAACATACTGAAATGTTTTATATAAACTAAAACAAAGAAATATCGTCCAGAAATCTCGAGAAAGATCGTCAAAAGACTCACGACAAGAGAAATGCGAGGAAATCAATAAATTGATTAAAATCGTAGAAAACACAGGAAAATTAAAAAAAATGAGTACTTTGTCCAAAAATTCCAATAAAATCATATGAAAAAGTTCAAAAAAAAAGGGGACCGCAAGCACTCGGGTAGGGCTAAGCTCAACTATATATTAGTACTCGAGGGTCGTCGAAGACTACTCGGTCACCCGGATGTATAAAACATGTCACTCAACTAGAAGGGTGTCCTATTGAACCTAACTCAGGACCTTAGCCTAAACAGGTGATCAACAAGTGGACAACCGATGTTTAAAATGTATTTAAAATTTATATTTTCAGCATGCACATAGGTTTCAAACATGCAAAAACGGGTTGTATCAATTTTGTTTTTAGCAAAAAATATATTTTTGTTTAGAAAAAGGTGTATATGCTCTTATCAAATTTGTTTTTGTCACTTTTGAAGAGAAATTGTCCACGAATCGATCGCACTGTCGGACATTATATTACTAGCAACCTAAGAAGGTTCGAGTCAACTCCCGCTAGTTTTGTATCAGTGAATGATACTGTCATCCTTACAGCTCACCGGGTTCTTGAATCGGATCATGATGGGTTCCTGAATCGGATCCCAATGTCGTAGGATGACATCATTTTGCTCTATCTCTGGTGTGCCTTTGTCATCACCGCCCTAAGCCCCAAAACAAAATCGACATAATTGCGACCTTGTTTGATGGTTTCACGTATAGCAAAAGGCTATACGTAGACACTTATGTACCGGACATAAGTATAAAAAACCGAACCAAGAAGCAAGGAAAAAAAGAAAAAAAATGGAGTGAGATGAAGGAGGGACTGATTCACCTAAAACATCGAAAAGAACGAAGGATGAATCAGCCCTCAAAACTCATGACGAAAAGTCCTGAAAAGGAAAGCCCGAAGATCCTTGAAACAATCTGAAAGGATATCATTTTCTCATGTTTTCATAAGTGGATCAACCCAAGTCAAAATGACCTGCTAACGCCAGTATCCAAACCCCAAAGATATCTTTTATGAAATCAATTCGTCTCAACCAAGTATTCTCCCGAAATAAAATTCAAAAATCTCTCAAACTTCACAATTTAAATGAAAAGAAAATAACCCTGGGACGGCAGCAACTTATACTTCCAAAAATCATGTCAACATTAAAGCTATTCAATTCCAGACTTAATGAAAATCTCCTCGTATTAAATAAACATGAAATCCTCCGGCTAAAGCCACATAGAAGCTCACGGTCGAGTTTCAACAAATAGATGAACAACAGCTAAGGCTCTCGGCCAAAGCAACCCACAAAGGAGGCAACTATTAAGACTCGGCTCAGGGCAACAAAGGGGCAGTTGCTAAAGCCCACGACCAATGACAACCCAAGGAACAACAAGAAAGACTCACAGCTGAGGCAACTCTACTCAACTATATGAAGATATTTGATATATATAAGAGAGTAAAAGATATAACCCTCATTTTGGAATAACAAATTTGATCCATCAACAATCATCCAAATCTTTCAAGCCCAACAAGGACTAGATCAAATTAAGCCATCCCCAATAGGTCTTACAGGTAAGGCCAAAAACGCACCACCAAGCTCCAACTAGCTCGCGGGTAGGAGCCAGAACAAATCAAACCAAACCACATATAAGAAGCTCATGGCCACGGACAACAAGGAGGAATCCAACGCAACACGAACCCACGGGTGAGGGAAAAAGAAGGAGAAGACCTTCATCTGCTAATCTCACAGGTAGAGGGCAAAGCCGAAAAACCATAGGGGCAGTGCCCACTGAGCAAGGCTCACGGCCAAAGCAACAAAAGGAAAACCACCCTAGGTATTGCCAAAGTATTGCCTTTGATATGCATAAGAGAGTGAATGGACAAGCTTTCATAAATCATCCCAAACCGGCTCTAATTTCCTCAAGCAAGACTCGAGAAATATGCTCAATTCATTTTGAATCACCTCACTCTATAGATAATGCATATACATGTATTTTTGGACGACAAACTTGATTCATCAATAACATTCAAGCCACTCAGACTCAACAAGAAGAGCCATACCGTCTCAGGCAACCCCTCAATAGGTTCACGGGTAGAAATAGGAGAAGTACAGGACAGCCACTCAACAAGCCTCTTGAATAAGGACAACACAAAACACAAGCCAGGCCTTCGGGCAACGGCTTAAAATGAGTCAAACTGAGCCCCCAATTAAGGCCAACGGCCACAACCGGCAAATGGCTAAAATCGAGCCACCACAAACCAAAACTGAGCCCAGCAGGGGCCAAAGCAAATAAAACCACGCCCCCAAACCAACCTTAGATCATTAGAGAATAACCTGTACGTGTATTGGTCTTGAAGTAACCGACAACATATAGATTACACGCCAAAAATAAGCCTCATGATTAGGCAAAGAACAAGAACTAGATCATGCAAAACCGAGCCCCAATGGAGGCTAGAAACCGAACCATTCAAGGCTAAAACAGGGCCCGAGCATAGATTAAGACCCAAGCTCTAATAGAAATTAAAGTTTCAACCACTTCAAGGTAAAACCGAGCCATTTAAAACCAAAGAACAGCTCACATGCTTTTGAAACATCAAGATATGGAGCCAATATATGTCTCAAAAAGAACAGTGACATGGAAAACAAATTCGGGTCACCAACTCAATTCCTTCAAGCATGAAACAGTTTCCAACATATATTTGATCGGAAGGATGCTTCACGAAGAGATAAACTAAGCTATCAAAACAAGTTACATGGCTTTCGAAATTACAAAAAAATTTCTGATAGCATGCATTTCAGGCCAGGAAAAGCCACAGGGAATAAAAACCGGACTCCACATATATATGAAAAGCAGAACAAGTTTTCCAATACTTCATGCTAAGCAAGAGTGAATTAAAAAAAGAAGCCTCGTAGTGCATCCCAACATGTATTCCAGAGGAGCATATGTTATCTCAGAGCCCATATTCATCACATTTTCAATTGCTTTAAGTAAAAAAAAAAGAAAAGAGAGAAGCTAAAAAAATGCCACATTCTCACTATCCTAAGCAAATAACCATGTCCATCCCCTAAAACATGCCTGCCATTCTATTTTCACATGCTCAAGTAATAAATATCTCAAAGTATAGGCGCAATAATAAACTAGCATGTTGTACCATCCAACAGAGTCATTCTCAGTGGCTCGGCAGAGAGAAAACCGAAAGGAAGCAAGGCGCAAAGAGGGGGAAGAAGGTACCTACTTAAAGCAGAATGTAATACAGGGATTTTAGAAAGATAATACTTCACAACCTACACTCCTCTTCAACAGCCAGAGGAAGCCAACCCAAGCACTAGAAACTAAAGAAGAAAGTGAGAAAGAAATTTGGTAAAGTTTTCCCTTCCCTTAGAAAATTTTTTGCCCCTTAAAACGCACCAAACAAAGTATCATATAAACCAGAGAGAAAGAAAGTGAATGATTAGGGGATCGCATACGGATGAGAGGAGCAGACGCACCCATACGGATGTGCGAGAGGCAGAGGATGAGATCCTCGCAGAGGATGAGATACGATAAGGGATGGGTCGTAGAATCGTCCCGCGTGCGCGAGGCGAGCGCGGGAACGAGACTCCAACGGCACGAAGGAACAGGCCAGGTGGAACCGAGCGAGTCGAAGCTAGGGCAGAGGGGAGGGGGAGATAATGAAATTAGGTTAGGGATTTATACAAGGTATTAATTATAATAATAATAATAATATATTGTTTATTATTATAATTAACACTTAAATGTGTATTTTTTCCCAGACGTGTCATCGCGGTGAGACGAACGTCCCCTTTAGGCAAAATCGACGTTCTGAACGCGTCGGCGCAGTCTGTTTTGTCATCCGGAGTCGTTTAGGCAACCCGATCG
Source organism: Phalaenopsis aphrodite (assembly GCA_003013225.1). Classification (NCBI taxonomy): domain Eukaryota; kingdom Viridiplantae; phylum Streptophyta; class Magnoliopsida; order Asparagales; family Orchidaceae; genus Phalaenopsis; species Phalaenopsis aphrodite. The sequence continues at coordinate 656,281 of NEWO01000336.1, read as the reverse complement.
ACGATTGGGACAAAACCGCGTCGCGATCTGAATCACGTCAAAAATTCAGCTCCAGCTCGATTAAACAGGACGGCGAAGAGCGCGGCGGCGCCAAATCAACGAGTACAGTCAATCCTAAGGCTGATAGTCCTTTAGGAATACTCCATGAGTTCCTTAAGAGTAGTCTTACCTGCTAAGCAATAGCGGTCAAAACTATTATATGGAACGTCAAGTCGAGCGAAGAAAAGTTCAGAATTGCTAACAGGGAGGGCTCCTTTACTAGTTTTCTAGGAGTAGTCGACATAAATGTCCTACGGCTAGATCCTAGGCTACTAAGAAGGGGAAAACTGCACTTCGATCGAAAGCGATGTCAACAAACGGCAAAAGCCAAAGAGCTACAAGACATCAAGAAATTCACAATAAAAAAAGAAGAGAATCCTACAAATTACATCACACTCAAGCCTCTTACACTTTTAGAACTCAAGAACACTTATTCATCTCATTTACACAAAAGAAATGTTGAAATCCAACTTCAACACACTAAGTCCCAATGCAAAGCTGAAATATAAAACAAAACAGTTTGAATTCAATAACTGCACCGGAGTGCAGCGGCCTTCCAAAGGGGTACTGTAACGCTGCATCTGTGCACTACAATGTCATGCTCTCAGGTTTTTGAACTTGGGCTGGGCATTGCGGCGCTTCTGGTCTCGGTGTTGAGGCGTTGCAATGTTCCCCTACTGGCATTGGAGTATCGTGTTCTCGGGTTTGAACCTGCTTATAAGCACTGGTGTACTGTGTATGGTAAAAAAAAATTCAGGTGTTCAAACCCTACCCCCAACCAAATTCACTGTCAGGCTTGAATGGCGAAAGTGATGGCTTTGAATGACCAATTGATTAGCACAAACATACTCCACATCGTAATAACCACGCACTTGGAAATTGATTGCAATTAAGTTTCATCCTCCAAAATTGCAAAATTTTCAGTTTTAAAAACTATAATGTGGCTCGCTACTACCTCAACCTTCTTGAACTCTAACTAAAGTCAAGCATAGTTTCAATTTCACAGTTATTACAACCTTAGTTAACATATTTGCAAGATTCTAAGTTGTGTGCATCTTCTCCAAAAATAATTGATCATCTACTAGAAATGAACGAATGAAATGATACCCTCTATGAATGTGCTTCATCCCAACATGAAATATAGCATTTTTTACTGGATGAATGACACTCATAATGTCAATATGAAGCTTTCTCTTTGCAATGTTTTATCATAAAGCTTTATAGCCAAATTATTTCCTTGTTAGCTTCAATGATAGCAATGTATTCAATTTTTGTAGTTGATAAAGCAACTATTTTCTGTAATCTAAAAATCAAACTTATTGTGTTCCTCAAAGTGAAAATATAACATATAATATTTCTTTTATCATTAATATCTCTTGCAAGATCTAAATCTACATATCCTTACAGATTAATCCATGCACTTTCAAAACAATTGTCTTATTAAAAATATCGGAGAATCTACTTTATTGCCTCCTAGTAATGTTTTCTAAATTACTCATATACTGACTGACCCCTCTCACTCTATGCGCAATATCTGGTTTTGTACATATCATCGCATGCATCAAACTTTCAACTGCTAATGTACAAAATTCTTCTTATCTGTCTTTGCTCTTTTTTAGAGATAAGAATTATTAGATAGTTCAAAAATTGGCTACTTAACGGGATGCAAAAAAATATTTACCTTAATCATGTTAAATCTGTGTAGGGCCTTCACAATATATTTTCCTTAGACAACTTCAACATATTTGCACTTTTAGCTTTGTTGATTTTCATATTGAGGATTGTCTTGGTTGGATCAAAATTTTTTATTTCAAACTCTTTTGATAATAGTTCTTTTAAGTCCCTAAACTTCTCTACATATGCTCATGGAATAAATATGTCATCCACATACAAAAGAAGCACAATATAGCAATTATCAAAATAAACCCTAACAATGATCTACCTCACACTTCGTGTACCCACTGTCTGGCATAAACATGTCAAATCTCTTATACCACTGTCTTGGTTTCTACTTCAAATCATAAAGATTTTTTTCAGTCTTCAGCCCATCTATTCTTCTATTGAAACTTCATATCTCTGTGATTGCATCATATACAGTTTTTCTTCCAAGTCATCAAGTCCAAATGTAGATCTTTTTCTGCTACCAAGGTCAATACAAATCTAGAAGTTATCATCTTCATTACAGAAGAAAATATTTGTGTACTCAATCCTTCCTTTTGCTAAAATCTCTTCGCAAAAAATCTTGTTTTATAGTGTTTGCTATGATTTAACTCTTCTTTTAGCTTATCAATTCACTTGTTGTACAGTGTATTTTCGTCATCTGGTTGTTCTGTCAATTCTCATGTTCGATTTGATATTAGTAAATGCACCTCATCATCATGGTAAACTCCAACTCCTTTTGAGTTTTTAACTTGAGTGACCTCATCATAGCACTCTAGTTCACCATTATCACTCAATAATAGATAATAACAAAAAAAGAATACCATTGTATCAACTGTGTGATTTGTCAGACATTTTGAATTAGTAGCAAGTGTTTGAAAAACTCCATGTACTTCATCAGATTGAGCGTCTTTCCTTTCTCCATCTTACTAATCAACAGAGTCTCAATATATTTAGAAAGGTCTTCAAAAGCAACTGGTGAACAATCTTGAATTTAATTTTTTGTACTTATACATCCACATTTTATTGAAAGTGACATCTCTATTCTTAAATAATTTCTTATTCTCATAGTCCCAGAAGTTGTAACCAAATACATATAACTCATGCTCTTGAATCATGCATCAACATGCTCTTGAAATTAATTTTTGTACTTATACATCCACATTTTATTGAAAGTGACATCTCTATTCCTAAATAATTTCTTATTCTCATAGTCCCAGAAGTTGTAACCAAATATATATAACTCAAGCTCTTGAATCATGCATCAACATGAACATATAATAAATCAAACACTTTCGGGCGATCTAGATTTACCAGTTTGTCACACCAAGCTTCTTCAAGTAAGCGTTCATTCAAAGGTACTGATGGATCATGATTTCTCAGATAAACTGCAGTGTTCACTGCTTCTGCCCAAATTATTTTGGAAAATCAGCATGCAACCTCATACTCCTGCCATTCTCTGTGATGGTTCTATCCATAAGCTCAACAACACCATCTGTTGTGGTATCTTTAGAATTGTGAACTCGTATTTAATTCCTTCAGAAGCATAATAATACTTGAATTTCTTATCACCATACTCACCACCATTATCAAATCTGAGAAACTTCAACCACAAATATTTCTCATTCTCAAACATGATATTTTAATTCTTAGATACATCAAACAAATCAGATTTTATGTTTCACTCATACATTCATGATGTGATCATCAATAAAAATGAACAAATATAGAGCATGTTTAAATAATTGAACTAGAGTAAGACCCATATATCGGTATGCACTAACTCCAATTTTTGGGACATCAACTTTGGCCCATTTTTAAAGAAAATAACATTCCTTGTCATAAATACATCTTCACAAAAATTTAAGTTTATAGATTTTAAACCATGATGTTTGTTTTTAGAAAGGAGAGACTTAGTATCTTTTTACTCATATGGCCAGCTACTCCAATGGATTCAGACATCTCATTGATAGATAAAGGGTGCATTCAATGTTGCCTCAAACCATCACAATTGCATATTTAGTCACCTTTCACAAATCACTTATGAAAGTGATCACATACCCTGAGCTTGAATGTGACTCACAAAAATCATTTTTTTTTCAAATCGAAAATTTCTAATTTCATTTAATTTTCATACTAATTTATTTGGCAATTTGATAGCAACATCGTTATTTCCAATAATACTAACAACCCTATTATCTCCCATACAAACCTCCAGATCACCTTGAGTATAATTTTCGAACACCTTTTTAATGAGGCAAGCATGAAAAGAGTCATGTCAATTTACTATCCAAGATTCAATGCTATACATGGATAAAATAAGAGTCACAATCAATTTTATCTATGGAGATGTTTGTAAAAAACTTTCTATCTAGACCTCCGCTATCAACCTTTTTCGAAGCTTTCCAGTCATTTTTAAAGTTATATTTCTTCTCAGAGTTCCTGCATTCCTCCCTACCTTTTTTTCTTCACCTGGAGTTTTCTCTCATGAACTTGAATGTCTCTGCTTGTGTTTTTATCCAGATTCGTTCCTCTAGTTCCAACATGCATGACGGAATTTGAATTTTCACCGCTCAATTTCTTGTAAACTTCCTTAAACAATAACCCCACAATTTTATCAAAGCTTAAATTCATGTTCCAAGAAGAGTTACCACAGTAACTAGTCATCCCCAACCATCTGACAATAAAGATAATAGCAGTGTCCTTATCTCACCATCAAATTTGATGCCAACATAACACAACTGTTGGTTACAGTGTTGAATTTAAGTCTTCAGGCACTGAGCTACCATCCACTATCTTTGTATTAAATAACAACTGCATCAGAAAAACTTCGTTTAAACTCGAAGTCTTCACACACATTCTTGTTAGTGTTGTTATGAGATCAATAGTAGTCTTCTCATTCATAATGTTGAAAGTAACAAATGAAAAAAGTGAAAGTCGAATAAAATCTAGTTATGCTTTAATCAAGAACTTCTCATTCTAATAACAGAATCATCGATTCCAACTTCTTAGTAATTTCATCAAGTGGAAAATATAGTTTCTTTTGATATAACAAATATTCAATTTTTATTTTCTAGAAAATAAAGTTCAAACAATTAAACTTCTCAACATTGTACCTCGCTTCATCAATTATTGTTCTCACTAAAAACCACGATCTCCAAAAATCTCTTCTAATACCACTTATTGTGAGAGAGTGACAATTCGCGAAAACTGATTCAATGGATCTAAAATAAAACTTAAAATAGAAGCGCACAAAACAAGAAATCATATTTTTTGTTGCAGCGCTCCCCTTCAAGCCTTGGGGTGTCATGGTTTTGGGTATGAACTTGTATTGGGCGCAGCAACATTGGCTTTTGGGCGCTAGGGCACTGTGTCCGATAAATTCAATGGCACTGTGTCCGATAAATTCAAAGGCACTGTGTCCAATAAAATTCGGGGCACTGCCCCAAACCCAACAAAGAGGATCATCCCCAGAGCAAAACTCATTGTCAAACTTCAACAGCAAAACTGATGGCTTTTAATGACCAACTGATTAACACAAACAGACTCCACATCATAACATCCTCAACTCAATCAATCAACTCTACCTCCATGAAACTAGCAACCTGGTCAGTTAATCCCTAAATCCCCACCTCATTCTCTCACTCTGTTTCTCACTCTGGAATCCTTCTCTCCCACTTTCTCTCAACGTAACCCCTCTTTAAACCTCATTATAACTCTTCCTCTCTCTTTCCTTTTTCACTCAATATATGGCATTCTCTCTTCTATTCCTTTCTCTATCAAACCTCTATCTCTACTTTTTCTCTCTAAAAAAAGGTACAAGCAACAAAAACTTTTCTTTCAAATTAGGAGAAATAAGATTTGAAAAAAGAGGGAAATGGGAAAAGGTTTTTTGAATTTGATCTCACGCGGTCATCATCTCAGTGCAAATGTCATTGACACCACCTCGCACTCTTGAAGGTATATAATGATAAACAATTTTGCCAAGCCACAAAAAATAAAGTGCTTTTGTGCATCATTGCAATAAGGCAAGCAAACCTTGTTATGCTTGCTACATTCTTCTGGCAGATATTAAAATCTTATGCATGGTTTATAAAGCATTATAGGTTTGTAGACCCTCGACCACCATGTCTTAGAAAATATCATGAATGTTTTTTAAGCATGATGGGCAGACCCAACACTTCCCATAAATATCCTCAATACTAGGGAGATGCCAAGAGGCTACTAAAATTTTATCCAAACATTACATAACGAACAAAAAAATTAAAATGATAAATGCAATGCTTGTTGCTATAAGCAAAAAGAACAAAATATAGAAAATGTCACATCCCAGGTCAGAAAGACAGTACACCCCAGCAACATGACATTATGAAAAAACTGAACATATTTTGCATTCTTAAAAGAAAAAGAATATTTAAGAAATAAATAAGAAAAAATCAAATTTTCGTTTCATAAATAAGGATACAATCGATACAACTGAAAGAAACTAAAATGAAAAAAAGGAAACAACTACCCAACCCAGAAAGAAAATACAATAACTCGTACAAAACTGAAAAATACCAATAAAAAATCTAAATCTAAAAAGTCTGCTCCAGTTGAGATAGTCTAGTAAATAGTTAGGTGAAACCTGTTATAAAAAAATATAGATGGGTGTTTGAAAATCAAACTCAGCACATAATTGTTATTTATTAAAGCATAAATGGCAACAAGAATGAAGCATGCAGTATGACCAATAAATAGGAACGATTTATTATGTGTATAAAAGAATTTGTACAGACTAGAGTAATTTGGACACATGCACTTTTCTGTAGATATTCATAACCTACAATATCAGGTGTTTTAGTACATATATAAATAATCAATTATTTCATACTACCTGATAATATCCAATTTCAGGATACACATATATATACACATAATTATATTTTTTTCGAGTTGGTTTATTTTGACACCTTGAAGAAAATGTAGGCACCAATCCCATGAAAATCCACTGATTTCTCTGAAGAACCAGTTGGTCAGGCTAGCCATAACAAAAGGGTCTAATACTAACATAATAATATTATAGTATTAGTTATAGTTCATGAATCATAATCAAAATACAAGAATATAACTACAAAATATCAACCAATATTTATAAACAATTATGCAACTAAAATAATGAGATTTGTCACATCAAATATTTAAGACATAATAAATATTGAATTCATGAAGTGTGAACAATTAAACACTGGGTTAACTGGCAATAAAACAAGGTTAATTATACATTGAAGTCACAATGAGCAAGGATAAAAGCTACTGCATTGTATGAACATAATTTAAATGGTAAGAATGACAAACCTACAATTAATTAAGAATCTAATAACACCCTCTAACTAGAAGGGATACATTTATCCCATAAAAAAGAGCAATTAGTTACCTCGAGGTGGAAAATATGATGCTTCATGAATTCAACGGTTCGACTATCGATCCTACATCAATTAGAATGTATAATTAATTTTGCAGTCAAGTTGTATCATTACTCAGGTATAACCTAATCAACGCTCATTACATTTATTACTATAACTATTGTTATTAATTTATTATTATTATTATTATTATTATTATTATTATTATTATTATATATATATATATATACATATATATATAAGAAATAAATTATGAAATTTGATCTATCTAACATAATTTAAATAATATTTTACTTTTTTAAACAAGGAAATAAACAATTTCTGAATAAATTTTGTAGTGAAAATTACATATGTAATACCTAAAACCTAATAAACATAAGAGAAACAATAACCTCCTTTTAATCCTACAGGTTATTAAATTCTGTTTCCCCTTCGGTTTGCCTTAAAAATCCAAATTAAGGGGTCTGATTGGATGAGTGATTTGCGGGAAGAGAGGTTGATGTAAGTGTTACCATTCGCAATGGTTTCGGGTAGGAGTGGGCTGAATGAGGAAGAAAAGTAGGAGCTTTGGTGGCCTTGCTATGTCGTTGTCTTCCAGGTTGACATTAATCGCGACTATATCAGAAGAAGAACAATGGTTTTAGGCGAATCGGGAGAGTGAGAACAAGAGGATCAGGAGGATGCCCTTAGCCCCGTTCTTAAAGGCGCTGAGACGGTTCACCCAAATTGGGAAGACAACAAGGAGCGGGAAGAAGATAATATAATATCGCAAAAATAAGTGTAATAGGTAAATGTGTTTCCTTAATAAAAACTCACAATTAAGAAGATACTAAATGGCATACAGGGATGAGTCAAAATGCCAACTAATGCGATATGGGAATGTATTGAATAGATCAATGTGCAAAATGATATGAATGAATGTGATGCCCCAAAGTTAAACAATTCCCTTTTCAGTTGCTTTAAAATAGAGATAATATCACCGAAGCAAGAGTTTCATGAGCTTCTTGTGGAGTCATAACCAATGCTCGAGCTGAAATCGTCTGGCTAGACTACTCTAGAGCTTGAGAACCCTGAGGCTAGTACTGCACAATTAAAGGATGATGATACGTTAGGGGTGGTTGTTGGTGTTGTTGGTATTGCAATCTAAGAGGATGTAGTTGATTTGATTGAGGCACCATCACTTGTTGCGATTGTTATTAGGGCGGTAAGTAGTATTAATTTGTCTGTTTTTGTCACCTTGTTTCTGGTGCCGACCTTTAATAGAATTATGCTGCCAATTTTTATGTTGCTTATTGTTGTTCTCTAGTCTAAACGTGTTGTTGCGATGACTTCCCACCATCATCAACTCTTTCATGCAATTGAAAAGTCGCATTGTCCACCCTACGATCTTCAAGGCACTTTATTCATCGAAGTCTCTTCTCGATATCATGCAGCAATACATCTGACTTGATCAGGTCCACCGTGTCATTGAAGATAGAAGGGCAAATCTTCAAAAACTAGTCCATAACTCAATCCATAGCACTCGCATTGTTCATCGTTATTGTTTGATTAGATTGAGCCTCCATGGAAGCCATTGGTGGTACTAGTTGAGTGGCTTGTAATGTTAGTTGCACTGCTTGCTAGATAGCTTGGACCGCTTGTGTAATTTGGGTTGCAAAGTTAGCTTGTAACGATTGGGTAACAATCTGTGTTACCACCTCCACGAGAGTCTCAATGTTGGGATTTTATGTTCCAACAGCCTCATCGGTTTGAGCAGGAATAACACGATGGCGATTAGGGGAGCGGAGACCCCTAAGAACAGGCAAGTCATTTATAGTAGCGCTCTGAACTCCTCTTCTACAAGAAACCGCAGCGCCTCTTCTTTTGGGAGTCATTCTAAACAATCGAAAGATACGCGAAATAAAAATCGATTGAATAAATGACTAACAGGAATACTCCATCCCCTGCCCAATCCTAGAAGACAAGGGATGTGAATGCAAAGATAAGGAATGTGAAATGTAAAAAAAATGATAAAAATAGAATACGAAGGAAGTTAAATACAAAATATAGGCTCTGATAACACTCTGTCACACTCTGAATCCAAAAGGTGGTGCACCTCGGCAAAACATAACATGATGAAAAGAATTGAACATATTTTGTATTCTTAAAAGAAAAAGATAATGCAAGTAATAATAAAAAGAAATAAAAAAATTTAAATTTTATTCCATAACTAGGGATACAACCGATACAGGCAAAAAAAACTAAAATGAAAATAAAAAAAAAAAACTACCCAACCTAGAAAGAAAATAGAACTCATACAAAATTGAAATATACAGATAGAAAATCTAAATCTGGAAAGTTTGTTCCAATGGAGATGACCCAATAAGTGATTTGGTGAAACCTATTATATAAAAATATCAATAAATTGGCTTGAAAATCAAACTCAGTTAATAACTACTATTTATTAAAGCATATACGGTAAATGAAATGGAGCATGCAGTATGACCAAGAAATAGGGAAGACTTATTATGTGTATAAAAGAATTTGCAAAGACTACAATATGCTTATAATCATGAATACGAGTTACTTGAATACATGGACATTTCTGTAGATATTTATATGCTATAATATCAGGTGTTTTGGTGCATATATGAAAAATCAATAATTTCATACTACCAGATATATACATATATATGCATATAATTATATTTATATCAAGTCGGTTTACTTCGACGTCTAACACAAGGAAAAGTGGGCACCAATCCTATGAAAATCCACTGATTTTTTTAAAGGACACGTCGATCCAGCTAGTCATAACAAAAGGGTTTAATACCGACATAATCATATTATAATATTAGTTTTAATTCATGCATCACAATCAAAACATAAGAATATAACTACAAAATGTCAGCAAGTAATTATAAACAATTATGCAAATAAAATAATGAAATTTGCAACATCAAAATTTTTAAATGCATAATAAATATTGAATTAATGAAGTGTGAACAATTAAATGTAGGGTAAGCGACAATAAAATAAGGTTAATTATACTTTGAAGTCATAATGAACAAAGAGAGAAGCTTCTGCATTATATGAACAAAATTTAAATGATACGAATTAGCTGGGAATCTAATACAATTAGCAAGGATAACACCCCTAATTAGAAGAATAAATTTATCTCATAATATAGAGCAGTTACTTACCTCAATGCGGTAAATGTGATACTTTTACGAATTCAATTGTTCGACTATCGATCCTATATCAATTAGAAGGTAGATTAATTAATTAGTTAAGTTTTATCATTACTCAGCTATAACCTAATCGATGTTCATTATTATCACTAATATTATAAATTTACTATTATTATACAATTTTTTGAACGTTGAACTAACATAATTTGAATAATATTTGACTTGTTATATTTTTATGAGGAAAAAATAATTTCTATATAAATTTTGTAGTAAAAATTACATATTTAATACCTAAAACCTAATAAACCTCAAGGAAACTGATAACTTCCTTTTAATCCTAAAGGTTATTAAATCTCGTTTCCCCTTTGATTTGCCTTAAAAATCTGGATTAGGGGTTCGGTCGAATGAGTAATTTACGGGACAGAGATCTTGATGCGAGCGCGGGAGGAAGATGAGGGTTACCTTCTGCGATGGTTTTGGGGAGGAGTGGGCTGAAGGAGTAAGAAAGGTAGGAGCTTCGGTGGCTTTGATATGTGGTGATCCCATCGTTGTCTTCCTCGTCGGCACTAATCGTGATAATATGCAAGGGTTTGGGCAGAAAAACAATAATTTTAGGCGAGTCGGGAAAATGGGAAGTAAAGGATCAAAAGGATGCCCTTAGCCCCGTTCTTATAGGTGCTGAGACGGGAGTTCATTCGTCCAAATCGAAAAGGCGGCAGGAGGGAGCGAGGAGAAGAAATGGTAATATCGCAAAAAAAAAACAAATCGAGAAGATAGCAACGCATAATGAAAGAAATCAATTTGTGTCATAACAGGAGAAATAGGGAAAAAGAAAAGATAAATTCCAGTTCTTACAAAAAAGGACATAAGGGACTTGAAAGCTCACTCACAAACATTGATCAGAACCTCCCTACTGCTTACTTAAAACTTTTATACTCTATGGAGTTGAATTGAAATGTAAAATGAACTAAACATGCCCATATAATATATTCTATGGAGTTGAATTGAAATGTAAAATGAATTAAACATGCCCATATAATTCTAGGTGAGAAAAATTCCATAGAAGACCAACCGAAATAAAATAAAAACTTTATAAGAACAACATACCCTCTTCGAAAATACAAAACTCTAAATCACAACTATTGCAATTCGGTCCATTACAAACGCACAAATAGACAAAATGCAATTTCTCAAGCACAAAATGAAAATGTTTGTGCACATTTTAGCAACAAAATATTCACATAAATGACAAAGTAACCCAGTTGTGAGGGAAAATTAAAAATATTTAGGTCAAACAGAGCAAAAAATGCTTCAATTAATTTTCGACTCCTACATACCAAAAAAAACCAACAAATTACAATAAAATGGATTAACTGAAAAACAAATATAACTTTAATTTCCTTGGGCATTATTGCTTCAAGAAATGTTCCTAAAACCTATGGGAGGAAGTTACATCTTTACCTTCATGACAGATAAACTATACTCATGAAAATTAAAATATTATGCAAAACAATATCCATATGTTAGAAACTAAATGTTCTCATACTCAGAATACTTAGTTGAACTTCTTTAGAACATATTCATAGTAAAAATAGAGATAAATTAGAACTCAAAGTTATTAAATTTGTGTTTCTTGGCTACTCTTCTAAGAAAGAGGTAAATAAATGTTAGCATCTGCCTTATAAAAATGTTATATATTTTTTGATGTAACATTTGCTAAGAAAATCATACTTAAAATAGTTTTATCTTTAGAGAGACATTTCACTTATGAAATATAAAGACTATGAGCAACCCTAACTCCAATAAGTCTGTCTCTGATTCTAAACTCATACCAAAAAATAAGCTCCCTTATACTACTTTAAAACCTATCTATATTTATTACTCTATAGAAATTCCTCATGTTTATTCAATAAGAAAAATTGTACCAAACCTAGCACGTAAAAAAATTCCACCATAAGCTTTTTTAATAATGTAATGACAGGTTATTAGCTTCTTTTGCATGTACAATTGCAACGAAACACGCCACGAAGAAAAAAAGAAAACAGAAGATTGTCGATTGCAAGAAATCTAGAACAGAAATTCAGAAAACTCTTCTTGGTAAAATGGGGTACCAAACAATAACACAAGAACTTTATGAAGACAAACAACCAACTAGAATCATTAATATAGAAGAGAAAATCAATACAAGAATTTTCAAAAGGAAGAAACAAACAGAGATGGTTGATCGCCACCTGAATGTCACACCATGATACAAAAAGCTACAGTCTCATATAAGGAAATGAACAATGTACAAAGATAAGACTCAAAAACTACTCGCCTTAAACATAAGACTACCTTATATATGCCAACCTACCCACCTCAAACCTCTAAACAGAAATAAGAAGTTTCGGTTATACGCAAACTCTACTTGAGCTAATAGAAGGTCCGACTGTTGAATATCCTTTCCAACATAGCATCACAATAGGTTGTCCAAATGTCTATTGATAGCCTCGGTTTGCCCATAAATCTGCGGATGTGCAATTGAACTTTACTATAATTAAGTCCCCATCTTACCCCCATAGGATTCTATTCTCCAAAAATGACTTAGAAACTTAGCATCCCAATCAGATGTAATAGTATAAGGAATTCCATGAAGTCGAACCACCGCACGAAAATATAAATAAGGAAAGTGTGAAGCATCCATAGTCTTCTTAAAAGGTATAAAATGCATCATTTCTGAAAACCAATCTGTTACAAGCATGATGGAATCCTTATTACATAGTATATGGGGTAATCCTACAATGACATCTAGACATACATCAGTCAAAGAGCTCTAGGGTATACGAAGTGGAAGATATAGCCCCGTATTTTGCATTAGAGTTTAGCAGTCTAAGTAACTTGACGTTGTTTGACATAATGATTAAAGTCCTTGATGATAGAAAGTCAATAGAACTTATCTTGTAGAATGGATAGGGTTTTATCTCGGCCGAAACGACCTGCGAAGCCTCCATCATGACATTCAGAAAGAATGGCCTCTCTAATGGAACACCTTAAAATACTTAAGTGATTACCATGAAATAGAAATTCAACATTAAAAAGATACATATGGTAAGCTCGAAGGTGGCATTATTGCCAAATGATTTCGAAATCAACATTCTGGCTATACAATTCTTGTAATACCTCAACCAATAACCTGCATTTGCAAAGTTAAAATTTACCAAGTTCCTTCATTGGCAACTTGATTTGAATCCCAAACTTATGTTGTACGATAAAATTGCAGAAGATAAATGCTCAACCCATATGGTGTGCCTTCCTTCTAATTTGTTATGATTATGAAGTACTTCAAGGCTTTATGATGTGTACAAAATACAAATTTATTAGCTAATAGATAATGATTCCAATGTTAAAGAGATCTTAATATAACATGAAATTTTTTGTCATATGTTGAGTATGACCTTTTAGTTTCATTGAGTATCACTAAAGAAACCGATCAGATGCCATTGTTGACTAAGTACCGCCCCAATACCAATCCTGGAGGCATCACACTCAACTTCAAACACATGATTGAAGTCGGGTATTGTCAAGAATGGAGCCAAAGTAATTAACTATATACTTCAAAAATTGTCTAGGGCTTGTTGTTTCTTGAGGGAACTCTTCTTTCATTGGTGTCGGGATAATATGGCTCTCAACTTTAGTAAAGGAATAGGTGTTTGCAAACCCATCATGATTTGTTCAGCGATCGTATTGCTACGGACATCCCAATAATATATTGCAAGTGTCTATAAGAATCGCATCACCAGATACCTCGTGAAACTTTTGTCCAATAGAAAACTAAACTAAGTATTGTTTGGTGACTTTAATCTCATCACCCTTCCTAAGCCAGTGAGTTGGTTAGGCTGAGGATGTGGCTTTGTTAATAATCCAAATTTATCCACCATTATAGTGGAAACTATATTTTCACATCTCCCCCCATCAATAATAAGGTTGCAAACTCTACTATTAATCATGTACTAAGTCCTGAAAATGTTGTGACAAAGGCACAATTTGTCGGAGCCTTCTTTAGTGCTCAATAGTCGTTTAAGAACTAATAATTCTCCTTCGTCAGCTTGAAGGATTTGTTCATGATTGAGAAGGTTGTCATTGCTCTCATATTGAACATCTTCATCAGGATTCGTCTCTTCAACAAAAAAAACTACTTGGCGAATCCGGGAATTGTCAGTGATAGGGCCAAATCCATAACACTTAATATATCTACGAGCAGACGCAATTGTTATCATTACCAGGGATCAATGATTCAACTTTCCTCCCCCCCCCCCCCCCCCCCCCCCCTCCCCTCCCCTCCCCCAGTTGAATTATCCTCGCTTTCCCCCCACGCTTGGTTTTGAGGTGGTAGCCTTATTTGGGAATGAAATGACCCCCAATTAATGCTCAATCTGGCATGTTTCAACCCGCATGTTGTTGTTTTTCAACCTTTATCGCCAAATTGATGATATCTCAAAGAGTTTAGAAAAATTGTAATTGAACAACATTAGCACTAGTTGATCTCAACACCAAAAAATCGAGCAATTGTATGTTCTTCCGGTTTAGTGAAATAACATTTAAGCCCAAATAGTTCAAATTCAGCCGCAAATTCTTTCATTGGTATTCCATATTGCTGCAGATTATGAAATCTAATAAAAACATCATGTCTATAATTCTAAGGCAATAAATTTCATTACATATCTTTCTTCATTTTGGCCCAAGAAGTGAACTTACTTTCCCTCTCTTTGTCGAGTCCTCTTCAAATTTTCCCAGAAAAGCGTTGCGTTCTTCTTTAACTCAATCGCCACTAGTTTGACAACATGTTCTTGTCGCACCTCCTTGAATTCAAGAATTCATTCAACGATATGTATCCAATTGATGAATTCATCTTGATCAAATCGTCAAGAATATTGATTGATTCCAAAATCGGCAGGTTTTCATCGATTTCCATGCCTTAATCTTCAAAGAGGTTTCATCCACACTAAATGTTTCTTGGCATAATGGGTTCTCTTCTTCCTTTCCAATCAACTTATTTTCGGACTCATGTTGACGTTCTCCAGGATCCAATTATTCAAGAAACGCCAATCTCTCTTGCAAGCGATTAATTTCTCGTTGCTATTCTTCAACGACTAATTCTTGGGCTGGACATACGTTGTTTCTTCTTGTCGGCATCCTGATTGTTCTCTTGTCTGTTGTTTCGATAGGACTTCCGAGAGGGAAGAGCGTAGGCTCAGATACCACCTAGAACCGAAACACAACAAGAAAAAAGTAAGAAGCAGAAGAGCGTTGATCGGAATAAATCTGGAACCAAAATTCAGAAAACTATTTTTGGAAAAACAGGAAACCAAACAACAACACAACTTTATGAAGACAAACGGCCAGCCAGAATCACTAGTATAGAAGAGAAAATCAACACAAGAGTTTTCAAAAGGAAGAACAAACAGAGATGGCTTATCATTGCCTGGATGCCACTCTAAGATACAAAAATCTGCAGTCCCGCATGAGAAAACGAGCAGGGTAAATATAAGACTCAAAAACTGCTCTCCCTGAACACAAGAGTGCTTATATCTGCCTACCCACCCCAAACCCCTAAAAAAAAATAAGACAGAAAATAAGAAAAGAGAATAATTACAAATATGACATGGCCTTCCCAAACAGAATAAAAATATCAACTCCGAAATCAACGGCCTATTGAAACTCTACCAACAGAGTACCTTGAACTTCCCATTATTGTTCAGAATGATACCAGAATTCATAACAAAATCTGTGTCAACTAGCCCATCATCTGCCTGCACTCCAAAGAAATTTTGTTGGGGGGAAAATACTATTTCTATTCCAAACACTTTATTGAAGGCATTATTGAGAAAAAAAATGAAAAAAATGCTATGATAAAATAAATAAATGCATTTCAAATACACATAGGAGACTGACAATGAACCTAAAAGAAAGAACATATTAAGTTACAAATAGGTTAGTAAATTGAAATACAAGTTTGATGGCTCTATTGAAAAATAAAAGGCAAAAAATTCTTACTAGGTGTTACACCTAGACATTTGGAGCTATCTAACAAAAAACTTTTTATACATAGCCCTATAGTAAAAATAAACACTGAAAATTTTGTTCTCTCTTACGGCACACTTTAATTTGCTACAACAATAGTTTTCTGTTTTTTAGCCCTAAGAAATATGACTTCCATAAGGTCCTATGCAGCAATATTTACCAGCAAGATCCTGCCATCATGCACAACTAGAATAGTTCAATGTGATGACTCCTTATATGAAGGCCTAAATCTCCATAAGCATTCCTCAAGTGTTTAAAAGGACGAAAACAATAAAAAATTAAGTAAAAAGCAGATCATCCTCTTTACATAACCTCGCAGATAAAGGAAAAATAACAATCAGTATAAAATATTGAGATCATCCGCTTTACATAAACACTTAGACAAACGAAAAGTAACAACCAATATAATATATTTTAAAGATGCCTTCGTTGGTGAAAATGATAAAGAAAAACAAAATCTAAAAAACTGTTTAATCAATGAATTTAAGATAAAATATTTTGGAAATTTGAAGTATTTTATAGAATTCAAATCTTATGCTCACATAAAAAATATATAACAGACATGATGAAGGAAACTAGAAATGCTAGTTTGCGGATTTGTTGCTAAATCTGTTTAGCCAAATCAAAAATTCAGAAGTAAACAAAGAACTGACAATTTAAAGGAAAATGTATCAAATATTATTTGAAAAACTCATCTATCTTGCCCATATTAGAAAGTTAATGCATGATAAATAAGCATGATTTGTCAATGCAAATATGATTTAAGGGTTTTTTTTAATGCAAACATGATTTGTCAATGCAAATATAACAGACATGATAAATAAGCATGATTTGTCAATGCAAATAAGCATGATTTGTCAACCATATTAGAAAGTAAACAAAGAACTGACAATGCATATTTGAAAAACACCCCTAAAAGCTGCCAATCATGAAAATTAATCCGGGAAGAAAAATTTTATTTAAGAAAATAATATAAACACACATTAGGACACAAATGCAAACTATGCAGACTTGAAAGTGGATAGACAAATAAAAAGTATCGATAGCACGTTTTTTTTAAAGAAGTTGGTAACATTGATAAAGTAGTAAAGCAAAATGCGGTGGATGTATCCAATATTAAATCAAATTTTAAAGTAATGATGCAAGGAATTTGCAAACAATTATAGCTGAAAATTATACTTGATGAACAAAATTAAGTGGGAAGGTCTTATAAAATTACATTGGCAGTAAGTTGGCAATAAACATCCAAGAAAGCTAGAATAAGGTTTGTTCTGATGCCGTATGCATCATCAAAAATCCAACTAGTAGATGTCTTTTGTCAATGAATTTAATAGTGCAATGTTTTATGATAATATTTTGAAGTTGGAAATAGAAGACATCTATTACCCAAATAGAGGGGAAATGTTGGAAATCTTATCTGCCTCAAAACAGAAGTCCAGGAGATCCCCACATAGCATCTACTCGCATTAAAGGATTCCACAAATCTCATTTGAAAAGCCAAGGATGATTTGGTGTGAATAAAATACCATAACAGGGAATCATGAATTCAAATTCAATTCTATATAGTACATTATGAAAAGTTATAGAGTTTAAATATACTCTTCCTGTTTTGGAGTCGGCTAGCTTCCTTTTTGCAGAATAAATTATACAAATTAGCATTTATCTTTCACCCAGAATCAATAAGAAAAGAATAACTTTTCCTGGCCTTCCTTGCTCTACAGTAAAGTGAAAGTTGAAACTAAAAAAGCAGAGGTGGAAAACTAAGATCAAGCAGAAAATTCACAAGCGTAAAAGGACAACAAAGCAATTAACATATTCAATAACATGAACTCACCACCAAGTTCGGAAAAGAGTTTAGATAATCTACAGATGCCAAGTCATTAATCTCATTAGATCCTGAAATATTATTTTTAAGCAGTTTAGAGAAGAATTAAAGCCGCATTTTTATAACCAATTACAGGCCGAGAAGAAATTCCTAAGAAAATAGCAATAACAACTGCCACTGAATTACCCAAAAGAAGACATTCCAATTTTTCAAATGGTGCATAGCATCCATCTTGCAAACCAGATAAAGAGCGACAAGCGGGGTAGAATATCTGACTCAATTTGTTCTTGTTCAGATGAAGCTGTTCCAAGCTGAAAAGATAAAAATGCATAAACAGTTCTCCAAAATTGCAGATAAACTCCAAGGAATTCTTTTGTCAAATAATTTAAGAAAAAAAATTGAAGTCTCTTACACCTAGAAAAGTATCAATCCTCATACCTTCTTAACTTGGAAAGCTTCAAAACTTCCTCCCATGAACTAATACAATTGTTTTCAAGATTTAAGAGGCGTAATGACTTAAACCCAGTGACATTAGTAATGCCTGGCTCAGAGGGTAAAAGCTGTAAAGAAAAAACTCACCTTGTTAGGCCAGCAAAAGTTTCGTGACTTGTGATAAATACAAATTAAACACTGGGTAGGCTGCTATGTGTGTGGCCGTAAGACAAAATTATTTCTTAATAAATTAGAAAATTACAAGTTAAAGGTGATTTCGCATCTGTAACATATTAATTCTGCATAGAGCAAGAAATGAAGTTTTCACCCATAATCATATAATCAATGTGTCTTTGGTCATTGATTGGAATTCAAGCAAAATGAACATCCCTGATTTATGGATTTCTCTACTTGAAAAGTACATAATGATATAACACACACAACATAAACATAAAAAAGAAACAAATGGCTTTTACATCTACACATGTGAAAGAATTTTTCTTTTGCAAATAACTAGGCCGGAAGAAGAGGTAAATATTCAACATCAGATTAAAAAAGATTTTACTAGTAATACACCAGTATCACAGAATTCTTGTGCTGACCAGTGTTATCTTATTTCCCATGAGGTGGAGCTCTTCAACAGCATTAAGATACAGCCCGAGCATTTCAACCTGCTTCCAGTCATAGTTATAAAGGCATGCAATATGTAGTAAAAAAGACAAGATGCAAATTTATTAAGTATCACCTGTTTCCAAGTGATGCCACAGTTATTGACTACCAAAACGCGAATATTTGTGAGTGAAGGAAGTTCCGGTACATCAATTTCCATGAGATTATTAGTTAAATTGAGAATTTCTAGTGACGGTAAAGCTTCACAAATAGAATTAATATCCTGCATGAATACAAAATATCCTTGAAATGTCAAAGAAGAAGATAGACCGCTCTAACTACAAGTTGCCAAAAATTACACTTGGTTTTAAAAATGACAAAACAAAAAAAAGGATGGGGTGGAAATTCCACTAATTTTTATGATTAATCAAGTTTCGTTTAAAGAACCCACCATCATCTGCATGCCTCGGGATTAGGAAAACTAAAGGCACATTCACAACATGAATTTTCATAATGCAGGGTATGGGAAGAGGTTTTAAACACCCTATCATGCAAAAGCTGAAGATTAAGCTCTATTCTCATTATCATTAAGCATTTCTATATGCGGAAATCCAATTTATGGAGTATTCACAGATATGACAAAATGCATGTTATATGCAGAAATAAATAACAAAGCAAAAACATAATAATAAATAAAATATACAAAAATTCACAAATTTTCATTGTTTTATTCTTAAAGAGATTTTTTTTCTTTTTTAAAAACAGAAGACAAAAAAGATTCCTATTAGTGCAATCAAATAAACAAGTATACAGTTATTTGCTTGGAGAAAGGGGTCTATGTGCGTATGAACATTGTTTATGGTTGATATGTTATTAGAGGAGAAAATAACTTTATGTTTAATTTAAAAATATTTTTTTTCTTTTTCAAAATTTTGAACAAAGATAGTTGGTACTTCATTCAGATTAAAATGTTTAAATTATTTGTTGGATCCACCTCCAACTAGCATAAAAGATGGTAATACAATATATTAAACGATATCTGTTCCATCGCCCTATGGGATGGTCAAAGCTGAAGGAGATATCGCATGCAAATATTTGCATAATATCGAAGGTTGCTGTAAATTATCATATTAAAAATTTTAACATTATTGCATGAATTATAATTTTAAGAGCTTATATTAATATCATATTTATCTTTTTATCATGTAATGAAAGTGTGCTTAAGTTTACCATGTCAATCACGGGTAATCAAATGTGCATGGCCAGTACTATATTAATTTCAGATTTTTAAAGGATAGAGGATGTGCTTTCATAAGTATTAAATGCATGAGAATTGTTTCAAGATGGATTAAATGCATAGTAGGATTAATTTAAGACAAATCCAACATGTATTAGTTTGAAAAATGGTTAAAGTTAATGAAAAATGCATTTTCAAGACTTTACTAGCCTGCCACATAAAGGAGTGGAAGTGCATCTGCAAGAGGCTCAATAAATGGACATAAAGGAAGAATTCAAATTCAAAATTCCCTTCTAAAAGAATTTAATGATATATTTTTAATGCATTATTTTGGCTATAAATATGTGAACTTCTTAGCTCGAGTAATTAGAGTGGTGTTCAGAAATGTATGGTGTCATCTATGGTTGCTTCAATAGGAGCATGGTGATTCCTCTACCATGGAGGCCATTCTTTATTAAATAATGTTTGTAATTTTATCTTAAATATGAATGGAACATTTTAGTTCCTTTTATTTTCATTTTTAAGATTTATTCCCCACTCTCCACTATATCTCCTCATGCTGGTGTGGAGTGTAGGTCACATAGGCAAGGACAAGCCTATAAAGTTGATAGAGAGTAGATTTTATTAAACTTGCTAAGAAGAGATGTTAAGATGTTAGCAACTCAATGCTTAGAATGCAAAAGATCAAAAACCACTAAACAAATAACAGAAAAATACATAGCCATACCAGTTCCATACAGGCTTGGAAAGATTTGGCATAAGATTTAGATCTCGGGTTGCCCAAGATAGCTAGAGATTATGATGGTATACTGGTTGTGATTGACAGAGTTTCAAAAAATGACCCATTTCAAACCTTGCAACAAAACAAGTGATGCATCCCATGTAGCAAGACTATTCTTTAAAGACGTTGATAAACTGCATAGCATGCCCTACAATATGGTGTCTGATCTTAATGTTAGATTATTACCGTATTTTAAGAACACCTTGTGAAAATTACTCCGCATACTTAAATTTTCGTCCAGATTTCACCCTCAAACTAAGGAGTAAACAGAGACTTTGAAGAGGATTAAAGTCGATCTAAGGTTAACCTAAGATGGGCAAACTATAGGTATGTACGCCACTCTACCTATTCCACAAACATTCCCTCACCCCCTTCAAACACATTTATCATCACAACCATCCTCAACCCTTTTGTTGATCTTTAGGCACCATCTAAAAATCATAAATCAATGTTATAAAGTTTATAATTTTCAAACCACACCAATACACTAAATTTTAAATTGGTATTGAACTTGTAAACGTTTGTTAATTCATATGATAACAAAACTTGTTAGACATTTTAATTCGCAGGTTCATTTGTTAAATCATTTTAATTAGCAAGTTTGTCCTCAAATTAGGCACATCATATTTCTTTTCAATTCTATATTAAGTTTTTAAATCATCTATTAATTAATCCATGTTTTATAATTATTACTGAATGTATATATTTATATAAAGTGTGAGTGATCTAGTTCATAAAAGTGTCCCTTCCATTCATGCATTGCGGATTGAAATAAAACAGAACCTTTGTGCATTGCAGTGCATTTTTCAAACACCTCAATAAAATTCTATTCTCAAACTTATGAGGAAGTATAAAAAATATGCTGTGGAAGTAAAGAAAATATGAGAATTTTTTGTAGGAATTAGATTAGGAACTTTCGCATCTTGTTCATCATCAAAGTATTTTTTCTATTTTTGGCTGTAATTCTCATGGATTTAAAAGTTCAATTTCAATCATTGTTATTTATAATAAAATCTACACTAGTAGAAAAACATTTCTTTCTACCAATTTTCAAATATGTATTTGACAATGAACTAAAGATATGCACATGTTAGAAATTAACTTACGCAATGAGCACAAGGCAACAACTATTCTGTTTTTATTTCATTACTGATATAGGATTTAAATCAAT
Source organism: Phalaenopsis aphrodite (assembly GCA_003013225.1). NCBI lineage: Eukaryota > Viridiplantae > Streptophyta > Magnoliopsida > Asparagales > Orchidaceae > Phalaenopsis > Phalaenopsis aphrodite. Next base: position 633,893 of record NEWO01000336.1, on the reverse strand, counting down.
AGATCCAGTAATAAAATATAACATGGAAAGTGCGGGCACTTATTACCCCCATCAAACTCGAGAGTAAATCCTAACAAAATGTAAATTGATGCAAACTACAAATACCTAGAAATAAACCAAGCATACGCACTATTCATTCAAGAAAAGAAGTTTGATCACACAAAATTCTTTTTGTTTTCAGACTTTGAACATTGAAATTGATAAACTACAAACTCATTTGATAAGTATAATTGTCTAGTTAAGCCATACTTGCCACCTTGAAAGAAGATTGCCTCTCAAATCGAGCTCCTTTAGATCTGAAATTTAAAAAAAAAAAAAAAATCAACATGGGACTACGCTTTCAAGATATGTTTAAAACATAAGCAAATAGCATATGTTTGAAACATAAGGGAAGCCAGCTTCTATGGTTCACATTTCAAAATAAAATTGTAAGACTAAAATCAAGGAACACATTAAATCTAAGCTTACTAAGCTTTTTTTCAAAAAAACTGAGAAATATGCAAAAATCACACGAAAATACATACCCAAACTGGAGCGTCTGCTGCCTCTTCACATTTTCATTGATCTTATATTATGAAGATCCCAGCACCTCTAGCCCACATATTCCTTTTGAACTATGTGGAGTCATCTTTTATGAATCTATACACACACACACACACACACACACATACATACACTAATGGACGACGCGGGCGCTCTTCTAGGGTTGGAGCTAAGGGCGATCGCGCGGCGATTCGGGCATGCTGACGGCGCGGTCTCCTTCTCGATGGCCTTTCTCTGGTGAGATCTTTCCTGCTTTATGGTTTTGGCTTTTCCCTCGCTCTCGGTTTCTTCTCTTGAATTCTCTTTTTCTTTACAGTTATGGCAAAGACGCATGTTGGGGTCACTGCGGGGTTTTCTTCCTCTGGGACTCCTAAGTTTGCTTTTTCATTTTGCTTTTCACGAATCACTTGTTCTTGGTGGGGAATACAGTTTCATTAAATCTCAATGACGTAAGGGGGGGAAGTGTGCACTTTTTCTCTCCGATTCTGAAAAACTTTGTTCTCACCTCTGTTTGTCGTTTTCATCTTGCCCGTGCACAGTATCATACTTAGCATGTATTTCATGTATTTATTTGGTGGTGATGAACATATTGTTAAAAACGACCAACTCCACATCCTTACTCAAAAGCACTACTCTAGCCACAAGCCGCCCGATCCTTCCAGAACCGTTAATTCCGATCTTGATCTTTCCAGCAAAAGTCGTGGCTATCAAGAATAACGAGGAGCGATTGGAGAGAAATTAAAGGCGCGAGAGCAATGATCAAGAAGGACAGCTGACAGGATTGAGGAGAGAAAGCGTCTCTCCCTTCCTACAGGGATAATGGCAAGAAAGGAGTCCAACGGCTCTTGAGGGAGGACTGGTGGCTAGGGTAGAGAATTTGGCTCTGATACCATGTTAAAATTCGGAATAATATAAAATATTTTTATTGATATAAAAGAAGGTATAGAAAACCTTTACATGAATCCTCGAATAGTATAGATAAAAAAATAAAAAACAAGAAATGAAAGATATAACATCTAATATCTTCAATTAATCAATTCATACTAATTATTTGGAGATAAAAGAAAACAACATAAAAAAGAAAAGTCTAAAATAAGAAAGGAAATAAATTCAATACAAGAAAAAAATCTAAACAAGAAAAGGAAATAAAGTTATATTACGAAATAAATCTAATCACAACTTCTAACGAGAATAAATTATATATATATATATATATAGAAAAAGTCCAAGGGCTAATATATTAAAACGGAAAAGATATAGAAACGTTGCATGAGATGATTTAAAAGAAAGCCCAAGTCACACAATACAAACACAAATCTCAAATAAAGCAAAAATACATAAAGGGAAAAAAACCAAAAAGTCACCAAAGTGCGCAACTAAGGATGTCTCACTTTAGTCCTCCCTCTGCCTCTAGTTCTCGGAAGTGAGTCGGCTAACTAATTAGTAAGGTGAGTTCATTGCCCGGAGTAACCAAAGTATCATTCATCAGATTTCTGAGCTCAAGTAGGTATTCGTTCTTCTTCTTCCTCCTGGATGTGAAGGTATGTCATTTCTCATCTGATGATTAACTCATCTGATCAATAGATTGTTCCAAAGTTGGTCGGACATGTGTAGGTTATTGCACATCATGATCCCCATGAGCCTGAATAAAATTAACAGCTTGTTCGACCTGATGAGGTCATAGTGAAGCAATAGAAGTATTGTCACATATAATATCGATGATAGGTTCTAGGGTAGGTGAGATCTGAAGAATCTCCCTCTCCCCACGATAGGAGATTTCAAATACAGGGGAGCTACAACATTATGTGGAGACTAAATGGTTGTCATATTGGCTGCGAGAATAGTGATGTCTTCAAGGGTATCCTTTTGATGATCAATAGTGTCAATAACTTGGAGCTGATCAGCAGGAGATGAATTCACTGCCTTTGAAGAAGCAGTGTATTTTTTTGGTCTGAGGTGGGGGTGTAGATTATGGCATTGAGAACTGGAGTGGTTAAACATACGACAGTTTGAACAGTACGAACAAAAAGGCTCAATCACTAATTTTTGTCAATATTCATGGTGTTGTGTGTCTAACTAAATTTCCTCAAAAGCATATGAAGTAATGTCTCTTTCAACAAGTACTCAGGCTTCAGATGGACAATAAAGATTAACAGTAGGAATGTCCGTTTTGAGTGGCTTACAATAAGCGTACAATTGTTTTTTTAATAAAATAATGGAGCTTCAGACCAGAGGCGAATCCAAACCGGAGTGATTGGTGGTTTCGTCTGTGGGTCAAAATCCACAAACCATTTCAGAATCTTCATTGTTCTGCTATCAATCTAGATTATCCTTCTAGCAAATAAGCACGTGTAATCATCTTCATTATTAAGTTGTATATGAATGTATCTTTCATCTAACAGTCCAATTTTTCACTTCCCAACAAGGTGTATAAGCTCAAATTATTTACGAATCAGCTCCATTTTAAGATGGTCATATAGAAATTTCCCGATAAAATTCAGTCGACATGAGGAAGCAAGTTGAATAAATTCGGCTTCTGTAAAAAGATAACAGACTTCCCATTTTTCCTACCAGGTTTCTTGATGTCCTCCGCCAACTCAAACGAAAGAGGGAAAGAGCATGATTTAGGTGTACCTGAGGGATGGACACCCACAAGGGCAGCAGCATACGATCTGTCTGAAGTCGTCCCTAATAGATGGAGGTGCGGCGTTAAGAACGGTGAAGAAAGCAAAGCAGAGAGCAAAATCTGAATCCAGAACAGGGAGCAGGAGCTGAAGCCCCTGCAATTTCAGCTCGAGCCTGAAGATTGCGAACGAGAGGCAACGGCCTGCTCGAACAAAGGGCAGTTTCTGCTCGAGCCCCGGGATTTCGAAAGAAAAAATGCGGCGTGGAAGAAGACGAGAGGCGACAAAGACAAAGGAAAGGAAAGCGGCGGACCTTGCAGACAGCGTCGACGAGGAGGAAAGACTGTGACGACTTTCCAAAATGGCGACGACAAAGAAGGGATAACGGAAAAGACGCAGTGAATAGAGAAGAGAATCTAATGCAATAGCTCGCTGTAACAGTTGCTAGGGTTCTCCATGAGGCGAAACCCCAGCAGAGCCGAACGGGGAGGAAAATGACGCCATATATAAATTATAGATTAAAAAAATAAGTACAATAAAGGCATAAGAAAAAATAAACAGAAAATAAGATACAAAGTATTCATTTGCATCATCTAGTCGGATGTATAATGAACAAAAGGGAATGACAATAAAGTTTCATTTGGCTCCTAGCATTTTTTTACTATAAAAAATATGAAATACTTCATCTATCAAAAATTCAACACAATGTGTTCTAATCCGAATCCAAATCTAATAATGATTGTCATTTTGTGCATTAATGGGATAAAGTTGAGGCATTTCAAGAACTTGTGAGATATTATCAATGAAAATTAATAAAAAGATTAACATCAAAGGGCCTCATAGAAGCAAAAACGTTAGTTACTATCTTTTAATGAGGATCAAATCTTGGTTATGGGTTTTAGGATTAAACAAGAACAGATTAGATAGAATCTTCCACCAAATAAGTGTGATGATCATCATGAGCATCAAGTGGAAAGACCGGCAATTAAAATTTTGGGTGCCTTTATTAAGAATGGGACTTAAGAATTACCTCTATCAAGCTGACTAAAAGAAAATTTTTCAATAAGTGAAAGGAAAGAGGCCTAACAAGCATAAATATTTCATCATAAGAAAAATTAGAATAAGCTAGTCTTGAAAAAGTGAAGATTGGCATTGTTTGTGGGTTGTTGAATTATAGTCAATGAAAAGTAGGATTGGTAAGTGGAGAGGGGAAAACTTCTTCTATATTCGAACTACAAAACACAATCGCAAATAGCAAGGAGGTTGAGATGGAGGCACCCCCACCATAGAGGATAAAAGAAAAGAAGCCTCAGAAACATCAATGGCCACGTGGGAGGAAGGAGATGACCTCATAGGGAGGTCAACTAAGGCCCTCGAAGAAGTCATTGCCAGATAAGATGGGATGTGAAGCAGCCTGATGAAAAAGATACTGCGTAAGAACAACTAATGGAGGACAATATAAGAAACCGAGAATTACAACGAACAAGAGAATTAAAAGTATGCCGCCACCAACAACAAGCCTTTATCCCACTAAGTCGGGTCGGCTACATAAATCATTTTTCTCCATTATGTCCTATGAAGAGTCATATTTTCATTTAATTATAATAAATTAAGAACATTTTTTATACAATATGCCCAATTCTTTTTAAGTTTGTCTCTATCATTTCGAATCTAAAACAACTACTATTTTAACTAGATTATCAGATGGTCAATGTTTAATATGACCAAACAATCTAAGAAGACTCTCTCTAATCTTGTCTGTCAATTAAGCTACACCAACCCTTTCACGGATACATTCGTTTCACATTCTGTCTCTAAGTGTCAAGCTACACATCCACCTAAGCATTTGCATCTCAGCAACACTTAACTTAGTTTTATGCTTCTCTTTTAAAGCCAATATTTTGTGTCATAGAGCATTACAGGTCTCTCCACCATGTCATAAAATTTACCTTTAAGTCTACCACAAACGAGAGAAAAGAAAAGGGTACCCTAAATCCCAAATAGTCTAAGAGTATATAATCACTAACGTCATGAGAAGGGTGCAGCATCAAAGACATTCATAGAATCGATGACCACAAATAGAGTCAGGCGGGCACAAGAAGGAACAACATAGGCGCGGAATGAAATTACCAACTAGAAACCCAACAAACTTTCCCAGCAACCAATCTATAGCACACCCCTATTGCAACCTCATGTGTGCTACTTTGACCTTGATAATCGTTCGTTACACGTAGCTTGTCAACTGTCAAGCAAATTCACCAAAGAAATTATAATAAGCATAGAAAGGATCCTCATATGATTTTCATTGATTTTGAAAAAGTATACCACAAAAAATTGTAGTCTGCAGAGTGTTTCGGGAAGTCATGCAGAAACTCCAATAGTGGGGATTCATGGTTCCTCAATTTAACTCGTTTGAGGATGCTATTCGGAGGCTTGCTATTATCAATAGAACCCAAGCTTCTTCGGACTGGATTTACTGCCATGTCGTGCATCAATGTTGGCGTTCTCAGAATGCTAAGAAGCATGGGGTACCCATGGGGCTCCTACTGTGCTAGTGGCGACTGTGCTCGAAGCGCTTACCAGAACACATTCCTTCCTATCCCGGAGTACTGAGACACTAACCAGTCATGCAAACTGAATGTTTGCCTCTTTTGGTGATCCCCCCACTGAGCTGGATTAAGGCTAATGTGGATGTGCTCTTCTCCCAAATCATATTGTTGGAACCGGTGAGGTCATTGGCAATGAAGGAGGGTCATTTCTTTGTGTTGCGGGTAATCAAATTCAACATTGGGATAATGGATTTATTGAGCTACAAGCCATCCACTCTATTCGACAAATTATCCAGCCATAGATGTTGGAAGCCAGAGGTCTTGTGGTGGAGGGTGACATTATTAATATTATCAACTACATGAGGAAAACTTTAGTACGGAAAATGTGGCGTGAGACCCTCATCACTGCCTCAGTTTTGCTTTCTTGATTTCTTTAGACAATTTATTTTTTCATTACATTCCTTGGGAGCTTAACCGAGCCACCCATTTTTGTGGCCCTTTCTCATAGTTTTTATTTTTCGTCGGTTTCTGATTCCTCGAAGCTTTTCGGAATTCTTTGCGAGGACTGAGCCCATTTTGATAATGCTTATGGGCTTTTTTTTGTATCTTTTTGTTATAGTAATGACAATGTGCACGTTCAAAAAAAAAGTACCACAAAAATTAATTTTGTGCACTTTAGGTTAAAAAAAGTACATTAAAGTTAATAAAAATATGATAACGAAGCTGTAAAATGGATAAAAAGATTTCAATTACATTACAAGTTAACACTAAAGATTAGCATTATATGAAGGTGCTTACAAATGACATTTCAAGTAAAGTATCTTGGTGAATACATTTTGTCGATGATGTAGTTCTAATTGATAAGAAATCCACTTGAATAAGTGCAAATTAGAATAATTGATAAAATAAGTAGAAGATTGATAGTAAGAATTAGTAGATCAAAAACTAAATATATAATATGCAATCATTGTTATTCAAAGATAAAATAATAAGTAGATATGAAAGCTTTAAGTGTCTTTGAAGAAAATAGGAATAAAGATATAACTCATATGACTAAAGGAGTAGTTAAAATGGACAAATGTTCAACAAGTATCATAAGATAAAATCTATAATGAGCATGGAAAAAAAGAAAATGTTAAAATAAATATATGTAAAAACTACGAAGCATATATAAGAAAATGATTATATTGAAGAAACATGTTGAATGACAGTTATTATAGTTAGGATAATTAAAAATAGACTTAAGAGATCTCGACATCTACAACAAACTAGATGACAAAAACTTAGTGCCAACGAAATGAGAAAGAACAAGGGGTGGACATGAAGTAATATGATTAACATTGGTCCAAATTTGACTTCCAATGAATAAATCTAATAAATCATATGACAGCTCAACGAAACAAACAAAAAATAAGGATTCATACAATTGATTCTAAATAGTTAGAATAAGGCACGTGATGAAAAGCTAAAATAGTCGGCATGCTTTTATGTCATGATGCACCAAAATATAAAATTTTATGCTTCATTAAGTAAATTATTGTGTCACTTTCATAGGTGATTTTAAGAACTTTACGAAAAGAATTTCAAATAACTTCAACAATATATGAGGATTATTCCTAAACATAACATGCATAAAATCATTAGTTCATTTACAATTTGATTACCTCCTTGCCATGCATAAATACTCCCAAGGAATACAAAACTCAAGGGGGAGTGAGAAATAAACAAAGAGATGAGTCCTCTAATTACAGATGAAAAAGCCAGCTTTGGTAGGGTCCATACAAAACACAAGTTTGATGAATCTAAAGAAAATAAGCAAACTCGTGATATTTTAAACATGTAACAAATTTACAACGTGCGATTGGATGCTTTTTTAAGCTCAAAATGAGACTTTGTGTGCCTCCAAATAACTAAACATTTGCACAAGTAATTAAATACAGACAATTGTCATTACTATATGCTAAACTTAACGTCAAATGACGAGTCTTAATTAAATTTTTTCTCTTGTTGATGAGAAGGATAATTAGCTAAAGGACCTTTGACCATTAGAAACCTAGAAACATATCTTAAAATTCTTATAAAATGAAAAAAAAAATCATTGAGTAGTGTCTTATCAAATTTATAGTTTGTCTTCCAAAAATTTGATCTAGAATCACAAACTCTCTCAGAAGATCCTGACGTAAATTTTCAGCTCCCACATTTTGTAGTAAGGTTCTGAAATCTATCAAAAATAATAAATCATAAACCATCTTATCCAAATCTAATTGATGATCTTTGCCACCCCAAAAACCGTATAATGCAAATGCCGAACACTACTACAAAAAAATGTATTATCAACATGTGAAAAATCATTAGTAGTGCAAAATACAAGTTTAGAATGAACAGACATGAACCTTTGGAAACAGTACCCGAAAATTCATATTCAGGCATAGCATAGGAATTATACTTTATAATCACCACAAAACTACAACAATATATGTAAGAGCTAAAAATAAAATTACCATCGTAATCGGTAATTTAATTTTTAAACAAGAACTTACTTGGAACAACATTACTAATTTCTTGAGAAGGATTGACTGAGCCAACCCCAAAATAAGGCATCGATGCACCATTCAAATCTTCAAAATTCTTTAACTTCTCTTCAACTTTACTTTTACCCACAAGTTGTATAGACACTCGTCTTTTGCTTGAAGAAAAGACATACATTTCATCTGCATGGCAATAAAACAGAAGATCAAACTTGCTATAAGTATGTTTGTAGCAAAGTCTAAATGCAGGGCTATGAAAACGGTAAGGAACAAACAAAAACCAAGTAGGAATGTATTAATAATGATGATTTTTCAACAGCAAGAACAACATGCGCAAAATTCAGGTATTCATGTTATATATTAATCATGTATATTTTTAAGATTACTGATAATGAAGGTGTGTCGAGATAATTATCCCAAGTAATATGTTTAACTAATCAGCTGCACATAGACCTAATACAAAACCCTAAAATTCAGCATTTACTTCGATGGCTAATGAAGCTTGACTGCTTTCATAGTGGGAAAAAGCACAGAAATGGAGAAATTTGTTTAAGGCAGAGCAGTAATTATTTAGTTAAACAATCATTTCAATTTTATAATATTTATCTTAATCTTCTAATTTGTTTACTAGTGAGTGTGATAATGCATGCCTTCGATCCACTTGTTTATTATATGCATGATGAGGAAGATTCGAAAATGCCAACCTTTGAAAGGTGACAATAAATGTATAATAATTGTGTAAATTGTTGTGGGCTTTTAAAATTTTTGCCCCAACCTCTCTTGAATAAGAGTGTTTCGTTAATTCCGGATCAAATTTTCAAAAGGCGTAATAGTTTATAGATAAAATACTACTAAAAGATTTAATTCTCATTTTGTGATGATTTCTAAGATCTATGGTTTGAGACTTCTTAGAAGCAAAGGTCTCTATGATTAATTACCCCAGTCGATAAAGTGAGAGCATTTTTTTATTAAAGACGGTCAATAAGATGTCGATTATTCAATGTTTAATAGTAGCAATTAACGTCAAATTGAATAAACTAATCATCAAGAGCTTAGGAGCTAATTGTGGAGCAAATGATGATAAACTCGATCAAAATTTCATAATTTTGTAATCCTGGATTATCACAGCCCCTGATCTCCTAAGTCAGAGTGAGTAATCAACTTAACCTAACTTAAAATCTTTCTCAGCAACCATAAGAAGATTCATCTAATGAAACCTTATAAACCTGAGGTGGATAAATTCCTGGAGGGCAGATTCAAGTCAGACTTAGCTAGCAAAGGGTTTCATATCATATCAAATATATCATATGATTTATAACTTAAAAGGGTGCAAAAAATTACTTGAAAACATGAGCGACAACCATGAACATAATATAGTGGAGTTGTTGAGTCAAACCACCAGGTCAAAGAACCCTGATCATAAGCACTATATTTGTGAAATTGTAGGGTCAAGCCACCCGGACAAATGACTCGAATCAAATCCTTGCTGGCAAAAACTATTTGGAGCGTGAATATAGCAATGCACTAACAAAATATTGGCTCTTTGTGAGTTTAGGTCAATCTTAGGGCCCGTTTGGGGTTGCTTATTTGGTGCGGTGGCGTTTTGAAAACACACCTGACCTATTTGGATAAATTGTGTTTTGGCAACTTATGCGTTTTCAAAACGCTGAAAACAACAGTTTTATACCGTACCTATCTAGGTGTGGTGGCAGCTTTCTGACGGCGGTCTGACTTTTCCAAAAAAATTTAAAATTTGTAATAGTCACCGCACCTAGCTTATCAGCAGATTATTTTTAATCAGCTTATCAGCAGATTATTCAATAAGCCGAAGTTGTCCCAAACAAACCCTTAAACATGTCACCCTCAACAAGCAATTGTAAATGATAGATGAGTTTTGTTTTAAGCTTTCTAAATTTCACTAGCATATTTTTAAATTCAATAATATTTTTTAAGAGTTATATTTTTAGAATTTAAAGGCATTTTAAAAATAGAATCAATTTCAATTGATATCTTTTTCAATGCAGTTAACATCAAAATTATTTGAAATAATTGCATTTATCATTCAGACCTTATCAACTCTACCTACGCTCAAGCAGAGGATTGGGCTTATGATTAGCGTATAATTTTACTTTCAATTGAAAATTCATTGTGTTGCTAACCCTATTAACTTTAATTCAAATATTGAGAATCAGATCCAGGGATCACGTAATGTGAATGCTCTTTATAACTTTCAAATTAAGAGTTTGCACTTTTAACATGAAATTTCATCTTAAGAGTAGACTCCTTAGGTCTTAATTTCTATCAAAACAAACATCAAAATCGAGGTACTTGCCGTTCACAATTATTCGTTATTGTAATTTTAATTGAATTTTATAGCTTCAAGATTATTAAGGCATCATTCCTGTAAACTCCAATCCTCAAAAAAAAGAAGGATCTAATTGGCTTAGTAAGGTATATATCTCGCCAACTCCAATTTTTTTAAGAAAGAGGACTGTGTAAGTCAAGTGGATGCTCAATGTTGTCAACTCTTATTTTTATAAGGAGTTTCAAACTACCTAGTGTATTATTTGGTCTACTAAGGATTATATTTTTTTCAAAATACTTGGCCTCATCATTATGACTAGGGCTGTCACAAAAGCTCGTTGTTCGCGAACAGTTCGTGTTCGGTTCGTCAATGAGTCTGTGTTCTATTTGTTAGATAAGTAAACGAGACGAAAGTGAACAAATTTTTTTCGTTCGGTTAGTTAAATGAATCAAATACGAACAGTAATGCGTTCGTTCGTGTTTGAATCGTTATTGTTAGAAATATAAAATAATTTAAAATAATTATATATAAAAAATTAATGATATTTGAAAAAATTAAATTTTATAAATTATAATATATAATAAATTAAAAATAATAATATATTAATATACTACATTAATAATATATTAATATAAATATTATATATTGATATAGTATAAGTTATATAATTAATATAATATATTGTTTACATATTTAATATTACGGATGTCAAACTGACTCGTCGTTCGCGAACAGCTCGTGTTCGGCTCGTTCGTTAAGAAACGAAGACGAACGGTGACTTCACGAACAATTTAAAACACGAACTTATTTCAAACAAATTAAATTTTAAACAAACCGAACACAAACACAAGCTCTGTCCGTTCGTATTCGGTTCGTTTACACCCCTAATTATGACCCTATTTCTATAGATGGGAAATGATGGATTTTATTTGGATTATTAATTGTTGAATATTGATATCATGCAAATGAAATCATATAAATTTAGTGGTTTCTCTAGATCTAAGTTGAGCATTTGGATGGCTCCAAATTAATGGATAATTCAAAATTATTCCTCCCACTTTCATCTTCTTACCTAGTCACGCACGATTTTTAACATATGCATTCTTTTATATTTCATTCATATTACCAGAATTAGAGTGCAAGATGCATTTATGTAAGTTCGACTATGGCTTTTGAGGTTGAAAAAGTATGTCATATTGACTTGTGGTTTTTTTATGTCATTAGATCATTTACTTTGATTGGGATTGATGACGTCGTGATAGATTTGAATCATGTTATATAAGATTAAATCAAAGTAGCATGATACAAACTAATAAGGTGATTTAATAATTTTGATAGATATATTCCTTATCATTCATGTATGTTAATTAGCAATGAAAAGAGAATGTGTAGTTCATATTTGTAAGTTTATCCCTAGTCTCTAAGGTCAGAGATAGAATAAATATCCCTTTGATCTATAACTTTACACATCCCATCAATGCATCCAAAGCATTTACTTGGATCGCAATTAATCATATTTGTATAGAGTTGAAATTTGTTTTGGAGTATGAAAGAGTTGCATGGTATGTAATAGCGAGGTAATTTAAAGGTCTAGTTTTCAACGGTATGCTTTTCTATGTGAGAACTTTATATTCTAGTATGGGTGGACAACCTGAGAGAGATTATCATCTTCAAAGACTTATCCACTCCTTAAGGAAGTCACAATGTTCTTCACAAAAAAAATATATTTGTTAGGTTATAAGGAGTGAGTCAATCTTTGTTGCTCTGGCAATGAACCCTACTAATGAAAGCATACAAAAGCTTCACATCTTTCAAGATATATGGATCATAAGACTCAGTCAATGTTCTCAAAAAAAAAAAAAAAAAAACAGGTAAACCAAACATAATGTGCTAACGTTTAAACCTTATTTATGCTATTCATTTTATATAATGTTATGTTATTATTAATGATAATTATTATTTTAAATGTTATTTTATTAACGGCCCATATAATATTTATTAATAATCCATGACCTATTCATTGATGGATGGTGTGAATTTATTGGTCAAAATGAGAGTAACTTAATCAAATGTTTATGGACACTATGATTAAATAATGGCTGAGTAATTAAAGGGTCCTCTCTCTGCTTATCTAAGTGTCAATTTTCTATCCATTTAAAGATTGATCATCAATTGAAATAATTGGGCAAAAAGGTGTAAACCCTTATTTTAAAAATTTCAAAGAAACCCATCATGAGTCAAGGTATACTTGATTTTTAGTTAAGTTATTGTAAAAACCATCTTGTTCAATTTCTTGGATTGAAGAGTTTATGCGATTATATTGATCGAATGATCGGAACAAATTTAAGAAAATTTATGAATGCCATAAAAATCTTACAATTAACATGAAAATTTTTCAGACGCTGTTAACGACAGAATTACCTTCCTCTTCCTTGGTGGATTCACCCCGGTAGCGATGATAAAGCGCCTCTAAAAGAGAGATCCCGCGGCTCAGGTTTTTCAAGCGAACAAACGACGCCGACTGCTCGTTGTTCGCCGTGAAATACCTCACTCCGTCAACTTGGCCATCGTGCTTCCCTTCACCGTCGTCCCAGTCGACGCCTACCCACTCGCCGGCGTGGCCTTTCACGGGCCCGATGTACCTCACAGTTCCGATCCTTCGCCGGTTTCCCACCACGTGAACCCTCTGCCCGTTACTCAACCCTAACTCACTCTTTCCCGCACTCTCAGCTGCAGCAGTCAGTGGTGTTTCGTCCATAACGTCGGATTCCGAAGTCGGCGTCGCTCAGAGGAAAAAATTTTAGAAAGAGTGGAACGGCGGAGGGTTATTGCAAGTAGAACCGTTGAATAAAAGTGGAACCCGCTTGCTGGGGGTGATTTCGAATCTTTCAATAAACTCTCAATAATTCTCTAATATCCTTTCATGTTTCATGCCTATAATATCCTATAATAACCCACACAATAACCTCTAATAATATCCTAATAATTTTGGTCATTCCACTTCAATATACCTCTACAATAATTTTTGAATAATCTTTGTGGTTCCACCTCAATAACCACCTACAATAACCCCTCAATAAACTCCTAATAATCTTCACGATTTCACTTCAATAACACTCCAATAATCTCCGCGATGTAACACATGTGGCGCCATAATATTGGAGTCCACATGCAAAGCTACGTCCGGACATCGTATGAAAAATTTTCTCCTTTCACAGAGGAGTTTTCAAATGGTGAACGATTGAGCGACATTTCCTGCAGAGTTTTTTTTTTCTTTTTCTTTTTTGAGTGCCACCTAATTCTTATGAGGCATTTGGTTGTGTTTTTAAAATGCTGAAAACAGCAGGTCCCGTCGCCCGCCTCGCCCCCGCTTACCGCCAGTCCAACCCTACCGCAGCTTCCCGCCACCCATCCGCAGCTGTCGACAGCCCGTCATTGCCCTCCTGTCGTCTTCGTTGCAACTACGGACCGACCATTGTTGCCCTTCCGCCACTTGCACGCCGATGGGTAATGTTTCGTGTTTGGTAGTGCAAGGAAGACGTTTGTATATATCATAGGCGGCAGAGCTTAATACAGAAGCGCACATGGATCAATTGTTTCAAAAAAAATATTTAAGAAAATAAAAAATGTTCAACCAAACATATTTTATATTTTTTATTTTAAAAAACATATAAATTATAACCGTTCCAAACACACTTTTTAAAAGCATAAAATATTAAAAAAAACTAAATAAAAACAAAAACAAAAATAAAAAATATAAAGTGATCCCAAACTTATCCTAAATTTTAACATTTATATTAATATCATTCAAATCTTTTATATCACATCAAAAATATAATCATTTTAATTAAAAAAAAGTGAAATGTATATTTGCATGCATATGAAAGATGTGACTTATATAAAAATTAAAGTTTGGATGTTAGATGTATAAAAATATATGAGAATTGAGCGCTATATACGAAAATCTTGCTCATTTTTATGAAGATTTGTGTACCTAACACTCCATTTATATACACTAACATATATAATGCCTGAATTTTAATTTTGACATACATATCATGTTACCTCTGCATGAAAAGATTAATTTGACATTTTAAAATTAAAAATACTGATATTTTCTTATATAATATTAAATATTTGGGTGGTATAAATCTATACAATAAAATTTAAGTGCTACATATGTATATACATGGGAATTGGGTTTTTTTAATTACATGTTCTTTTTTTTTGGAATATAATAATAATAGTTAGAGATATATAATTGATGCATGTTAGAAAATTCATGACAGTAGAGCAATATATTATTATCTTAGCGTGATTCGAAAATTCAACCATACTCATTTGAAATAAATAATCAGTTGAAATAGCAGAAGTTTGTACATGAACAATCCAGAAAACGAAAAAATAATGGGGGCTGACCAAATTGTAAAAATCTACTATAAATTGATAATTACATAGTATATTGTCCCACGGGCGGGAAATGTTTGCAAAGTATTATGAATTGCAATGTCGACGTGCAGATAAACTTGTTGCAAGGAAATTGCTGCAATAGTAGCAATCAGCGGTTGTATTAGGTGGTGATTGATGGCAATCAGCGGTGGTCGATGGCGGTCGGAGGTGGTTGACAGTGATAGAAATGATGTTGGGCTTCAACTCCTTCTCAAAGCTTCAAGCTCTTCCTCTAGCCTCTAGCCTCGAGTGCTCCTCATCCCCCCTCATGAGAGGGTGAGACTCTGTTTATAGAGTTTCAAGTGCAATTAATGCAAAAATATAAACCACTCGGTCCGGAGAGATTTCATTGACCACACATTGTTTAATGGACATTTGAGTGACTTGATGATGTCAGAATTGAACAATCTTTTGCTCGTTAGATTCCTCTCGCTGAGACGCTCGATTCGAATATGACCATTTGAATTCGTCTTTTGTTTGACCTTACAAATCTATCCATAAATCTCCAAATATGGTTTAATGGCTTGATTAGGGCTCAATTTAGTTTATTTCTCATCGAAGTTGTACCATTGGGTATGCCTCATCGAACCGATCAGTTTGAATATAAGTTTGCTGAAATCGGATCTTTGAATAAGATTTTATCAACGTTTGAATATTTTTTGCTCAAAAGATTGTCTCTATATTCGTGTCATGTCTCAAAATTTATGTCAGATGATAAAAATTCGTTTATAACTTATCAATAATCATTATATATTTTACTAAAAAAAATATTTCTGTATAAATATAACACTTTAAATATTTTGTTGTATTTTTTTAACATCCAAATTTTCTAAGCTATATTTATAGCATCCCAATTTCTTTAATAGATGAAATTTAGTACTTATATTCACTCATTTTCACCTCACGAGACTAACCCCATCTAGTAATAATTGAGCATAAATCTCATGTCATTATCTTATATGATAATGTTTTATCATTCTCGATCACAATAAGATCTTTTCACATTAAAATCTCGTTGTAGGAGTCATCTTTAGTTCGTCCTCTTCAAGTCTCTTTTAAGTTGATCTCCTTTTCTGCCGGTTTTATATATTTCCTTCTTATTGCGAATTTTGTTCTTTTAAGTTAGTAATCTTTGGTTGTCTCTTCCTCCAATTGAATGGCGTATATGCACAATTTTTATCATGCAATATGGTGCTATGTGAGGTTAGAAATGTGATTGTATTTGCTTTTATGCGCTTCCTCCATGTAGCCCAAACTATCACTCACTTCGAGCAAAACACAACAATAGGATTTTACATGGCTTTTTTTATTTATTTATTATAATCAAAGCATATTTATTTCTTTCCCATTTAATAATAATAATAATATTATAGTCTTCTCATTTTATTAATATATTTTTGATTCTCTATAGGCATGACAAAATTAACAAAGTTTATGTACAATCATTTATCAATCTGAGGTTGGTTCTTTTACAAGTAATATATAAAGTTGATAGGGTTCAAATTAAGCAATCAAATCTTCAGTGTTGACTATGATGATTGAAAATATAAACTGGAAATGTTAACTTTTAAATCAATCTTCAAATCAGGCCTCAAAATAACAAATTAAGACATTCAAGTTAAAAACAATCACGTAAGTGTTTTAAATAATTCAGGTTAAAATCAATCCCTTAAAAATTTTAAAGTAAAGTTCATTTATCCTCCACAACAGTTTGTCAAAGATGATATAGTTTTTATTGTCTTAGCTTACAATGAGTGAATGTCATGTCAAGCACATCACTATGTTCACACTCAAGCAATATCATGCCAGTAAGAGTATAACACGAGTCCTCTATTCTTGCTATTTGACACAGCAACTCCAACAAAATTCAAGGTATTGTGATGACAACTAAGGTCGACTTAAATTTAAACCCTTAGATAAACAATCATCTCAAATCTACAAGGTTCTCTTCAACGACGCAATCTATGGTTGCTAACAATGATCCTTTGATCATGTTGGATTGATTACCTCTTTTGATTAACTATATCATGTACTGCAATGACCCGAGATGAAGAAACGATGTGATCTTGGTCAAGTTCGTCGTGATTTTCCCCACCATCTACTTTAAACTTAAGGTGATAAATTTTATAACTATAAACTTACTTTTGCTGGTATTATATTGAACATTCCGTATTTAATGACTAGCTTTAATTGAAAGTGCTCTCCCATTTTCAGAAAGAATAATTAACCATTAGGACTTTCGCTTATAGGAAACTACAAAGTCACAAAATGAGGGTAAAATATCTAAGTAGTCTTTTATATATAATATAACCTACCTTCTGAAAAATTGACCCGGAATATTAAACACAAAGCTCTCAATGAAAAGAGTCTTTGTGGAGTGAATTTTCAGACCCCACAATATTTCAACTACGATGTAAGTTATTTGTCTTTATGTAAATTTATTGTGTAGATATTGCGGTTTCATAAATGACCTCAAGTCCTTTGACAACATTAAAGTGCTTCTTGGAAGAAAATCAAGATAATTGATAATGTAATATCTAATTTATCTTATTCACATGCTATAAAAGAAAAATATTTGAACATATTTTTTTCAAATTATCATATAATAGAATAAAAAAGGATTGTAGTTATTTTATATGTTTGCATTATTAAAGAGATAGCAAATGAAATGAAAAATCAACCATGAGCTTTCAAGGATAGCAGTACATAGTAACTCATTGTCACCTCAATGCAAAGTAAAATTGGCCTTTTGGATTTGCTCTCATTGTTACTATGACGTTATTCTTTAAGAAAACCTGGCATTAATTGACATTTAAAGATCATTATTCATATGATTGCACCTGTTGATGCATTTAAATTTTATTATCAATGAATCTAGTTTGCTTTGATAACATGTTCTTTTGAATACATGAGTTTCATAGATTTTTTGATATACAACTAGATGTATACATTTGTCATTTATATAAATTCTTTGTTGATTGACGATTTGAAAATAACTCATAATGATGACAAACCTTTGAATTAAGATAAAATTGCAATACAAGGATGACCACTGCAATAAAGAATGTATTGTTCATGCACAAAATAAGTGTTAATTTCTTAAGTAAGCCTATAAAGAAAAATACTCGTCACACACATTGAAGCATATTATGGTTATTCAAATCTAAATTATTTGCTCCAAACCATCTAAAAGGCTAAAAACAACTTGTACATAAAAATGTCTAAGCTGAATCTCGAGTGAAATGCTAACAAAATATAATTGCCCAATAATAGAGCTTTATAAATTTATGAGCATTATAAAAGACAATTTGTTGAAAAATAGTTTGCAAAACTAAATGATGATTATCATGATAGTCATAGTGCACAAAAACTTGTTTCAATGATGATTTTGAGATGAGATATAGATTTTTTTATGTTTGTTTTAGTTAATAAGCTTTTTTATAACAATTTGGTTAATAATTTAAACAAAATTAATAATTTTACTATATTTTTAATAAAATATTGTTATAACTAAGAATAATTATTTTCACAATTTATTAATGCTTACGCTCTCCCTTTTTATATTTAAATATCTTATGTTAAAAATGAATAAGTCTTAAAATGTACAAAATTAATTTACCCAAAGCTATGTTGGTTGGACCTTATAGGCATCAATTTTTTGATGTCACGCATGTAGGATGTCATTTTACATGTTATGGGACCATCTTCCACTCATAGATAGCCTCCCATGGTTCAAGGGATTCATAAACTGACGTTTCAGGCAAAATACTAAGGTTTGACTTGGTGTAGCCGTGCCCGAAAGTGGTTCCCCATAGTTGGCATTAATTCTTAATGTCACGGATGTATGATGTCAACATCAATATTATGGAACAATATTTCACTCATACATTACTTCTTATAGTTCAAGACATCAATAAAAACTCTCGAAAGAGCATTCAAGGGAATGAAATCCAAAGTTTGAACCAGTGCACCTGCGTCAGAGACTGGTGCAAAGTTTGTATTAATTTTTTTTTAATAGGAAAAAAATTTTAAATCCATTTTTAATGTTGAGGATCATATTTCATTCATAAATAATCCCTAATGGTCCAAGGGATCATAAAACCCTTCAGCGGATGTTTGAACACGAAACCAAGATTTGAGTTGGTTTAGTCGTGCCCGAAAGTAGTAACCCTTGGTTGGCAGTAATTTTTTTATCTAACACATATTTGGTGCTCATTTTAATGTTTAAGGACTATACTTTATTCATAGATAAACTCCCATGGTCCAAGATATGCATAAAACCGTTCCCTAGACTTTTTGTGCAAAATTAAAGTCTACCTGGCTAGACCGACCACAACCGCTTGTCTGATTTTGTGTATTAGATCATTTTGATTGGATTTATCTATGGAATTTTCTTTTATTTTATTATATGGAAAGATGGGGGCTAGTACCATGGAAAGTTCTTAACCCCCCACTTTAGAGAAAAAGTAGGGGAGAAAGCTTTTTCCTCGTCTTCTTTCTTGTCTTCTTAATTTTATTTTTTTTATTCCTCTTTTCTCTCATATTTATGCTCATATTTTCTTCTCCTTACATTTCATATTCTCTTGAGGCAAGTTCAAGAGGGAGTTCTCAGAGTTTTATTGGCGGAAACTCTACATCTTTGCACAAGAATGAGCTCAGACAAGCAAAGAGAACATATCACCAATCATAATGGCAGAGAAAACTTTTTTAAACCTTATTTTTCTTGGTATAAAGTTTTTAGGTTGAATGGCATATCTAGGCTAGGAAGTCTTTTCTTTGTTTCCCAACTAACAATGAGTTTTTTTTCCTTCCAAAAGCCCNATCATGTGAGTGAACATCTCAGTTGTTATTTGGGTGAAGTGTAATCTTCCATAAGGTGTCCTACACCCAAAACAACTTAATTTAAAATCTATCTTTTTTCATCGTGCTTATGACTTGAAGTTAGGCATATACGAAATATCGTATCTTTTCAGAATGCTTGTGAGCTAGTTTTATACTAGCAAAGTATTGTGTTATTTCACACAACACTTCGACATATTTCAGCATTTAAATTTTCATTTCCATTTCTCGTGTCTGCATGATATGAGTGTGACATCCATTTACGTTTGCATTTGCATGATCGACATCCTTATCATGTGCATATGTTATCATGTGTTCATGGAAACTTAGATTTCTTGGATGTCGCAACACATGAGTTGCTGAAAAGGGATGTCTAATTGGGTTGGGTCAACTACTTTCACGACCAAACAGACTTAAAGTTTTAATAGTTTGAGATGATGGATCCATGAAATCCTAACCCGACCATTTCTACCAGCTTAGGAATTTATTTCATGTTTCTTGATATACCCCCTTTGAGCCATTCATTCATGTTGACACATCATGGAAGTTATTTTGTAAGTTCGTTTGCCAATATGACATTGCTTGTTTGGGATATGATGACTCACCTTCTACCCTTATGGTCCGGTGTGGTTTTGAAATACTAAAAAATCTCTATTTAGCATGATCATTTAGCATTTTGGTATACATATTCACTAGTTATCATAAAAATATAAGCATGACTCATTTTATCGAGAGTATTATTGGGTATCCCTTGAGATGTAACTAACTAAAGGGACACGTTCCTTTGGGAGTTGCTCTTGACACCATAAAAAAAAAAATTTTGGTTCTATGATTAATTAAGTGGATTGTTGTTCATTTTTTTTCATTGATATGTGTTTCAAGCTGTTATGATCCGATTTCATTCTTGGACATGCATTGTTGACCTATAACATGAAGATAACTTTATATAAGGCCTTCACTTTCTTTTTATGTTTTTTTTTTGTATAATATCATCATATTTTCTCTCTTTTCAATACCTCCTCTTCTCTGAATCATTTCAATGATCCAAGAAGATTGGGCTATTTAAAAAGGAGAATTATAATACGACACTCAGAGAAGCTGGTGACTGAGATTTTAAAGAACCAAAACAAATCTAT
This sequence comes from Phalaenopsis aphrodite, assembly GCA_003013225.1. Lineage (NCBI taxonomy): Eukaryota > Viridiplantae > Streptophyta > Magnoliopsida > Asparagales > Orchidaceae > Phalaenopsis > Phalaenopsis aphrodite. The sequence continues at coordinate 612,920 of NEWO01000336.1, read as the reverse complement.
TACATATCAAAGATTGATGGCATTAATTTAAGCAATTCCATTATAATGACACATAAGTAGGTTATACTTCAATTAATTAACAATTTAGTCTTAGCTCGAGTCGATAAATGACTCACAGTTAGAAATAAACCAACCAATGAATCAGATTTTGATTGGCCCTATAATTTTACGATTTTTTTTTTCATGATTGGTTAGAGTTGTACATATGTAAAATAACTAGCAAGCTAGATTGGCACCCTTCAAAGAAATCAGTGCAGCTTATCAATTTGATCAGATCCAACTGTTCAATCCATGACCAAAAAAAAAAAATCCCATCAATATGTCATGAAAATTCCCATTACGTTGCCTCGATGAGAAGAATCCAACAAGCACAATATCAATTAATTCCAAAGATCATTAAGGCTCTCAAATAATTAAAAAAACTCTTATTATCGAAGAAGTTTAATATGAGTCGTCTATTCTGGGAGTTGGAGGAAAGTTATTTGCCAAAACACCAAAATACCCCTAATGACTATAAATGGACCCCCTATTTTTACTTAAAAGAGAAAGTGTAAGAATGGGAATTCTAAGGCTTGTTTTGAAGTGAAGATCATATTATAACTTTTAGCCATCGTCACCAACCTCCATCTGTCAGCAAGTTCTGCTTACAAATGTTACATCCTAAATACAAGTAAAACATATAACACCCATATTGAGGACTCAACGATAACTTCCAGCCAACATAGTCATCGACGACCCCCGACCATCATCACTTGTTGTGACTAATCATTAGCCACTAGCGACCGCTGCTTACGCCATCATAACAAAACTATGATGATTATTCTTAACACATGTATTTTACTTTATATTGTACACCAACAGGTGTTATCACTTTTATAAAATAATCACCCCATTCTTTCACTTTGTGAGAAAAAAGTGTACCATTGTACTTGCACTTTTTATAAAGAATTATTTTAATTCGGTCAGATCCCATGATTTTTTTCATTTCTTAGTTTTTTCACGTAAAAAATTGTGATATTTTCTTTTTTATCTGTGTGAGTGTTGAATCTTCGCACAACTTTAGATGTTAAATATCACTTTATCATTGAAAATTTTTAGCACACAAAATGCCTAAATTAATTGAACTTCAACACTTTTTGCTGATTCATGACTTTAAAATAATTCTTGCGAAGTTTGAGATTTCATCGATTCTGATCACCCCAGCTTTGTTAGTCCCTCTGATCTCTAGCACACTTGTGCTCTTTCAATGTAATTTTATGTTCTTTCAAGATCTTAAACTATCATTATTTTCTTGAGCCATTGGCCCTTTAAAGAACAAACGAACTTAGCAAATGTCATAACATTATCCCAAATGATTGATTGCTAACTCCATATTCTCATTGATTGTGGAGACAATGTTAGCCCTAATTATTGCCTCTGACTTTTTTGTGCCTTTTCAAATTAAAAAAAATTAAGAAGAGTATTATGATAGTAACAATAATATATAATATAGATTTTGAAAGAAAGGCATTGACCTGTCATCAATACATTTAATCAGTCGGCAAGAATCTCAATGTGTTTTTGAGCAAAATATAGTCCAAATTCAAATTAAAGATCAACAAAGATCTCGATTTTTTTTTTTTAATTTTTGTCAAATTGATTGTCTCAACAAGACAAACTCGATGATAGCGAATTTGGCTTCATCCAAATCCAATCAAGCCTTGCTTAAATCATTAAAGCTCTTCTGAAGGTTTTATATTGTCAATTGAATGTCAAATTTGATATATTTATATTCAAATCGAGCATCTCGATGAGAGGAATCTAACGGGCCTAAGTTGTCTTAATTCTGAAACCATTAAGACTCTCAAATCATTTTAAAAACCTTTATAATCAGGATGAATTAATATTAGTCATCCGATCATGTGTTTGAAGTAGTTATTCACCAAAAGACAGTTGCCTTTACCCCATACACTATAAATAGACATTCTCTCTTCACTTGAGAAAGGACGGGGGGGAGTACCACGTGATAACTTTCGGCATTCGTAGTCCACAACCATCGACCAATGCCACTGTCAACACCTTTGCACACTGCCACCGACAACATCAATCTGGGTTGCTTCTGCTTGTTGCTATCGACAACCACTGCTTGATAAAGTTCTACATGAAATGTGGTCGTAACATATACTGTCGTATTGATGGCCTGATGATAATTTCCGAGTTCTAACCTTCATTGCTTACGACTACTGTATTCAAAATAAAACAATTCTTTCAGATTCCCAAAATTTATCTATACATTGTGTATCAACAAGTGTTGTATGTGATGTAAAGTTATAACCTTCCTCTCCAGCGGTGAAAAAATGAAGCATCTTTGCACTTACTTATTTATAGTAGATTATTTTGAATGAGTTTGATCCAATGTTTATTTCCCTTTCTAGGTTTTTTTTTCATGTAAAAATTATTGGTGTCTTCTATTGGTACATTTTTTTATCATGTGACTATGTGTTAGATCTCCGCCAAACTCTAAGTAGTTAAATAAAATCACTCTCAACGTCATGAAATTTCAGACACATCACAAGTATTAATACAAAAATCTAATGCATTTTAATTTCAAAGAAATAAAAAAATTTCTAAGTTTATTTTACATTCAATCAAATACGGGCAACTTAAATATATAGGATATTCTCATACATATTGGACTTCTTATGTATTTACATATCAAAATAGTTAAATATTCTTATTTACATGTACATAACTTGAAAGTTAAATCTTTAACATCACATCAATAATACCACTATCATTATATTTGTAAAGTAAAAATTAAATTTTTTTATATAAATTTATGATACTAAATTATTATAAATGTAAATGTCACACTTTAATTTAAATGTTAGATATGTAAATAGATAAAAAAATTATGTTATGATATATATTGCTTTATTTTCTATCGTATTAAATATCATTCGTCAAATTATTCATATCAGGACACCCCATAATCCTTTATTTTAATACCCGACCACATCTTAAGGATCACATTCAGATTTTCTGAAGCAGTAAATCGAACGGCCTACTTCCCCACTGTCGTCAATCCAAGCGTTACACGTACGCACCGCCGACCGGATCCGCGGTACTACTCGCCCATACGACTGACAACTATGAACTCGTCACAACTCCACCAGGCAGAAATCGTCGTCGTGTCACTTTCGCAACACTGCTATCTGCCAGCTGACCTGCATCGGCCATATCACTCTCAGCACCACCGCAAGCCCAAGCCGGCGATTTTTCCGGCAGCGCGTCATCACCGTCCTTGAATAGAAACGGCTGACGGCGGTCATCGGGGATGGAAGGCGAGAAGATGACGCGAATGGACCGTTGGGGTTATCCGTTACGAACGAGCTCCGACGCTTGCGTAGCTGCGATTGATGCTTACTATGGTGAAGTGCTGTGTTACGGCCGGAACCGCGCCGTCATCCTGGAGGCTCCTGCCAAAGATCCCGCCTGCTTGCTCGGCAATGTCCTCGCGGCTCACTTTCTTAGTTCCAAGGATCCATCCAAGGCTTCATCCCTACTCGCTTCAGCCACCGCAGCCCTTGTAAATTTCACTTTCTTTCTCTCTCTATCTCGCAGCCTCTCAATGTTTTTTTGAGTTTAATTCTCCCTTTTCTTTCGGGTCAGGAGAATGCTACTTCGTACGAGAAGGCTGTTTATGAATCAATCATTCCATTGGTTGGAGATAAGAGGGACGAGGAGGCGGCGTTGCGTCGGCACTCTGAGGTCTGGATATGATTTAGCTCTTTTTTATGCCGTTTCATGTGCTTTTACGTTTTAGCGGTAATGGGCATTTTCACATCGTACATGTTGGATAATTGGAGAATCTTGGGTTTTTTTTGTGGCCTAAGTAGTTAGCACTGGGATTTTTTGACTGGATTTATGTAGAATTTCAATAGATAGAGAAATTTTGAATTGTGATACTTTTGTTGTGCTAGCGTATTTGGATGATTTGTTAAGACTTGCGCTGAGTTTTGTTTATCTGAGACTATTTTGCAACTAATATATTTAGTTGAGGTTGTATGTCTGTGTTATTAATATTGGCTTTCGAAGCTTTTGAAGAAGTACATTGAACTTGTGGGTTGCAGGACTTCGTTAAGCTTTTATAAATTTTTTTATTGAATTTTTGGCATATGAGTGAAATTAGAAATTTAAAATGACTGGTTAATATAAAAGTGGACTATACTTTAAGAGAATGACATTGAGAATTAAATATGAAATTTACAAAATTGTAATTGGACACATTGCAATATTGGTATTTGTTGAACTGTAATGAATTTGATACTCGATAATAAAAATAGGAATAATTTAGAGAGATTATAATTTTCGTGAAAATGTAGGAAGCTTATTGAAGTCATGGCAGCGGAAATAGAATTAATTGTTTAGATATGTGCAATAAAGTGGTAAAGTTATCATATACCGATAAGGCAGGCATATGTAACGTAAAAGATTAGGAAAGGGAAGGGTCTGACTAAATGTAATATGGCAAGAAGTTGATGGAAATCTGCATGTTTAATAATTTTGTAGTCTGAAACATGCCTATGATCATCGCCTTGAGAAAGAGATGTGTTTTCATTTCCTGACATCAGGCTACTAGATATGGTTTGACATAGGATCATGTTGGTTGTTCATAATTAGTCTGAAGATTAAGTACTATGGTTACAATTTAGGTGTTGTATTGTTATGAAGGATGTAGAGGCTATTCTTCATGGCCTAATATTATTGGCAACTTGTTGTTAAACTTCCCTTTGCAGTATCATTATCAAGGATTCAAGTAATCCTTATTTCAACTTAATTAAATTATTTCAGTGCAAGTTTATGAGGCTATTTGCTAATAATTTTAATATTGGGTGCTCTTATTTTCTACCTTTTTTAAGTTGATTTATTCATTGGATTAGTTATTATTTTATCCCACATATGACATTATTCTAAAAGCCTATATAGGGCTATTTGCTCGTTATATACTGACTTATTATATTTTCTTGGCAGTTTGTAAAAGAATTTCCTAATGATTTGGCCTCACTAAAGAGAGCTCAGATTTTATGTTTCTACATGGGCCGGCCACATTTTTCTCTAAGTCTCGTGGAACAGGTTTGGTTGATTTTCCATTAGTTTTTTAAATTGATGTTGTTATGTGGTCCAGAGCCAGATATATAAAATTTCTTGCTTATTGCTTTCAACTTGCAATGTGTGATAATTGGCATTATTGATAAATTTGACCCCCCTTATTGTTATCTTCTTAAAGATCTCTTTATTATCTTCTGCTAATATCCTGAGCTTGCGTACCTTTGATTTTAAACTATCTGTTAAAGTTCAGGCACTTCCACATAATCAAGACAAGAGTTTCATTTATGGTATGCTAGCTTTTCCTTTACTGGAGCTTGGAAGGATGGCTGAAGCCAAGTCTGCTGCAAGGAGAGGATGGGAGATCAACAAATTTGACATCTGGTCACAGCATTGTGTAAGTGGCTCTATATAATTCTGGAAACGTAAGCTTTTGTTTAAAGTTTTTTTTTTTCAAATTTCCCTGTTTCATTTTTACCCCTGAAGATCCTGACCATATCCAATAGAGATTATTTTGAGTTGTTAAGAATCCAAAAAACCTTCAAAGATGAGAAAGCAAAGAAAGATAACAGAAAGTGGTCTCTTTTCTTACCCTATGGTATGGAATTTGCCTCCATGCATAAGAAAAGTTGTTAGGATCGTGTTTGCATGCATAGAACTCTAGGAAATCGAACTATTGAAACATGTTGGAGTCGTTTGTCCATGTATTTTTGGGCTGTTTACATGCATAGCCCCCGAAACTTTGCTATTTACAAATCTAGTGCTCTCTTTCATCCATTTTTCAAATTCTCACACAAATATCAAAATTCAGGATAAAACTGCAACCCATATTTTAATTTTTATCTTCTCAGTGGTTTGGTCGTGGCACACGTAAATACATCGGTTCGGTAGTTAAAAAATATCGTATGGTTGCTAGATTTTATAAATAGCAATGATTTGGGTGCTACGTATGTAATTATCATTTTTTTTGGCTTCTTTTACCAGAGAGAAGTGATGGGTTAAGGATTATATCCTCTTCACTGCATATGTTTAAGTTTTTCTGTAATTGGATGTCGAATCATATATTATACTTGTTTTTGGACTGTGTTTGGCTCTCCTTTTTAATATTTGAACCTTTGGAGAGGAAGTTCATATCATGTCAAGATTCAAGAGATGTCGCGATCTACTTATCACGGGTTGTGGCACTTCCTAAAGGTTAAAGTTCAGATACAGGTTTTTTCATTTCTTATTCTTGTTTCTTAAACATGGGGAAACAGCCTTCCTTGTGTTTTCAGATGTTTTGAAAACATGCCAAAGTTTTTTGTTTTAATTACTTAATATTAATTAAGCTAATATACATTAATTATACTAATTAGATTTTAATTAATTTTATAACTAAAATCATTAAGGTTATTGGCGTTTAACTATGGTAATTAAGTCTAGAATAATTAAATGATTTTTTTTAGTTGAAGTAATTTATCTATACTTATACGTGCAACCAAATAAAGATTAATGAGAATTTGATTGATGGCATTAAGTTTGATTATCTTGTAATTTAAATAATTAGGTCTATGCTCGTAAATTAATGAATTGATTGACTAGATGGCAGTTAATTATTTTGCTTGATTAAAGATTAATTGGGATTTAATTAAGATCATTTAGATTTCTAATGTTATATGGTGATAATTTTGCATTAGATAATTTGTTAAATAACTGGTATCTCTAATAGGATT
>NEWO01000336.1:575598-604707 GCA_003013225.1 Phalaenopsis aphrodite | reverse complement strand
TATTTTCTATCTCACAATAGGACCGACACATTCATTCACTTCAGCCATTCAACTTGAATTCTACTATTAACATCCCCATCTATATCACCATCACTTTAAACAATAGATCCGAGATATCTAAACCGTTCACATCTTTTAATAATTTGATCACCATGTTACAACTCTACGACTAGATCTACTACTACTAAAATTACATTCCATGTATTCAATTTTAGATCTACTCAAACGAAGACCTTTAGATTCTAATGCAAACCTCCATAATTCAAGTTTTTTTTTCTGAACTCTTTCTCTATTCTTATCCACAAATCAGCGAAAAGCATAGACCAAGGTACATCTTCATGTAAATGATTGGTAAGAGCATCCATCACTAAAGCGAAAAGATATGGGCATAAAGCCAATCTCTAATGTAATCCAACTGAAATAGGAAAATACTAGGTCAATCTTCTTGTTTGAACACAAATCTTTAATGACTTGAAGCCATATCAACACCTTTCTTTTCTTAAACTCTCCAAAGAACTTCTCTTGGAACCTTATCGTATGCTTTTTATAAATCAATAAAAAACATATGTAGATCCTCCTTACTCTCTCTGTACTTCTGGAATAAACTTCTCAATAATGTATAGCTTCCATAATATACTTGCCCAACGTAAATCCAAATTGATTATGAGAAATATTTGTCTCGTGTCTTAACTTATGTTCAATTACTCTCTTTCATAATTTTAATGTACAGACACACTGTCTCAATTCTTCTATAACATAAGCATTCTTGTGCATCCCTTTTGTTCTTAAAAACGAGGACTAAATTACTCTTCCTCCACTCCTCGTGCATCTTTTTAGTTTTTAAAATAATATTAAAAAGTTTAGTAAGCCAAGAAACTCCTAATTCTTCTAAATATTTCTGCACTTCCATTGAGATGCCATCATGTCCTATTTATTTTTCACCCTTGGTTTTCTTTAAAGCTTCCTCCACTTTCTTTTTACTATTGTGACGATAAAAAAAAAAAAAAAAGTTTTATTATTATTAACAAGATTAGGATCACTGAGGTCGATTGTATTTTCAAAAACTTCAATGAAAATGTTATCAAAATTTCACACCCAACTATGTTGAATATATCTTTTAAGGAAAATAATTTTTGATTTTCTTTTTTAATATGCTTAATTTGAGTTAAATTTTTACTTCTTTTCTCTTTATTTTGCTAGTTTATACATATATCTTTCACATTCTTTAGTTTCCAATGTATTATAAAAACTACTAAAAACATAATTCTTAGTATCACAAATTGTTCTTTTAGACTCCATAAAGTCACGCTATATTTTTTTCACCTCTCTAAGCTATTACATTTAAACCACCTTTTATAAGAAAATTTCTTATACTTTATCTTTTCTTATTATTATTCCACCACCAACTAATTTAGTTATAAAAATTTTTCCTTTTTGATTCTCCAGAGACATCTTTCGTCACTTTTTTAATAATGTTTATTACTTTATCCCACATAGAATTAACTTCTTCATGAAAATCTCAAATCTTGAAGTTTACTTATAAAAATAATTTTATTTTTTCGTTGCCTTCATCTAATTCTATGACAACATTTTATTATATTTTTATCTTCTAACTCATCTTAAAATTCATAATTAATAATCAATGTTGAGTTGTTAAATTTGATGTTGACCGTACAAACTTTACATTCTCAACAATCTTTTTTTCTTATAAAAAATAATCAAAATTTCACAATGTTATAGTCTTTTTAGTGATTGATAGAAATATATATATACATAGAAGGACTTATTTGGAAGAGCAAAAGGAACAAAATTTTGAACTATATTATGGTTGATTAAAAAAAAAAAAAGTTTGGCCAGCTTCAATCGTGTTTGGCGGTAAGGTGGCGCCTATGCGCTTGGATTTCCATTTGGTGCTATTTAATCGGGCGTCAGACTGACGCCTGCCTTAGGTTGGCACTTGGATGTGGCATCTGGATATTGAGCTAGTACCTGGGGCTGGTTCTCATTTGGAGTTTGCTGCTGCATGCTCGAGTGCTCGGATTCTTGGACTAGTCAATGAGGCGCCAGCCAGCCTCTGAGACGTCATTATAATCCATAGTACGTTGATTTCAAAACCAAATTCTTTGCTCAACTCGATCCAATGATTTAGCATGATTTTTCCCACCTTTTGGCATTTTTCTGGTTCACCTTTCAAATTTAAATCATTAATGTAATAAACATGTTTAACAAATGTGTAAATTGTCATTAATTATTAGATCTAATGCGGGCTAAATGTGCATATAATTAACGGTTATCAAGGTTTAATGTCAGGAAACATTTTGAATTATGAATAATATGAGTTTCTTTATATTTGGCAGCTAATTATGTCAGGGAATTGCATCAAATTGTTGTAAAAACTGTGTTCCTATATGGGAACCTTGAATAATAGATTTATATGGAAATTCCACTTTAATTTGGAAGAAATTTTTCTGCTGATCAGTTATATAAGCTGTAAAAAGCATTTTTGGGTTGAACCGGTCTCCAAATTCATATTTTTGAATGTTTGCTAAGGTGATGTTAGCCCTGGGATACAAGTAAAGTCAGCAAAATTATATTTTATTCATCAAGCACCTAAACTCGAACAAAACCATGGTCCTTTTGGTGTATATTGATGATATAATTTTAACTAGACATGATGGAGATGAGAGATAATTTTATAAGTAATGTTTGGCCAAAAAAATTGAGATTAAAGTCCTGGGAAGTTGATATGAACCAAGATGATTTTCAGCAGAAATTAGGGTAAAATAAAATATTTTGTTTCAATAACTCCAAACAACACAAGCTAAGCAACTAAAATTCGAAAGGTAGGTGAATTCTCCTAACACCTACAATTTGAGAGGTAGGTGATCCCTCCCAAATCCTAAACGCAAAACTCAAGATCACAATCTCATTCATAATCCCAACCTTAAGTATAATAAAATTTATTTATACCTCACAATAATAACTAATGAAATACTAAATTGCCCTAAAGCTCAGGTGTAACATTACTCCCCTCTTAGAAAGACATATTGTTCTCATGGTGGGAAAAAATAAAACTATTGTTGGATCAAGTTGTACGACTCCCACTCATCAACTGGCTTGAGTCTTGATTGAAATACATGTTACGTCGTTGATATTGCATGAGGACTATGCCTAATCAATTGCTTGAAGCACCAATCTTTACAATGAAAAGCTGACCGAAATCCAGTAACATCCGCATTGATTCACTCATCACAACCTTCTTTAACTTCTTAAAAGCCAGGGTCACCGCTTTCTCCCAATGAATATCATCCATCTTCAGTTTCTCCGTCAACAATCACACAATCAAATTACAACCATTTACAACCTTTCGGTAGTATCCTGGAAGTCCCAAAAATCCTCCTCCCTTCGATGTCTTTTAGGTAGTGGCCACTCCAATATAGCTGTCACCTTCGATGGATCCACCCATACCAAGGTTTTGCACATACTAGGGTCATAGTGAAGCACTCCCATCTTATCTCCCTCCTGAATATTCTACAGCGTAATAATTAGTCCCTTACAAACTCCCATATCCTTCTCCACTTGTTATGTTCCTATCATTACTCTTGAATTGCCTTCCGTCCGGAAGGCTACCACAACAAAAGACACCGATGTGGTTGGATGCATCCCTCCGTCGGTGTCCCACCCACAATATTTTTTTGTTACATTTTAAAATCTTTCAAGTTGATCTTCTCCAGCCTCGAATTGCACGTTGTCTCGTTCTTCCTACTGTCGCTTGTTCCAAACCTTTAGAGGTCATGCATTTCCCTCTAGATGCTGCCACTTGAAACCATTCTCTACTCATTCGCTCGATTCTGGTTGCTTCCGCTTGTTCCATCCTTTCGAATGTTGCACTATTTCTTCCAAGTATTGCTGCTTGCATCCGTACATAACGCTATATCTCGATCCAACGATAGACGATTTTGTGTGAAATTTCACGATTTTCTTTATAATTTCTTTTAGGAATGGGAATCTCTCTTCCATCCTCCCCACCATAGATGAGAGCCGTCCCTTCATGGACTAGAAATGCTTCTCCATTTTCATTCTGATTTAGCTCACTTCTACCTCTAATTTCTCTTACATAGCCTCTATTTTTTGGCTGCCATAACTCTCAATAAAATTTTCGATCAATAAGGCATAATTCTGTACTTCATAATCCCATTGTTGGTTTCCCTGCTAGCTTTAATCGTGATTGTGCAATGAGGTTAGGTCACGCCATGCTTCATAGAGAATTGAATCGTAACTGTGCTACTAGGGCACACGTCGCTTCTATCTTTGGCTTTCAAGTACTTGCCATGATCTTACCTTAGCTTCTAATGCTCAATCACGACTATGCCACAACCATATTCACACAGTGACTCCAACATTGCTTCCCTGTATTCGCCATAATCCCGATTTTGCTTTTCGGCTAGCTCGATTGTGAATGTATTGCATCGTAAAGGCACTCAAGGCTATATCACGTCATGAAGGCACCCACGTTGCTTCCCAGCTAGCTTGATTGCTATCGTATCACGTCACGAAGGAGTCACCTGTATGTCGTGATCCCATTGGCTGCTTCCCAGCTTGAAACATGAATGTTTCACATGATTTTCTGTATGTCGCGATCCCTTCTTTGCTTCCCACTCTAATGGAGCGACTGTATTGCCCTGTACACCGTGATCCCTTCTTTGGCCTTAAAATTTCCTTATATCGCAATTGCTTTGCAGCTAGGCAACACCGAACATGAAGTATTGATGATTTCAATAAAGATATGAATGTGTAGCAACAGACGAATGCTCTAATACCAATTTGATACGAATCAAGATGATTTTCCTCATAAATTAGGGCAAAATAAAATATTTTATTTCAATAAATCCAAACAACAGACTCAAATGCATAAAAGATAAACACCTACAATTTGAGAGGTAGGCAAACTCTCCTAACACCTACAATTCGAGAGGTGGCTGATCTCTGCCAAACCTTAAACCTAAGGCTGAAGTCCATAATCTCATGCATATCCATAACCCTAAGCATTGTATGTCCTATTTATACCTCACAATAATAACTAATAAAAGACTAATTTCTCTAGGCGCCGACGTAAAAAAAGCTTAAAGTACCTCCTAGGAATTAAAGTCGCCCGCTCCATGCAAGGTATCTCCATTACTTAACAGATGTATGTCACCAAGCTTTTGAAATGGGAATATTGGCATGTAAATCAATCAATAAGGATATAGAGATCCCAATCATAAACTCGGAGAAGTTGAGGACTGTGTAGTGGATCTATCAACGCATGGTGGAAAGGCACATTCACCTCTCCAATGCAAGGCTGAATATAGCTTATGAAGTTAGTATATTGACCATTTTATACAGAATCCAAAGAAAACCACATGAAGACCATAAACTAGGTATTACAATACTTAAAAGGATCAAAGGAATGAAATTTTGTTCAACATGTTTAGTTATTTAAGCATATACAAATGCTGATTATGCTACACCTATTGTAGATACAAAATCATATCTAGATATTGCAGCTTTATCGGAGGTATTCTTATCACATGTAAGAGCAAAAAGCAAAATGTAGTAGCCAGTCTTGCTACAGAAGCATTATTTAGAGCCATGACTCTAGGGATATGTAAATTACCGTAGTTGAAAATCCTCCTCAAGGATCTGAAGATTGAATGGGGTGAACCTATGCGATTATATTGTGACAAGAAATCAACAAGAAATATTATATCTAATCTCGTGCAACATGGTTTGACAAAGCTTATTGATATAAACAAATATTTTGTAAGAGAAAACACGGACAGATGCATTTACGAAGGAACTTATCAATACATGTTTTGAGGAATTTGTTGCCAAGCTGGGAATATAATATATTTTCTGACCAGTTTGACAGAGGTTATGGCCTGCTTTCCTAACGTAATAGTCTTCATTTACTGGATATGTTTTCGGAGTAGGAAACGTGTGATCCTAACTATTTCAGGATCATTATTGAAGGGATTTAATTTTGAAAAATAATTTACCTGAATAAGTTTGCTGTTTTTCTCCATGTACAATATGCATATATGGTCGAATTAATGACTTATAATTATTATTCTGAATTCAATACATTCTCTAATATTCCTCACAGTATCTACTGTAAGATTTTTCTTTCTAACAAATCTATATTTATACATTTAAAATTAATTGTAGAGCTTCACTTACTGTATCTTAAATTTTTACTCGTTTTCTTACTTGATTTTCCTTTATATGTTGCCATTTTTGAAGTCTCTGTGGCATGTAGAATGGTTGCTTGACATACTTTCTCTGTGGGCTTTAGCTCGTGCAAAAGAATCACTTAAAGCTGAAGAACTACTAAGCTCCATCAAGTCAAGGTGATAAAATAGAAGACGATGATGTTCAATTCACAGTGGTTGAGTTTTATGACATTTTGCTGAATATATTCATGATTGTTGCAGGAATTTAATTTTGAACAAGAAAAAGCAACAAGAAATGCAGAGAGCAACACTGGTTAGCCATTTGCCTGTCTTATACAGGGAGTTATGTTGTATGCTGTTTGAGCACATATTTAACCTAGTAATTTCAAGACATATTTTTAGAGCAATGTGGAAAATGGAGAATCTTTATTATTATTATTATTTTTTGAGTAAAGTGTCAAAATAGTCCCCTGACTATTTACTTGGGTTTTTATAAAAGTATTAAATTAGGCCCAAGTCTCTTTTAATTGAGGTTAAAATGGTCCTCTTTTGGAACTATTTCAGCCCCCTATGCATAGAGTATGTGAATTAATTTGACATTTTAATAAACTCTGAGACTAAGATGATCCTCTACAAATTGTCAAGGGATCATTTTAACACTCTTCAACTTTTTTTTTTCACATTTAGATTTTCTTTATGCAGAGCTGTAATGTAACCTTTTTGTTATGGTTCCGTCTGATTTGTCATTATTAGCCCCGTACATGCTAAATATTTCTTAATTTTTTGGATGATTAAATATTATGATATATCTCTCTGTATATGTGGATAGGTAGGTTTTGGTCTTTAAAAGTTGTGTTTGATCATTCGCCAACCATTTAGAATAGCTAAAAATTAACTGCCAACCAATAAAGGTAGGAAAGGTTGGGTTTTGTTGGCTGAAGCACCATTATTTCATTGGCAAATTTTTAGATCGGCGTATTCTGCCTCGTGCTTCACATAGCCGAGTGGTTCCATTGAACTCACACCGAGCCCTACAAATAATTTGAAGACCCATATTAGGTGTAAGACTAAAAGGGCAATTTTGTTATTTGTTATTTATTAATTGTTTGGTATAAATAGAGCTTATTATGATTAGAGTTAAGGTATGTGATTGTTGTCTACCTCTCAAATCTTAGGAGTTAAGGTTTGAGAGAGAATTGCCTACCTCTCAACTTGCAGGTCTATCTTTTATGGTTTTGGGATTATGTAATTTTGTGCCAGTGGAATAAAATATTTTATTTTGCCTTAATATCTTGAAAATTTGTTTTGTTTCTATTAAATTAGTATCAGAGCTGTACCTGGGAGTAATGGTGTCTAAGAAGGTCGTTGCTCTAGAGGAAAGATTTGAAGTAGAGACGAGCCAACTCAAATCAGGAATGGAGGAGCATTTCTAGTCCATGTAGGGATGGTTCTCTTTCATGGATGGGCAGTTCTTGTTCATAAAGGAGCGACTAAATACCCTTTAAAAAAATAACAATGAGGCTTGTGGAGTTCCACTCTAACCCTCTGCCACCTGCGACGGTGTTAATGATGGGAGGAATCGCTAGCGTCGAAAGGGTGCGATTTCGGCTCAGAAGACAACTCTCACCCAAACAATCCACGCACGAAAGGTTACACAGAGGGCAATGATTTTGAAGAAGACATATACATGCACCAACCTGAAGGGTTCGTGATACAGAGAAATGAAGAGTCAGTTTGTAGATTGAAGAAGAGGTTGTATGGCTTGAAGCAAACTCCTAGACAATGGTACAAGAAATTTAATAATTTCATGCACAGTGAAGGGTACAACAGATGTTAGGCAGATCACTGTTGCTATATCAAGTATTTTGACAATTTCTATATTGTTCTACTGCTGTATGTGGATGATATGCTTATTGCAGGTGCTAGTATTGAGGAGATCAATAATCTGAAGGAGCAGATGTCAAAGCACTTTGCAATGAACGATTTGGGAGCGGCAAAGCAAATCCTTGGTATGAGAATTGTCAAAGATAGAGTCAGAGGCATGTTGAGACTCTCTCAAGCTAAGTATGTGAAAAAGGTACTTAGCAGATTCAACATGGATAAGACAAAACAGTTGACACACCCTTGGGAATTCACCTTAAACTCTACAAGAATCAGTCACCCAAGTCAGAGGAGAAATGAGATCACATGAGTAAGGTTTCTTATGTTTTAGCTATTGGTTCACTTATGTATGTTATGGTTTGCACCAGACCTGATATTGTCCATGCAGTGGGAGTTGTTAGCAGATACATGAGTAATTCAGGAAATGAACATTGGGAAACAGTGAAGTGGATCTTGAGGTGTCTAAGAGGCTCTTCAGAAACTTGCTTGTGTTTCTCAGGAAAGAGTTCAAAGGTACGGGGCTATGCTGATGCTGATCTAGCTGGAGACATTGACACTAGAAGTACTACAGACTATATTTATGCGGCACTGCAGTGTCATGGGGCTCTAATCTGCAGAAGATGATTTCGTTATCTACTATAGAAGCTGAGTACATAGCAGTGTCAGAGGCTGCAAAGGAGATGATATGGCTACAAGTCTTCTTGGAAGAATTGGGTAAGAAGAATCAGAAGGGAATTCTCTACAGCGATAGTCAGAGCGCAATATTCTTTGCTAAGAATCCAGCATTTCAGTCCATGATTAAGCAAGTTTAGATCATGTATCACTTCATACGGTTATTGTTGGATGACAAACAGTTGTTGCTTGAGAAAATTTGTGGAAGCTAAAACCCTGCTGATATGTTGACAAAGGGTGTTACTTTGGAGAAACTGAAGTTGTGCGAAGCTTCAGTTGGTCTTCTGGGGTGAAGGCATTGGTCTTAAGTTGCAGAGGTGGAGGATATCACATTTGAAGAAATAGACTACACTGTCAGTAGAGGATATCAGTTTGAGGAGGAAGAACGTTGTTGTCTGTGTACCAGTCTCCAAGTGCGAGATTTGTTAAGTGGAGACGGTCCACGAAAAAAAAAAACTGCTCTCGCCTCCCCTTCTATTAAGTGAACATCTCCCGCTCTCGTATTGCTTCTGTCCCTCGTCACGTTCGGTTTGCAAAAACAAAACTCCCGTCTTCGCCTCTCTCAAATTCGCGATCTCCCGCTCCCGTGGTTTGCGATCTCCCGCTCCCGTGATTCGCAATCTCTCGCTTCCGTCTCCTTCACGCGAGAACAAAAACTCTCGCCTCCTTTATTTCGCGGAATCAGGAAATGAGACTTCATTGCTTTAATTCTTGTTGAGGCTTACGAGAAGCAGAAGGCAAAAATGGTGTTTTTGCAAGGTACTCTTTCTTAGTTGATTTTGCGTGCTTGGAAGGAAGAAGGTGTTCTTGATTTCTTCTTGGTGGCTTGCGCAAGAAGAGAAACAAATTTTCTCTTGTACGTATTTATTCTTCTTCGGTGTATCTCGGTGTAGAGAGAGAAGAGTGAAGAAGTAAAAGGAAGTGTTTGCTCTTATAATTGGAGACGATCAACTGGTGTAAATTCCTCAATTAGTAAAATACTCTGCGATTCCATGGATGTAGACAATTTGCGGAACCACGTAAATTTGTGTGTTATTTTCTGGTGTGAAATTTTCTCGTTTTATTTTTCGCTTCGTCAAAGTCGATCATTTTAAATTACATATATTCCACAACACACATTGCTTATAAAACTTAGACAACATTTGTTTTTTTGACACTTCAACACTATAAACTAAATGATATTTCTTTGCATGTTTGACACAGCTTGCAGAAGCCACTTATGAGTATGGCAGAGGGAATGATGACAAAGTAATTGATATACTTGGTCCAGATTTTGATGCAATTGATTATAAAGTATGCTAATTACCTGGCACTTATTTCCATTTTGCTTAATTATTTCATTTGCATATATATATTTTTTTCTTTTTCGCAATCTTAGATGATTGGGGCTTCTGATGAACAACTTGATGTCTTCAACGCAATTTGGTACAATGCTCTGCTAAACACAGGGCATGCCTCAAAAGGTATAACTGCATATTTATATAAGTCTAATTCAGCATTCTGTATTATTAATTGAAAATGGGAGCTTTCATATCCAACTCCTAAGCTTTAATTTTTATATATATGAAAAGTTTTATTTCACTTTTTAAAAGCTAAATAGTATTATTTTTTATGTAATATGAAATATTTGAGTGGTATATATGTAAATGTTAAAGTTTAAGTGTTAGATATGTGAATACATAGGAATTGGTTGGTATGTATGTACATGCCCGGATGAAAATTTGTGCTTCTACAGCTATAGATCTGATTGAGAAACAGCTTAAGAAAAGAGAAGGGTGCGCTTTCTTGTGGCGCTTGTTGGTACGTAGTGTATCGATTCATTTTCCTGCCATTTTTAAGAGTCATTTTTTTGTTAGAGATTATTGCAATCATTTTCATCTAACTGAACTAAGCTTGTGCTTTCATGATCATTATTAGGAGAAGGCATATAATATTGGTGGGGGAGGAGATGCTGGTGTGGCGTCTGAGAAAGCAAGAGCTCTGGAAATATCTTATTTCAATTGAATTGTGTAAAATAGGTAAATTATTGGACTCATTTGATTGCTATGTTACTCTCAATTGTCCCTTGATATCATATTTCTTTAATTTGTGTAATATTAAAAGACATTTTTTTTAAGATGTTGTACTGTAGTTGTTAGGATTGATGCGTCATCAATAAATTTAATCATTTGACATGAATCTCCAGGTATTTTTTAGGAAGAAATGTTCCAGATTCAAATTAAATGACCATTTAGAGACTCAATTTCAACAAGTTTATAGTCAAATTGACCATATCGGCAAGACGGACAATGATACTAAAATTAGTTCAAGCTTAATCCAATCAAGCCATTAAATTTATTCTGGAATTTTTAGATCATCAATTGGATGGTCAAATGAACTCTAAATTTGATATATTTATATTCAAGTTGAACATCTCGACAATAGAAATCCAAGGAGTTTAACCTGTTTTAATTCCTTTGTCATTAGGGCCTTCAAATCATTTAAAAAAACTCTATGACTGAGGGGATCAATGTCATCTGATTAGGTGGTCGGGAAGTTATTTTGCCCCTACTATAGAGGCTATAAATAGACTCTTTCTTCACTTGAGGGATGAGGAGAATACAAGGAATTACAGAGTTTGTTATGGAATGAAGATACAATGATAACTTCCCAACGACATAATCGTCGACAATTATCGACCATCACCCTTGCCCACCGTCAACCACCGCCGATCATTCTTGCTCGCTGCCTTCAGGGATCTTTGCTTGTTAACAATGTATTCTAAATACGTCCATAACACGCAACGTCATAATTGAAGATCTGACGACAATTTGTAGCCTCTGTGGTCGCAGATTACGATTGACCACCGCTTGTTGGTCGTCGTCAACCATTGTTAGATGGTCATGCTCTCCGTTCTTGGCAGCTCTTTCTTGCTAACGATTTATACCAAATACAGGTGTAACATACAACACAGTATTGAAGACGCCATAATAACTTTCGACCTCCATAATGTCAGACAACCGTCGACCATCACTCATCAACCACCACCAACCACTGCTCGGCTGCTATCATCACCCATTGCCGACCGCTCCTGCTTGCCTCCGTCAGCAACCTCTACTCCCTAACGTCATATTTGAAATATGGCTATAACATATAACACTATATTGAAGAATGACTATGATATATAGCGACAACTAGTTACGTTCGTCAAATTTAGAATATGACTCTTTTTTTGGGACTTCTAAAGTTTTTTATATATTAAAGTGTTGTATCTGATGTAAATTGTAGCCCTACTCTCCAGAGTTGTGAGAAAATAATATATCTTTATACTAATCATTCATAGTGGATTGCTTTAATTGAGTTCGACCATATATATATATATATATATTTTCCCGATTTTATCATGTAAAAAATAGCGGTATCTTCTTCTATTACTTTTCTATCATCGGATTGTGTGATGAATCTTCAAGCAATAATAATACAAGTTGAGTATAAAATAAAATTGTTTTTAGTGCTAATTTCATCTATAGCTGATGTGATTTGCGGGTAAACATATTAAGTCGATAGTTTGCATCAACTGTTCTTATTTATTTTGGGTGGACGGGATTAATGGCATCTGATTGTTCTAAAACTCCTTTTGTTTTCTTGGGATTGAATGCCATCCACCCCAACCGAATCAGAGGGCTGAAATTCTTTATACTCATCCCGTCATCATCATATATCACTACTATTACTCACAAATTTCACTATCAAATCATATGCCAACTGAAACCGAGTAAAATATCAAAATAGACTCCGATTATTTATACGTGACTTTTTTATTCTTAGAGTTCATAAAAGTATCAAAATAATCATGACGATTTTAAAATTGAGTTATAATGCCCTTCATGGGGGCTATTTCAGCCTCAATTTAAAAATTTTAGATTAATTTGACACTTGTGTAAATTAAGGGATTAAAATACTCTCATGTAAAGTAAATACTCAAAATGAAATAAAAAGTGAATATATGCTTGGAAGTTATAAAAGACTAGCTTCGTGATAAGGTATAACATTGAAATGCATCAATTATTTCAAGGATCGTTTGGTTATTTGTAAAAAAAATGCAGAGTAAAATAAAATAGTGTATTACACTCTATTTGACTGTTTGGTTGTCTGTAAAATAAATACAGAGATTGATTTTTCTACTTGGGTTTATATATGCAAAGTAAAATTAAAAAATATATATATTATATTCAAAATAATTGAAACTCTATAGTTGTTTATAAAATAGATATAAATATATTTTTTTATATTTATTTAAAAATTTGTAATGAAGTTTATGTGCAATATTGATGTGTCATAAAAATTTTTTTATCAAGTATGAACCTCGATGCATTTTTAATAAAAAGATCTTTCAAATTCATATTTAAGATCATCTGGACCCTAATTTTAACAAGTTTAACCATCTCAATAAGATAAGTTCAATGATATCAAAGTTAATTAAATACAACTCCAGTCAAGCTCCAATCAAATCTTGTTTGCAATTGGTACAATTAGCACATCATAAGATCGACAATCACAATACCAATTCAAGAGATGCCAAATGTTTATGCCTAGGTTTGGAGTGTGCCAAAGGTTCTCAAGCCCTGCATGGGTCTCCAAAAAATACACACATAACAACTAATTCCTATGTTTAGGCATTAGAGACCTACATACGTAATAATTTAGTGACATCTATGTAAGTTTTCCATAAAAAATACATACATAACAGTTAATTCCATGTCTTTACAAATTAAATACTTAATATTTACTTTTTTACATTTATAACAACGCCCACACCTTTTATAACATAGAAAAAGTGAAAGCTGATGACACTAGCATCATATTTCAAGAAGAATATAAACACATTCAAGCCTCATGCTCGTCCACAAGGCTATCTATGAAAGCGAGAAGGATCTTCAGCTTGTTACCCTCAATGTAAGACTGAAGTAAACCGGCCCTCTTGAACGAGAGATTATTAGGTCAAAACAAGACTTCGGATGCATTCGAAGTCCAATGTTGCAGCATCACGTGTAAAATGGACCCACCACAAGACACCGTGAATAACCCACTTTACACGTGGCGCCCTCCTATTACACCCTAGATGCATCCGAAGTCCTGACCTAATATTTTTTTCTGATTGAACCACTTCCACCACCGCCGGTCCAATTCGCAGCCAAACCCTAGGATCTACCGCCACAAGGACGAAGCATCACATTGAAGGTGGTGCCCAATGGCTTCTTCAATATTTCCATCAGTGAATTTCTAAACCACATTTTGTATAGTTATTTAAACAATATAGTTTATAAATAAATATTAATTTTAATATAATATTTAATTTTTAAATAAATTTAAAAAAAATTTAAGTCATTATTATTATCACCTTTTTTTTTTCCCCCACTTCACAGCACAATTATGCAATTCCGAATTTCCAAACCACTTCCCTTCCCCTCCGCAATGCTGACCGTTCGATCTCTCCCTCGAATCAGGCAGTGTCTCCTCCCCACCACCATCGCCGCCCCCCGCGAGCTCTCCGCCTCTTCACCCCCACACCCTTCCTCCTCTTCCACCTTCAGCAACCCCTCCGCTGATTCCATCACAGACTCCATCCTCAAATCCGAATGGTCTCACCTCGATTCCCTACTCCCCTCCCTTTCCCCTCTTCTCATCCCCTCCATCCTCGTTCGCCTTCAAACCTCCCCCCATCTCATCCCTTCTTTCATCCATCGGTTAGGTCACCGCCGCCTCGACCTCCATTCCCTCTCCAGCGCCGCCGTTCTCCTCTCCCCGGACAACGCTCTCTCCCTCCTGAAGCAATCGCTCACTTCAGACCTCCCTGCAGCTTCTCTTCGTGAGGTATTCGACGCTCTGGCTGCCGCACACAAGCAGTGCCGACCTTCAGACCCACCGATCGTGTTCGATCTCCTCCTTCGCGCATACGCGGAAGCTGGTAATCCCGAAGCAGCGCTGGAGTTGTTCTATCTCATGAAAGATGAGAACAAGCTACCGAAGATTGAAAGTTGCAACTCCCTGTTAAGTGCTTTTCTGAAGAAAAGGCAGACAGAGAAGGCATGGGTGCTGTATGCAGAAATGTTTCGATTGAGGATCTCGTCAACTGTTGTCACTTACAATATAATGATCAATGTGTTGTGCAGAGAAGGGAAATTAAAGAAGGCGGAAGCGTTTATGGCATTCATGGAGGAGTCTGGGATCAAGCCCAGTGTTGTGAGTTACAACACTATAATTCATGGATATTGCATGAGTGGTAAGGTTGAAATCGGTCTACAAATCTTGGACGAGATGAAGGGAAAAAGGATCAAGCCTGATTCTTACACTTATGGAACATTGATTTCTGGCTTGTGCAAAGAAGGTAGACTTGAGGATGCCTCTGCGATGCTTGGAAAGATGGAAGATAAAGGATTGGCCATTACTGCTGCCAGTTTCAATGCTTTGATTTCTGGTTATTGCAATAAAGGAGAGTTAGATGTTGCGTTTCATTACAGGGATGAGATGGAGAAGAAGGGAATCAAGCCTACCGTAACCACTTACAATTTGCTTGTTCATGCGTTGTTCATGGAGGGTAGAGACGCTGAAGCAAATTCCCTGATCAAAGATATGGGAGAGAAGGGGATGGTGCCCGATGCAATCACCTATAACATTCTTATTAATGGATATTCAAAGGATGGAAATGCAAAAAAGGCATTTGATTTGTTTGAAGAAATGTCAAGGAAGGGCGTGAAGCCTAATAAGGTCACCTACACTTCTTTAATTTATGCCCTTTTCAAGAGGAATAGAGTGGCTGAGGCTGACAGAATTTTCAGGGACATGGTGAATGATAAAGGTTTTCCTCTTGATGTTGTCATCTACAATGTCATGATCGATGGCCACGCCGGCAGCGGGAACTTCAAAAGAGCTTATGAGCTTTTGAAGGAGATGGAGATGAGGAGAATTCATCCCGACGATGTTACATACAATTCTCTGATGAGGGGGCTGTGCTTGTTGGGGAGAGCTGAGGAGGCTCATGAGCTTCTGGATGAGATGGGTAGACGAGGAATCAAGCCTGATCTTGTGAGTTATAACACCATAATTAGTGGTTATAGCAGAAAAGGTGAGATGAAGGATGCGTTCTCTGTTCGAAACGAGATGTTGGAGAAGGGATTCAACCCTACAATTCTGACATACAATGCTCTTATTCAAGGACTTTGTAAAAATGGGGAAGGTGATCAGGCTGAGGAGCTCTGGAAGGAGATGGTGAGCAGAGGTATTAAGCCTAATGATAGTACTTACATATCATTGATGGAGGGTTTGAGCAACAGCAAAGAGGTACAAAATTTTGAAATTGTGTAATAATATGAGAAAAGTGTTAGAATAGTTTCTTGACTCTTTGCATAGGGTCATTTTAGTCACAAGAGTATATAAAATGTCAATTTAGTCCCCAGATTCTCAATTGAAAATTATTTTAGCCTCAATTTAAAAAGTTCAGGGATTAATTTGGCACTTTATGGAAACATTATCTCATGTAAACAGGAAAGAGACCATTTTTAACACTTTAACTGTAAAAATATGCATTTGGCATAGATTCAAACCTTCTTTGATTGGTAGTAAAGCTTTGCTCCATTATAAACTGAGATATTCTGAAATACTCCATTACGTTAGCATTTATCGTATTGGAATATGTTAATTATTGTGTTCCGCAAGCTCTTGGTATCCTGTTTTATTTCTATATATAAGTTTATAGTTGTTCATTGTAAAAGGTATAATAATAACAACAAACCTTTTAACTCTGCCACTGTGGGTAGTCAACAACCTGCATAAAATTTGTCGAAAAATCACGACATGAATATGTTTTTATAATTGTAAAAAGTTATAAAGATTAATTCTATTTTTTCCTTTTTATCCCCTGTTCTTTACTTATCTTTAGGTTAAATTCCTGTGCTGCTCGTTTATCGCTAGAAGTCAAGAAAACTTTCATGATATAAGGGCTTCCCTTCCTCACGACATCTCTCCCTGCTTCAACAATCCTGCGACCTGGCTTATCTGATCTCTTAGACATTTGCCCATGCCTTGAGCTTGCTTTGTTGCAGCGCGCGTCCAAATGAGAGAGGCAGAGACCGCGACTTCTTTCCACTAAGCTGATTCTTTGCACGGATTAAGTGTCGCCTGCTCGTCGCTTTGTCCACGTCGGGTGAAACCTCAGCTGCATCGAAACAAGGAGTGTCAACTACTTCATCGGTTTCTTTTCATCTCTCCGTAAAACTCTCTCCTTCTAATTTCTTCTTGATTTTCCCTATTTTTCTTGAGTTGCATGGATTCTACCTCAACGGCCCGGGCTCTTATTGCCATCTACCCCACTAATTCTAACTCTCTACATTGCAATCATCCCATTCCCACACAACTCAAGTTTATTCTCACTCACATCAAGAGCAACATATCCACACCTCTAAATTCTATAATCACATCACTTGGAAAGCTCAAGCCTTGAATTATGACGCTAATGGCTATGAAGGGATCTTAACCGGAAATTGCCACCCACCCTCCTCTACGATTTTTGATACTTCTGGTGGTGAGATTACCAACTCCATTTACACTCAATGGATGATAATTGACCAAAATCTTGTTGCCGCTCTCTATTCAATTATCTCCTCATCTATCCTTCCCTATGTTCTTCATCTTGACAATTGTGATTACAAGCCTTAAAAGCACAAGGTAATTGGATCTTTGTTTCTCCTTCCTCTGACCAAAATCTTTTTGGTTGTAAATGGGCCTACAAAACCAAACGTCATGCGGATAATTCTATTGCACTTTACAAAGATAGGCTTGTTCCTCCAGGGTTCAAACAACACTATGGTCTTGATTATACTGATACTGTCAGTCCTGTTACTAAAATCCTACCAATCGGGTCCTCCTAACCATTATTGTACCTACATTTGGATTATTTTTCAGTTGGATGTCTCCAACGCTTTCCTTCACGATCATCTAACTGATATTGTTTATATGGAGCAACCCATGGGTTTTATTGACTATAACAATCATCGCTATGTTTGTCATCTTAAGAGAGCTTTGTACGGTCATAGATAGGCTCCCTAGCAACGGTTCACCACTCTCACTCATTATCTTAAACATCTGAATTTCAGTCCTAGCAATATCGACTCCTCATTATTTTGCTATCATCAGAACACCATTCACATCTATCTTCTCATTTATGTTAATGTTGTCCTTTTCACTGGGAATCGCCAAGACACAATCAACACCATTCTTCATAAGCTTGAACAATTTAAGATAAAAATTGGAGTACCAATACTACCTTCCTAGTGTCACAGCTCTCCCTGCATCTTCTGGTCTTCATCTTCGTCAAACTACCTATCTCAATAAGCTCTTACATACCTCTGGTATGATTAATGTTAAATCTATTCAAAATCCTTCCATCTCACAACAAACCATATCAGCACTTGATCTCACTCCTTATTGTGATCCCTCCTATCGCAAACTCATTGGATCATTACAGTATCTCACGATCACTTGTTCCGATCTCTCCTATGTTATCAACCAAGTAAGTCAAATAATGCACCAATCTAGTCAGCACTCTTAGTTGAAGCGCATCTTTTGTTATCTGCATTGCAAAAGCAATCTCGAGTTAAAGGCATGTTAACTCTGATTAGGTTGGACATCCGACATATTTAAAACTCACCAGAGGTTATTATATTTTTCTTGGTGTTAATCTTATTCCTTGGTTTGTTAAAACACAAACAAATTGCAGCTCGCTCTTCCACTAAAGTTGAGTACCATGCCATTGCCACGGTTGCTACCGACATCAACGTCTAATACAAGATTTCCATATTCAAGATGCTTTTACTACTACTCTGTATTGTGACAACACCTCCACAACTGCTCTCGCCAAGAATTTGGCATTTCATGTTAGGACTGAGCATATAAAAATTGTTTGTCACTACATCAGAGAATGTATTCAAAAGAATCAGATCATCGTTCATCATACCACTACTACTGATCAGCTTGCAAACCTCTTTACCAAACCTCTTTCCAATACCAGATTCAAGGAAATCCGTTATCAAACTAACCACCTCTTCACCAGATTATTTAGTTTGAGGGATGTTAGCATCTATTAAATGGGATATGTTAGTTATTGTATTCCGCAAGCTCTTTATATCCTTCTATATTCCTATATATAGGCTTATAGTTGTTCATTGTAAAGAGCAATAAAGATTAATTCTATTTCTTCCTTCTGTATCTCCTCTTTAGTTGATCGTTTATCGCAAGAAGCCAAGAAAGCTTTCACATTATAGTACTAGTTTGTATGCCATATAAAATGATGCATTATGATTTAGATCCTTATTGATATCTTTATGAATGAAGTGTGGGAAAATCTGTCGCACAAACTATTTTTTCATGGTTTGATAGCTTTTATGATTTATCTTCTTTGGATGTTGTTGTTTTAATATATTGTGTATTAGAGAATTAGCTAGTCTTAATTTATTGGTCTTTTTATTCAGGAATGGCTATCGTTCATATGAAGTTGAATTCAAGCACACTTTTGTAATTTTTTTTTCTTTTTTTCTTTTATTATTATTATTTCTTTAAAGTTTAAGAGTAAAGGTCAAGGAAAGTCATAGCCGCTCATTTTTGGCATCATCCTCCTGACTACTTGGGGTTGGCATTGTAATCCTTTTTTGCCAGCCAGTTATTTAAAATATTGCTTGTGATGTTAAATTCCATTTAATTACATTATCTTTTAGAATAAATTCTGTCCATATTAACCTTTGTATCGTTTCTTTTCTATTCCTATATTCCATCTATCACTCTACTAAACAATGCATGTTCTATACTTTAGGTTCACCTCATTGACTGGTATTAAAGATGATAAGAAATAAAAGAATATAGATAAAACCAAAGATATGACATGAGATAAATAATTTATTATTCCAATGATTCTAATGAAAATCAATTCAATGATAGGAATACAAAAAATTAAAATAAAAAAAAATTAAATATTGATGACTTGTTAGAGTAGCTTAAGAGAGAGAAAAATTAATATTGAACTTCCTTTAATTATTATGTTTTGATATTTTAAAATTTTAATTTAATAACGTAACATATTTTAATTGTATGATATTTGTACAAGTTATCTCATTTCCTAATTTGATGTTATGATATTGGCATATGACTTCTAAGTTTATACAATTTATTATTTTTTTATCAATTAGAATGTATTATATTACTTTTTAATTTGTTAATAAATTAGAATATTAATATATTATTTCTTAACCCTTTACTTTATATAATATTTATTAATTCACTCGTTTTTTAAAAATTTGAGGGTTGAAGCTTAAATACATAGGAATTGGGGGGATATGTATGTAAATACGCCAAATTTTATTGGTATAAGCAAGACCGTCCTCAACCTTATCACAAGATATTAAAATTTGTAAGCTAAAAGACCATACAAAAGTAGGGTACCATAACCCAGTATAATATCAATATATTGACAATAATAAGATTCAACAATGTCAGTCATAATAACAAGACAAAAATAGTCATTTAAAAAAAAAAGGCAGTTTACACGTGCATAGCACTCAATTCCTATTGATTTACCTGTACTTTCACTTTTACAGCATAGCATCCAAATCTTTCATATCACATCAAAAATAGCACTAATTTCACTTTTTAATGGTCAAATACATCTTTTCATACATAGGTAAAGTGCTACGCCTATGAAAGTTTTGATGTGAGATTCTTAAATCCTAAGAATAGAGTGCTATGTATGTAAATTTCCAATAAAAAAATTGATAACTTCATTGGCATGATGAAAAAATTGTAGAGAATCAAAACATATGCACAAAAAACTGGCAGCTGCATGAGTTCTAAAATAGATCATACAACAGTAATTTACACAAGAACTGAACAATCCTTATATAATAAATTCTATACTTATGCAAATAAAATATATTATTTCAAATTCACCTGTTTCTTAAAGTTCCTCTGATTGCAGATTGAATGTGTACGAAGTGAAGAGTCTCAAGGGGCTGGATTCGACTGCCAGTTTGCTTTGAAAAAAATTAAATATGTATATGTGAATATAATATAATAATAAACCAAACTTCTATAGATGATTTTGTGGCTTCGGCAAACTCTGGGCAACTGCAAAAAGCATATGATTATTATTAGGATATGAATGCAAAAATAACCCACAGGTAAAAGAAAATCCACATAAAGATGGCAAGGATAAATAGCAAAAAAGATTTACATGAATACCTCTCAATCCCCTAAACTTCAATTTTTACATGCATGTCAATTTAACTATGCATTAAAATGCGTATTCCACTTTTAAAAAGTTAAAATTGTGATACTTTTGATGACATATGAAAGATTTGGGTGTTACAAATGGAAAAAGTAAAGTTTAAGTGTTAGATATGTAATATATAGGAAATGAGTGGTATGTATGTAAATGCCCATAGCAAATATGTTTATGTCAACAGCACGTAGAAAATAAAAAAGCAGGCTAGAAGAGAAATAGTTATTTGTGGTTGCATGCACCAGGTACGTCATACATATTTGTAGTCACAAGGTAAGCTGCAGGAAGTTGTTTTGGCGAAAGGTAAGGTCGGTCTGAAGGCAACAATAAATATTGATATCCTATCTGGATAGAGTAAAGTGCCAAAATAGTTCTTTGACTATTTACATAGAGCCATTTTAGTCCCGAAGCCTATAAAAATGTTAAATTAGTCCTTATACAATTTTAATATTGGCTGAAATATTCTGCAAAGATGACTATTATAGCCCCTATTAAAAGAGTCTGGGATTAAATAGTTTTGACATCTAACATTATTAATGGACACAAACTCATTTAACATCCATTCAAGAAAAAGACAGGCCATGTTGTCTATGAAATGTAGGATGTAAATTTTGTAAGGATGACATGAACAAAAAGAAGAATCTTGGACACTCATATCTAGCTTATGAAATGAAGTTAAACTGAAATCACTAAAAGCTTAATTAATATTAGAGCTAAAAGATTTTAATTACATAGCATTCATCCCAATGCATTGCAAGGTTTTATAAAGCCCAACATTTTTAATAATTAATTTTTAAAATAATCGTGTATGAAACTAGAGATTTGGACGAATTGGTTCATCACTCAACTTAGTTCCATGCATTTCCTATTCATATAACCATCAAACGTATAAATGTCAAATTGTCATAATTAAAAATTGACCACAAATTATTGTTATTACATCCAAAATAGATGCACACTCTTTAATCGAACATATTACAGATCATCCAAGTCTTTATCACTTACCTCAATATGTCTATATATTTGTGGGTGACAAACATTATAACAAATTACTTTCATAGAGTTTTTTTTTTTTGTTAAATAACTCGTTAATTTCACATCTCCACAAGACAAAATAAGTAAGATAAACCAGGAAATATAATTTAGCCAATTATTAGCTTTATGATACATATCAACAAGCTTATTATATGAAATGAAATGAGTCGTCTTACGAAAATGATCCTGCACAACAAAGATAGTTTCAAGAATGTTCATGGTAATCCAACGCAAAGTCCATGCTAACGTCTTCCCGAGATCTATCATGAATAGGTGAAACTATGTATAAGTTAGTGATATATACTTTTTCCATTGGTCCTTTGACAAGTTCTGCACCACAAAACTATCCACACTACATTATTTTTCTTTGGATTGTAATATCTATCTTCATACATTTACAGTTTTATCCCGACCAAATAAAATATAATCTAATGAATTAAAAAAAATGAGAGAAAAGTTTTTTTAGCAAAGATGATTTACTAATTAAGTGTTGATATTACATGAAAATATTTACAATCGGGCATATTCTTATGGGTTGCTTTAATTTTCATTATATGCAAAATAGCAAGAATCCCAATTAAAGGCAAATTTCTCAATCCAACATACCGTTTTAGTAGAGTGTATGTATGCACAAATTCAACACATTTTGCATTCATATCCAATTTCTTTTCTCAATTCAAATAGCACACCGTTTGAAGATCAAAATTAGAATAAAATTCTTATTTGTATAACTACATAAAACTCACTCACAAAGTTTAAATGTTTTCTATCATTCTCATTCAATTTCTCAAAAAAAAAACAATTGAAAGCTCTTCTTCACTTAAAACTCCTCTTATCTTGATACCAAATGCATCACAAGAAACCTTGAGCACCTTATTAAAATTATATAGTTGAAGCATAAGCGTATTTATAATCCTTTTCTTAATAACTTTAAAGTACAATTACGAGAATTCAGCCACCTAAATTCTTAATTTTTAAGATGACTTGTAATTGGTGTCATTACAATATTAAACATTTAATGAATCATCAACAGAATATAAATAGACTATAATAACTTAGAATTATATATATACAAGTAGGTGTTCACCTATTATTAATTACTTTGACTTTATCAAAATTAACATCCATTCCATCACTTGATACAACAAAACCCAAGAATACTATTGATTAACAAAACATCTTTTTTAAATTCAGATATAGCCTTCCAATTTGTAGTATTTCAAAGATTTGCTTAGATGTAACAAAGATCAATCTAATTTAGATTAGAATATTGATAAAGTTAACTAATAAAAAGTCGAAAACACAATTCATGATTCTCATAGAAGTACCTTGAGCATTAGTCAACCCAAAAAAGCATCAACAAACATCCAATCAATTCTTAGTTTAAAAGCAATTTTTAATTTTATCTCCATCAAATTGCTACTTAATGATAATCCCTTCTAAAATCAACTTCAAAAAAACATAATAGATCCAATCATTACTTCTATCTCATTACTCAATTGAGGTATAAAAAGTCTATATTTGATGGAAATTTTATTAATTGCCTTATTATTCGTGTAGATGCTGAAGGACATCTTTCATAGAGGTATGTAATGGAAGAACCAAACAAGGACTCGTACCTTTTCTAATAATTTATTTCTCAAATAAATTATCTAATTGACAACATATTTAGTTAGATCCATCCTATGATGTGAAAATTACATAATAATGATCCAACAATAAAATTAAGTGTGTTGTATGTCTCAATTTTCTAGCCACCGAAGCATACATTAATCCATCTTTATGACTGCGCTTTTCCAAAAACAGGCTAATTTAAAATATAAAGTGATTCTTCAAATAATTAGATAAACTTAGGCTTAATGGATTTTATCTATTCTCTCTTCTCCGCAAATGCTTTCAAACACAAAAGAAATAATACACCACAATCAACCAAAATTATACGCAATACAACCATAAGAAAATGTCACACTAAGGCCCCGTTTGGGGCAGCTTATTTTGCTGCGGCACCATTTTCAAAACGCCGCCGCAGCATTTGTTTCGGCGTTTAATCCTGCGTTTTTAAATCGTCGTTAATCACGTACCGAATTTACTTCTATCCATCGAACACGGGGGAGGGGGTTCCGTTCGGCGTTGGCTAGGGCTTATTTTCCTCCCATGCCCCTGTGGATTCTCTCTCGCGCTCTTCCCCGCGATTTTCTTTACCGATCTTCTCATGCGTAAACTTGTGGTGAGATCTTGCGTAAACTATAGAAATGACACTCCTTTGATCTTCTCTGGTTCGTTTATATGCGGCTCGAATGTTTTTTTTTTGTGTTCCTTTGGTTTCTTTGAGGGCTGGATGGCAACTTCGAAGCTTTTTAGGTTCTTCTATATGCTCTAGAAATGTTCTCCATAGATATTCTCTGGTTCTTATGCCCTTATGTTTTGCTTTTTTGGGATTTTTAGCTCTTGCATTTAGGGATTTTTAGATCTTGCTCTGGAAATGGATCAAATATTTACAATGCATTTAGATCTATATGCCGCACTCCTTTTTTGGGATTGCTAGCTTTATATGCCGCACTTCTCTGGTTCTATATTTACAGTGCATTTACATTGCAATACATTTCGGTTTCATATCTATATGCTGCATTTCTCTGGTTCTATATTTACAGTTTTTGTGCCTTGCAATACATTTCGGTTTGAGTTGTTCTAAAAATTAGAATTAGGAAATTGTATATGCCGCACTTTTCTTTTCTACCAATAAGCTATTCTGAATAAGCTGCCCCAAACAGTTTTATCAGACAGGGACAAGAATGTCATTTAACCACCAATAAGTTAGACTGAATAAGATGCCCCAAACAACAAGCCAGATTATTCTGATAATCTGCAGATTATCAGAATAATCTATTTATCAACAGATTATAAATAATCCACAGCTGCGCCAAACAGAGCCTAAATCTTAAAATTATATAGTTGGTTGAACATTAAACAAGAAATTTATGTTAGAGAAATCATTATTTTACATACCCAAGCTACTTAATATAATTCTGGGCGTGATTTAAAATTTCAAGTTATCTGATGATCCGATCAGTAGCAAATGGAGCCACAACAACAATAAAATTACCAGCAATAGTATAGAGTTTGCAAAAGTTATCCGCATACCATGTTTAGTGAATAGTTTTACTTTTAAATCAAAGTTAATTTTAAGAGTGTCAATGATGCATTAGAAAACATATAAAAATTTCCAATTGAAGCATCTTCAAAATCCTTAATGTCTTCATTAAATTGATGAACATCATCTATTTTAATATTTTCATTATTCCCTTAAACATATCAATAAGTCAATTCTAATCATTTGCAAAATTATTAGTTTTATAACATTTAGAGCAATTTTTTTAAAAAAATATTAGAGCCAACTGCAAAAGAGTCAGCTACATTAATAATAAATTTTGCAACAGAGTCAGCTACATTAATAATAAATTATCCTTTCTCGTCTTGGCTAACAATGTTGCTACTTGTTTAAATTGCAGTGCAACCAAACATAATGAGTTTGATTGCTTTGATGAAAAAGTGCATTTCAAGCATACAAAGTAACTATTTAATACTACAAAAATTTTGAAACTTAGTCAAAATATAAGGCAAATTGGAAAAGATGCTCAAGTGAGGCAGAAGGAATGTGTTGCGTTCTCTCTTTCTACTTCAAGTCTTAATCTAAAACTAAACATAGAATCTTCATTTTAGGATGTCTAATCATAACATGTCCTCAAATTTATTTTTCTCCAGTGAAAACTTGTCTTTTGTTTTAACTAGTTAATTTAATCAAGCAATAAACAACAATATGATAAAGGAAGATATTTATCTTTTAATTCTTCCACCTCAAGTCGAGTAAGTAATTACAGCTTACCTACCTAACATTTCCTTGATTTTTTTTTATCATTTCCAATACATTTTTGCTTGCAACTTATCTTCAATTTTACAAATCTTACATGGCACTCACCTAACAATATTTGTTAGTTTAAACATTCTTTTTTTTTTATTACCAAATTATAAAAAAATATTAATATCTATTTTCTCTTAAATTTTAATGCCTCAATTTTTAACTTTCTTGTTTATGCCATCATCTACATCATAATTTTGAATCTATTATTACAATAAGTTTCCTTATAATACACCCTACAAGATCTATCATAATTATTCCCCCCTTGATAAATTCCTTGCCTCCTAGCCATTTTAACATTTAAATGAATAAGCTTGTCATTATTAGACTTAGATTCCAGTTTGCGCAGCTAAAATTAATAAGTTTCCAAAGTGCTAATTCATTCCTTAGTCTGATTTATATCACCATTTAACTTAGCTTTGATAACTCAATCAATTAGTAGTGCAAATTTGTCAAAAAGCTCATACCATTAATGATCTATTAATCAAACATTAAATTAAGCCAAACTTCTAATTGACATCTTGACAAGAAGAAGCTCTGACACCAATTAGTGACATCTTAGGGTCCTGATGCAACTACATGATCGAATACTCAAAAGCAAGCACACAAAAACAAAATTTGCAATTCATAGAGCAACCATTTAATTAACTATTCATCCTTCTCATAAAAATTAGAAACATGTAAAATTCACACAAACAATAATTCAATGATAACCAAATAGAAATTTAGCATACAAATTCAATATCAATAACACGTTCATTAAAAATCAAACTACAACAAGAAATACCATGTTGTGCTCCTCTTCCCACTCTCGGTGCATTAGCTAAATAAAAATATCTAATGCATGTATCCATTAGAAACTTCCCCATGTGAAGTTTTCTTGCGCCTTTTTTCCCTTTTAATTGTGTGCAAATCTAAATTTGGGTCTTGTACGTGCAATTGATTAGTAAAAAAAAGTTAATGCTGCTGAGGGGAAATATCACAAATAAGTAAATGGTCATTATTCACATACAAAGCCGCATCTTTAGCAACATGGCAAAGCTTAAAATGAATGAAATGTCCTGGGAAGCATCCCTCACCATTTAACTATCAAAAAACAAAAAAAAAGGGCTCTCAATTGTAAAGCACACCAAAGCAAGAGCTACATGTAAAGCATGCAAGTTTTTAATGCAACATATACAATTTCCATCAGGAATAAATAGCTAAAAAAGGCAAAGTTAGCACTATTGATGATCATAAATTGTGCGTCCAAATAAGAACAAAGACACTTTGACAAAGTCAATGTTGAACTACAGATCCAGCGAAAAAAAAAAAAAAAAAAACATATTGAACCACATAACCCAAATGACGCTTCTTTAAACACAAGCAAGAATAAAAGGTCACCAAACTAATTAAAAGAAAAAAAGAGGCTATCAAATCGTCTCTATACGGAGAAAGTTTTCACATAATAAAGTAAGAACAATATATAAGGAAAAGAAAAGAAAAAATCAAGGCGCCAAATAATTCGAGTATGTTCATCACAACATTCAAAAAATTAGCCGAAAAAAACTTCAGTGCAAACATTTTGATGGAAAAGATTGAAAAATCACAATAAGAGACTAACATTGTGAATTAGAGGGGACCAACACCACATGCATTGTTGTGTTGTTTGGAGGAAGTTGCAGATGCAGAGGATAGAGCTTCCCATTCAAAGGGTTTCGGGAGCAAACAATAATATCAGGTAGCTCTGTTTCTTCCATCAGCTTTTGAGTTAGTTCCTCCACGCTAGTCCCCTTGAATCTGAACGTAAACTCATCACCATTCCCAACTTCACCATTATCGTCCGTAATTAAATAGTGAATGATCCGACCTTCAGACTTGTGAGGTGAACCACTGTAAGAAGAGGATGACTGCAATCCCAAAGCTATATCTTAGATCAAAGTAGAGAGGCGAGAATAGTATGTTATGCATAATCTGCAATCATGGAAGAAGCAGGTGGACCAGCCATTGATTGCAGATTAGCAAACAAAAGGCAAGCAAAACCAACCTCTTGCTTGGACAACCTGCGAAATGATTCCGACGAGGAGGAAATAGATGAGTTCTCAGGTTCTGCTGAGGACGGCTCGAGCGGGCGGATCTCGATGACATCCACGTCCCAAAGCAACCAATCGTGGTGGCGGTGCGGAATGTCGTGGGTGACGGAGTTTCTCCACGGCGGCAGACCTCCATTAGCGCGGAGGTAATTCCCGTATCGCGTCTTGAGCTTAACCTGCATTCCATCTCGGATAGGCTCCCATTCCACCGATGAATCGAGGCGACGGGGAAGGGTCTGCAGGACCTTGCTTCCAGTCATTCCGAGAAGAAAGGGCTCACTAGATGCGGTGAGGTACTTGCCATAGCAGCTATTGAGACGGATTACAGGGAAACCCTCCACAAACTCCACCGTCCACCGCGCTCGCCGCGTCGAACCATTGCGTTCCTGGCACACGTGCTCCTGGTCCTCATCTGCAAGGAGGTATTTGTCGTGGTGGCTTCGCAGCCGAACGGACTTCGCACGCTGGAATAGCTCCATCGATCCTAAAGATTCATCCGCCGATCGATCTCAGGCGACGTTACGGTGACATCGATTTAGGTGAGGGATTACAGAGGAATTTTCGAGTTATCCAGTATTGAAATTGAATAAAAAATTAGGGTTACGGGGAGGCAACGATTTTATGCAGGGGAGACTCCCCAGATACAAAAATCTTCCTATTGTTATTATAATACTAAATATTAAATTTTCGTCCCGTGTAGGCTTTCAAAAAAACTCATTGTTCGCGAACAGTTCGTGTTCGGTTCGTCAATGTGTTTGTGTTCGATTTGTTTGATAAGTAAACGAGACGAACATGAACAATTTTTTTTTTCGTTCGGTTAGTTAAATGAACCAAACACGAACAATGATTCGTTCGTTCGTGTTCGAATCGTTATTGTTCGAAATATAAAATAATTTAAAATAATTAAATATAAAAAATTTATGATATTCAAAAAATTAAAATTTATAAATTATAATATATAGTAAAATAATAATAATAATAGTAGATTAATATACTATATTAGTTATATACTGAGAT
>NEWO01000336.1:564264-574397 GCA_003013225.1 Phalaenopsis aphrodite | reverse complement strand
AATACTAACAATTCGAGATATTCAAATTAAATTCAAATAAATTAAACCAAACAAGAACAGTCATTTCATGAAAAATTTCAAACACGAACTTATTTCAAACATATTTAATTTCAAACTAACCAAACACAAACAAAAGCTCTATTCGCTTATGTCTGGTTCATTTACACCTCTATTTGATAGAATGCGAATAAAACATGCCGCCAATTACATGTTTCTAATGATGAAATAAAATATAGAAAATATTTATGAGTTTTTCTCTTTCCTTTGAAAAATACTATTTTGCCCTTTTTTTTTTCCTGAGTAGAAATTCAAGAATATAAATGCATGACTGTGCTCATAATCATTTTAATAATATCTCAATTCAATTTGATAGTGAATAAATAGCAATATAATAGTATACATAAATTAATAAGAAAAACAAGTTACATAATAAGCAATATTAAAATACAGTGAGTGATACACAATAACTAATAGATATAAATGCAAATTGCAACATGTAAAACATAAAAAATAAAATAAAATAAATAAAATATACTGACAACCTGAATTAAGGTAAGCATTACATTAATTTATTTTNTGCAAATTGCAACATGTAAAACATAAAAAATAAAATAAAATAAATAAAATATACTGACAACCTGAATTAAGGTAAGCATTACATTAATTTATTTTTAGTGGTTATTTTATTTTATTTGTATTATAATCGGTTAGTTATAGAAAATTTTGAATATCACCATACGACTGTATTCATGCTTGATTAATTCCAAGCCCCAAATGAGATGATCAAACCTAATATATCAAAACCTAGACTATATTACACGAGAAATATTTGCGTACGTAAGACGTACGCAGAGTTGTATATTAGGTTATTTGGAGGGTACAGGTAGATTACACTTAAGCTATACCTCCTGTAATTTTTACTGTAATCTACTTGTACTATCCAAATAATCTAATATGTACGTAACTCTGGTAAATATTTCTTATATTACACACTTGTCACAACTTGCCCATTTGGCCTGGAAGAGTACAACGACCCAAAACTACGAGGCGATTTCATAAAATTAGAGTTAATCCAGCCTACAATAGTAAATAATCGCAAAAAAAAAAAAAAAAATAATCAGAATCCAAAGATTCATGACATCCAAATAATTTTTCAATAAAAAATTTCATTTATATCTAATTATTGCAACAATTCTTCTAAAAAATAGATAAACTGCCAAACAAAAGACTATATAAATATTTTAACATGAGCATGATGTTATGACAAATTTCCTAATCAATATAATTAAAATTGGTCACCTATCAATAAAAAGTTAAGACTTGAACGAACAAAGTTATTTCAAATAAATTAAAACAATGCACGCAAACACAGAACAAATTATGCAGCATGTAACCTAAAGAAGTTTAAAATTTAGAGGCAGCAACAGAATTCACCAACAAATTGTGCATTAACTCAGTAAAAATTTAATTTTATTTTAATTAGAGAATTGTTGAGATATAAATTTAGGAAACAGGATCTAGCAGAAATGTGATTGTGGACTGATGAGAGAATGATAATACGAGATTTTGGCAGCGTTTGGATGGGGATATGAGTCGCTCGACGGTTGTCCCGGATGAAAACAAAGGAGGAAACAACAAAAAAATGGAGGGTACTGATTTCAAGGAGGTTCATCATCTATATCTGAACAAACTGCAGACAAACCACTTGCAAAAAGAATAAGATATAATATTCCATAGAGCAGAAATCAGATAATACAATATTCAAAATACTCAAAAAAATAAAAATTTCCTAAACCAGACTATAACAACATATAAATAGTTTCTTGATAAAAGATATTGTAATTAGAAATAGGAAAATAGGAAATAAAGAAAAAAAATTGATAAAAATTGATGTCATCAGCCTTGTTATGCATTCGCGTTCGTGGGGCTTTCTGCGCTCCTACGGAACCGCAGGATTGCGGGAGTTCCAGCACTGTGTTACTCATGGGATTCTCGTGATCAAATTGCAAGATCTGTGATCTATGAATTTGTGGGATGCTCATGCGTTATTCTCCTCGGCTATGAGACATTTCTTCTTCTCTAGAATGACATGGATCCCATTATCAGATGTCCTTTCCCATAAAGCACCTAAAAATATTTTCAAAGCTACGGTTCACCACTTCTATCTAATTATCTGTCGTACACGCACTGCTGAATTGAGATAAAGTTTTATGCCTAACTTAGACAATAAAATCCTCCAAACAAGACTAATGAATTTTACATATATGTCTGAAGTAATACTCTTGTGTATATCATGAAAACGAACTACCTCTTTGTAGTTTAAGCTTCAATATGTGTTATGTTTATTGTTTTGCGGCAAGGAACAAAATGTGCTATCTTAGAGAAATGGTCTACTTCAATTATGATAAAATCATTGTCTTGTTGTGACTGAGGCAAGTACACTCCAAAATATATGATTAAGTTCGTCCAAGGGAACACTGAAACACAAATGTAATCATTTTGGCACAATCAGAGCTGGAGCTACACCTGGGCTAGTACTATCATGAACCAAGCCTATACCCATCAAGTGTTAATATGTTTTTGCAACTTCTCATACTCGGATGGTCGCATCACATAGGTGAGCAGGTTTGGTAGAAAAAATCTTGTAATGAGATCAATGACATGTTGAATATCTCTCTATGATAACCACCCAAAAGGTAAACTGTCAATCATGACATACATCTCTCGCAACAAGGGTGGGCTCCTTGGACTCACTACCTTCGATGAACAAATGTAGTCCTACTAGTGTGTCTTTCATGGGCTCTTTTTGAAGAATCCATCAAATTACTAGCATCTTTCCCTCATCGACTAGAAGACGATACTCCTCCCTGGCATCTTCATTCTTTCCCTTGTCACTGCCCATTTCTTCAATTGTCCGTTGCTCAGTAAATAAAATCATTCTCTTGCTTAAGCAATATCATGCAATGTGCCCAAAATAATGACATTTAAAATACTTCCTAATTGGGACAAATTTGAGAGTATTGTTGAGCTCGAAATTTCTCCAGTCTGGATTGATTTCTCCTCAGTTTGGGTTGACTTGGATGTTTCACTTGGTGTACTTTTGTTGCCTGATCTTGGGTTTAAACTCTACTCGTAAGGTATGATGGTCACCTAATGATGTTGTTTCTCTATCTTTGAAGCTAAGGTATGTACATCGAATAGAGACAAACACGACTGCTACTACACCACATTACTAATAGCTAGCTTCAATCCTTCAAGAAACCTCAGCACTATGTACTCCTTTGGTTTCACTAACTCATATTTCAATATTTCAGCATGAGTTGATCACAATCAATTTTGTATTACTCTACAAAAATCTCTCGGCGTAGATTATGGAATTTTATGAACATATTTTGTCGGTAATGTGGGTGAAGGCATTTGAGCTGAATGTCCTTTTTCATCTTCGAGTAAGTGGTGCTCTTACTCTTTCCTTCCTGTTGGAAAATATGCTTTAGGTTATACCACTACAAGAAAGCATTTTTCCTTGACTTAATAGTGACTAGCTTGGCCCTTGTATCAGGTGGAACATATTGTACTCAATGACCTATTCCATTGTCTGGAAATCCTCGATAAAATTGTTTGAATCCATGCGGCTCTCAAAATCCAACAAGTCAATCTTGAGCCCAATATCCCAGCTTCTCACCTGATATCTGTGTCAAATCAACAGAGTGTTGGCTTTTCCTCACTAGAAAATTCCCAATGAAAACAATAAAATTCTTCCTCTCGATCTACTGAGTCACTTTTGTGGCTATAGCGTATGAGTGACCTCACCTCAACAAGTCGTCTACTCTCATAGGCAACAAGTCTTTGTTGTAGTTGAAGGATTTCCCGCTATATATATCCTCCATGATAAATTCCTGGACACATCTTTGAGTTTTTCTCTTAGGCAGCATTGACTTTTTCTTCTGATTAGGGTTTTAGAGGATATAGGAATCTAAATCAAGGTTGGTCAGGGGCTTAGGTTTTGGTGGTAGATGTCAACTTGAATTTATTTTTGGAGTTAGGAAAGTTGGTATTTGAAAATTTAAGGTTAAGCTAAAAAGTTGCTATGGTAATGGTTAGGATATGATGGGATTTTTTTTGTTTTTTTGGTTCAAAAGTTGTATGATTTTTTTTAAGGCAAATTCCTAAAAATTTGGGATTTGTTGGACTTTGATACGAAATGACATCGTTCCAGGGCTCGTAGAAGCTGTTTAGGAAACGGATCTAACACAATAGTGGAAGTGCCATGTAACCCAAGTTGTATGATTGTTTCGCCCTAAATTTCATAACATGTATGATGTGCCATGTTACCTATTTGCTTGCCAACGCAATAGTGGAAGTGGTCAATCCAAAAACTTTTATGAAAATAGAATTGTGGATAGAGAATCTGTCAGCACATAATATGATCCATGCTAAACAGACAATCCAAAAAACTTCTCAATATTCACTAATCGCAAGCTAAATTCCCTGCAAAGCGGTGAAGAAAAAAGTTATTGTTGTATGGTATATGTATAAAATATAATGATCGACGACGAAGTGAAAAAGTAAAATGAGAAAATTTACACCAGAAAATAACACACAGATTTAAGTGGTTCGACAAGTTGCCTACGTCCACAGAGATACAGAGGATTTTATTACTTGAGGAATTTACACCGTCGATCACGTCGACTTACAAGAGAGATATCTCACTTGCTCTCTCTCTCTTTTCCTTCACCGTAAGCCAAGGAAAAAAAAGAGAGAGAGAGAGAGAGCAAGTGAGAGATCGCTCTTGTAAGTCGACGTGATCGACGGTGTAAATTCCTCAAGTAATAAAATCTCCAGCAACTCCGTGGACTTAGGCAACTTGCCGAACTACGTAAATCTGTATGTTCTTTTCTAGTGTGAATTTTCTCATTCTACTTTTTCACTTCTTCGTCAATCGTTTTATTTTATATATATACCAAACCCCTCAACCTTTGTCCTTGAGCATCCAACCATGCTAACCACGACTATCGAGTTGGTGTATGATTTTCAACAGAGATAGCATCAATAAAGCAAGAACCTTGGTCCCTAAATATAGACCAGGTTGCCAATGAGGCCAGGGAGAGACTTTATTGTATAGACTGAATATTAAGAAAGATCTTGGAACAACGATAGTCGTGGTTAGCATGGTTGGATGCTCAAGGACAAAGGTTGACGGGTTTGTGATCAAGTATGAATCTCAATGAGATTCTGATCGGTATCAATGGTAATAGAGAAAGAAATTAAAAAAGGAGATGTCACAACCGATTCATGAATTGTGACTTCTAGAGCCGTAACGAAAGATATCTGCTATCTGAACTGCAACATAATGAAACATAAATTTAAGTACTTTCAGAGGTGAATCAATGAGAACACCAACGTTAGGATCATCTTTCCTAATTAAACATTTCAAGCTATACAACACTTCAAAAAGAAAAACAAAGAAAGATAAAATGGAAAACTCACTTAATATTGTTCATCTTATCATCCTGCCCAAATAAGTTATTTATAGAATATAATGTCGTGAGCTAATTAAATCACCCTAATTAATCCAATGTCATTTACTAAACTAATTGCAAATAGATTCTCATGAAACACGCTTGTTAGTACCAACAAGCAGAACAATAGTGAAGATGACAAGCTATTCACATAGACGAGTAAGAAGAAAAAGATGCGAGTAAACTCTAACTAGAGCAGATTATGTCCAATTATATTTGTTTGGAAAAGCATAAAAATATCATGAGAATTTGTTATATAAATTAGAAAAGAAGTCATTTTTCATGGAAAGGATAACTATAGGGAGGCTTCTTAAAAACTCTCAACAGTTAAAGCATGCAGACGGAATCATCATAAACACACCTCAAATGTTCCTCAACCACGCCACACTTGAGCTGGTGGTTGGCATCAAGCTCCTTAAAGATTGTCACCCTCCTTCCTACCCTTTTAGAATTGCAGCAAAGCCTCACATGTCCACTACAGGCATGACAATCTCAACAAATATTCAAATAAGCACAAACAAGGATGAAATGGTCAGCATGCTTGCCATGACAAAAACAGACATTGATGAGTCTTGAGCTTAGGATTCTTCTCAAGGGGCAACTCTGAATCCCACAAAAAAATTAAGGGTTTAGGATTAGCTGAGGGTGCAATATCAAATATCCTAAAATGAGCACATAACATATAATTCTGTAAAATACTAGCAGATTGCAATCAAAACCAAAATCAAGATATTTACACTCGAGCAGCATACCTTAAGGAAAACTTCAGTCCAAGCATAGCACATCCTTCTTCATTACACCATTAGTTCACAACAAGGGCTTCATCTCCTTTGCCGAAGGATGCGCATCTGAGTCCCACAGAACTCATTTATGCTGCTTTGCTCTTTACTTGCTGATAAGATCTGGGGATTGGAATGCTTAAAAAGATGAGGTTGGTCAGGAAGAGGCAGGATGAATAGCAAGCAGCAGAGAAGGTTTTTATTTTAATTAAAACAAAGAAATTTCGTCAGAAAACCAAGAGTGGCTGCTGAAATGCTAG
Source organism: Phalaenopsis aphrodite (assembly GCA_003013225.1). Taxonomy (NCBI): domain Eukaryota; kingdom Viridiplantae; phylum Streptophyta; class Magnoliopsida; order Asparagales; family Orchidaceae; genus Phalaenopsis; species Phalaenopsis aphrodite. The sequence goes on along the minus strand of NEWO01000336.1, from coordinate 567,839 downwards.
TTTTCTATTGGTTGGTCCATTACAGGACAATTGGAGAAATTCTGGCCCTCATAGGACCAAGGAGATCAGTGGAGGCAGCTGCCTGAGAAACACCGTAGGAGGAGAGTTCAAAAGAAAAAACTCATTTTTTCATGAAAGTTAATGTGCACACTTGCATTCACATAAACAAGAAATACAAAGAAATCATATTTAGCAACAAAACAAATCATTGCACAAAAGTTAAAAAGCCTCCAATTTCATAAGCTTCAACCACTCTATATTAAGGAGGAAAATTTTTTCATTCATAACAACTTTATGTGAATGTAGAATTCATACCTAGTGTGGTGCATCACACAACTTAAAGGACTAATAATACCTGTATTATAGCTTTAAATTTTACAAATTGGAATTTTGACAGCTTTAACCAAACGCAATATTTATGTTTAAGTTTTCAAAATCTGAGCCAAATGGGATTTCTACACGTTCTTTGACGAGGCAGCTGGCTTTCCCATCTTCAATCACCAATGCCTTACCAGGTGGACAATGAATCGATACATCTCTCACCTCACCTGCAGTCTTAGACAGGAGGTCAAAAAGATCATTTGAGGTATCTCTTTTTCTGATTTCCGGTCTAAAGCCAGTGAGACTCAAAACAGAAACCAAGCCCACAAAACAAATGGCTGATCTAGCAATAAATCCCAAAACAGATGCCATCCACTTTTGCTTATTATGGCTGGCTGGTTGAGCAGTCAGCTCCATGTACGATTCATCATCCCTATTATTTTCAGGTGTGGGGTCCACTGTAAAATCACTCTTAGATGGGTTGTTCTTTGAATCAAAATATGACGAAGAAGGAAGAAAGAAGACATCATCCTGCGCAACAGCCTCAGCAGCAAAAGCAGCAGCCTCATGGATGACTTCAAGATCATCTCCCTTGTACTCTTCTAGCTTGATGAACAATGTCTTGCGGCTATGATCAATTTGGGTTAAGACTACTTCCCTCTCATATCTTTGTCGCTGCTGCAAATCCTGTGAACAACAAATATTCACATCAATATTTTTTAGGGGTTTTTACATATGGAGGTTCTTAAATAATGTTATTTACTAATAAAGGCTTTCAAAAACTAAACTTACACATAATTGTCATGTATGTAAATTCCCCGTGATTTTTTAACATCAATATCCAATATTTTTTGCCAAAAGAAAATAAACATTTTAAGGTTTGTTATTTACTATTATTTTATTATTATTATTATTATTATTATTATTATATTTTTTATTTTTTTGCGTTTTCCTCTTGAAAGAACTTCAAAGTTGATATATTTGGTATCCAAAATAGGATAAAATCGTGCATACTATTTTTATTATCGAGTTAGTTCAAGAAATTGCAAAATTCTCTATTTTGTATTTGAGCTAGCATCTCACGTTTCTTTCTATCTCCATCAAAGACATCTCATCAACGAGTGTCTTTTCTAATCATTTTTGAGCCTAGAATAAGTATTTTATGCAAATTGATGTAAAAGGTACACTCAAATAGTGAATGTTTAGCAGGAAAATTAAAATCATTTTTTTTTGGAAAACAATGAGTTTCATGTCTATTTATTTTCCAAGATCATCACTTGCTAATAACAAATTTCAATTGAAATCTTTCAGAAAGCATAACCATTATTTCTGGATGATGTGCAAGTCTTTTAATTTTTAATATTAGCCCCTTATTGTTTGGATTTTAATATTTAAATTTATATTTAACAATCATATATGATGCATTGTGTGTAATAAAAATGCTTGATTTTATAAGTAGAAATATTTCATTGAATAATCTTAAGTGATGCCAAATGTGCTAGCCTCTGTAATTTGTAAAAAGAAAAGTGTCAAAATGGTTATCAGATTCTTTGCATGGGGCCACTTTAATCCCAAAGTGTCAATTTAGTCCTCAAAATACATTAATGGGAGTTGAAATAGTCCCTAAAGGAATAATATCAGTCACTATTAAAAGAATCTGAGAACTAATTTGACACTTTTATAGACTCTAGGACTAAAATAAACCCATGTAAATAATCGGTGAACTATTTTGTTACTTTACACATTTTGGAAATATGTGATAGGTTGCTCTTTCTTTACCATCAATTCCTTACAATTCAATGGGAACACATCAATTATACTAAACCAAACAAACACAACTTTGCAACTATCAAGCAATTTTGAAGTGGTTGGTGGTGTTAGCATCAATCTTTAATAATCCTTTGTCTGTTTTGTGATATGATTAGACTCAAAATGGTTCCACAAGGGGGTTGAATTTCTTATAATATTAAAAAAATGATTAATAACTTGGCATTTAATAGGGTTATCTGTGGCGATCATTTTGAGAGATGATTAATGTCAATTCATAGTGATCATTTGAGAGAAGATCAATGTCACTATAGCATCTCCATCTTAAAAAAAAATTATAATGATCCTTTGATTTGTTTATATTTATATTACACTACGGATAAATATTGTCAATTTTGAGCCCATCTCTATTTTCAAACTTGTTCACGGTATCAATATCTACTTAAGTGTAAGCATTTCTCCATAAGGTAATTTTTTTCTAAGAGGGAGATGAAAATACAAGATTATCAATTTTAGGCAAAGTTAAAATTTGAAGCCATTATAAGTGAAGCAAATCCAGAAATCTTTAACCATTGAATATGTAAATTGTGTGCCTTGATGTTGTTCTAGTTATCTTCATTTTTCCCAAGTTTGTTTTGAATGTAAAATGACTGTGATGATGGTGACAGAGTCTGGGATGTGTTCTCTACTGTTTTGAGTACCTCGATGGATTTGGTTTATTATTGCCAGTTGTTATTTTTTACATGTATTCCTTCCAGCTATGCATTTATGTTATATTTTCCAATTTGTATAGAAATGATAAGAGATTGACTTAAAAGAATGCTTCAAAAAATAATTCAAACTGATGTCTTTTGTTGTTATGTTATAATACTAACAAATTATATTGTTTCATATCTACAATACAAAGTTGAGGTAGTTTGTCAAGTACTCACTCCATTAGCAGATGAAATAATTAAGAATTTAAAATGGAATTAATATTTTCTTTATTGCTTTAGCTTAGCATGTAATATATTGAAGGTTCTTATCCATGCAAATGATTACTAATGTGCAACGAAAATTATTGGCCATGACATGCATCTTTCAATGACACAATATAGATCTGCTTGCTTACAAGATGCATTAGTAAAAAATTATGCCTAATTGTAAGTGATCATTTAGCAAAATGAATCCTAGTTACATGCAGTTGTGGTACATAGAATTTAAGAGTACAAATTTTACAGTAAAACTCCCTGAGGACTGTGTTGATCATCTTAGGAACTATGCATGATTGGGATGATAGTAAGAAAAAGAAAAAAGGCCCCATTACTTGAAGGTAGGTTATAACCCAAAAGAGTTGTGTTCATTGGTTTTCTGAATTAACCACTACTCTGATCAACATGATGCCATGATGTGGCAGATATATATATATATATATATATATATATATATATATATATATATATATATATATATATATATATATATATATATATATATATATATATATA
>NEWO01000336.1:552576-563964 GCA_003013225.1 Phalaenopsis aphrodite | reverse complement strand
AAGTTAAACCTAGAGAACACTATTGGTGCGACAGAGCTGAGGAAAGGCTGATACCTGCAAGGAAGCAAGTTGCTTCTCCAGGGACTCAAGGGCTTCTCTGATGCCGACGAGAATCCCCTCTTCATCACACTCCCTTCCAATTTCATTATCGCCGCTGCGGTCAATTGCGTCGGTTATCTTGAGGCGAAGCCGCGATGCGCGACTCAGCATTAAACCTATCTTCTCATCTCCGACCATTCTCTTACGGCTCGCTCTCTCTCACTCTAGCTCGCTCTCTGAGAAATAACAAGTAAATTTTAATGTCTTGTAAGTTATAGTTGAAAAATCATGCATATTATTTTTTGTATTGGGCCATTTACATGGCTAACGCACAATTTTTCTGTATTTACATATTCCAAATCTACATTTTTGATGCGTGCTAGAAAATTCGTGGCAGTAGAGTAATGGATTATCGTCTTAACGTTGCACGAGAATTCAGCACACACTCAGATAAAAAATAAATCGAGCTGTGATCACACCGAAAATTTTTACGTGGAAAACCCATAAAAAGGGGAAAAACCACGGGGTCTGACCCAGTTGTAAAAATCCACTATAAGTTGATGATTACAAATGCCCCTTGTCCCACAGGCTGGAAAAGGTAACTAACATTCCACTTTACAACGTCAACTGATGACGTCTAGTAAGCAATGGTTGACGGAGCCCGACAGTGATCAACAGTAGTCGACGACAATCGATGATGGTCGGTGGTGGTCGACAGAGGTCAGTGGTGGCTGATGACGGACGGTGGTGGTCGACGGAGGTTAATGGTGACTGGAGGCGATTAGCGGTGTCCGACGGTGGTCGACAGAGGTCAGCGGTGGCTGATCACGGACGGTGGTGGTCGACGGAGGTTAGTGGTGACTGGAGGCGATTAGCGGTGTCCGACGGTGGTCGACAGAGGTCAGCGGTGGTTGATGACGGACGGTGGCAGTCGACGGAGTTCGGCGGTCGTTGTCGACGGTCAGTGGTGGTCGACGGCGATCGACGACGACGAGGATGATCTTGGACTTGAGCTCATTCTCAAAGCCTCAAGTTCTCTCTTAAGCCTCCTTCCCCTTCATGTGAGGGGTGAGGCTCTATTTATAGTGTTTTGAGTGCAATTAATGCAGGAATATGAATCATTTTGATCGGACGCTCCGGAGAGCTTCCCTTGATCAGATGACGTTTGATGGACATTTGAGTGCCTTAACGATGTTGGAATTGAGCGATCTTGGGCTCGTTGGATTCGTCTTTTCGAGGCGCTCGATTCGACTATAAACTCGGTAGATTCGACATCTGTTTGACTTTTCAAATGCCTCCGAAAATCCTGTAGTTATGGTTTAATGACTTGATCCGAGCCTGATTTGACTCGGATTGGACTAACTTTTATAGCATTAGGTTCGTCTCATCGAGCCGATCAATTTAACTATAATTTTGCTGAAATCGGAGCTCCGGATGACTCTTAATCGAAGCTTGAATGTTTCTTGTTCAAAAAATTACACTAAAATTCGTGCTGATTGATGAAAATTTGTTGATGGCGTATCAATTTTCATGTTTACCCGCCATCTGCTCAATTATTTCCTATCATTGCAAATAAAAGAAGAAATTAACTAAGGGTTGTAAATCGATAATAAACATTAAGTAGTTGATTGATAAGGGAAATTAGAAATGAGTGATGATGTATAGTTAGCTTGGCCCACTCTCTAGATACAAAGAAGGATTAGGCAACTAGAAAGATGAGTGTTGGATGTAAGTGGCTAACAAATAATAAACATCAATCATTGATAATTGTTAATCATCAATAGGAACCATCAAAGTTTAGGTATTATTAAGCAATTTATTTGATTATTCTCCAAATAAGAATGAATGACCAATTGGCCAGAGATACTGATATTAGACATCAATGATTGATGATGCCAAATGTTAGTCATTACTAGGTGTCAAGCCACGATTATATCGGAATGTCTAGGGTGAGGCAATAGCAGGTGGTAAATTTACTTTATTATGATCAAAGGGGATATCAAATAATTAGGAAGACATATTGCTTAGGTTAATGGCTAGTGAATGTTGAGTTTTGGGTATTGGTAGAATTCAAACAGTGATCAATGGGAGTTCTCAAAAGTCGGCTAACACTACGCAGTTAGCGATTATCCTTATAAAAAGAGATGTGGAACTAAGAAAATGGGTGCAAAATTTTGTTGACTTATAAATATTAATGATTATAAGATGTCCAATAATGATCAATGGGGGTATTGAAGATTGAGCAATAATAAACAATAGCTTGGTCACCCTCCAAATATGAAGGTGAACTTGGTGGCCATGAAGTTGGAAATTGAATACCAGCAGTCAACAAATATCATAAGTTGATGTTAAAAGTTGTACAACTAAAAAACACACATAGAATATCAGTGACTGATAGGCAGCATGTATTGGGCATTGCTTAACTTCCGAAGACATACAACAGAGGAGCTTGAATGCCAAATGGCATTGAAAGCTACTTTGGTTGCTGTCAAGATAGGAAGACAAATTAGATAATCATGAAGATGGTGTCGAACATTTACAATTGATGAGCATCAGACATTAGTCATTGGTAAACATTTAAAAGGGATATTGACAATTAAAAAAAAAAAGTAATCACACACACACGCACGCACACACACACACATTAGGGAACCTGAAGGGAATTTTATTAATCACGAAAAAAATTACAATAATTAGTTGGAGGTTCCAACTAAACTCAAAATAGAAAATGCAGAAAGCAAAAGTCTAAATGATCCTCCATCGAGAGGTAGAACACACCCAAAAAAAGTTTTGAAAAAGGCTATAATATTACTGTTTTCTCAATTCTTTTTAAATCACTCAGAGTCTCCATCTTGTCTATTTATATATCGCCGTATAATTCTCTTATTCAAATAAATCTCTCTTCTGAATCATATCATGATTCGATGAGGAGATGAATAAAAAAGATGGATATACAAAAACAAATTGACAAACAAATGAAAAGAAACAAACGAAAGGCTTATATATGGGTTATGATCGAAAATATAAGTCCGAACATGATCTGATCGAAGTTCCTCGAAACACAAAATCCACAAAGAGAATCCTTACATAAGCTACATGTAATCAGAAAACAAAAAAATTTTTGTTCTGGTATTAAGAGTCTTCCAATAGAATGTATTAAAAAAACCACTGATTTTATGTTGGATATGATTAACTTTAGAGAGGGGGGTATAGTATATTCCTCCATTTTAATGGAAATGAGTGCCTAGCTGAGGTCAGATGTGGCTGAATCGTCCAAGAGTGTACTGAGCTAGTTGAGCTCTGATACCATGAAAAGTTGATGCCTGCTTGAGCAGCACGTGAGGCAGAATAAAGGCAGGGAAAGGTAAAGATGAGGTAACGCAAGAAGGAAGAAAGGACAGGGAAGATCCTTTCCAATTCCAGCTTACACGTGTAAATTGAGTGCACCATATAAAGTTGAAGAGAAAATTCCAGAGCCAAACGGTTACAAAAGTACAACAGTAAAATGGAAAATCAGAAAATGGTGAAGGGGCTTGCTGTACTCAGACGGTGGAGTGCTGCCCTTGCTATGCTACGTTGAGGTTTGTCCTATCTCGATTATATATGATTATTTAAATTAATATCTTTCCTCTGATTCAATCCTTCAAAGTAAAACTATCCTAGAACACAATTCACAGCAAAATTTATAAAACTGACTATTTCACTTAATCTTTACCCAAAAATACAAGAAATTGGATAGATTTTATATACAAAGAGCTCCTCGCTAATCAAATCACAGTAGTTCACTTTACATTAAAAAAAAAAAAAAAGATTAAAAAATACATATTATGATTTAGTCAAACAATCTGCGGATTTACCACTTCTTTTGACAACAAGTAACGAAATTTTAAGTTATGAGGAACCCACTCAATGATCTTATGAGATCTTCCTCTCTGACATCTCTTGATAGCCACGCAAAGAGTCTCAGGAAGATGCCGCTGGATCATATCAACAACCTTCTGAGAACTCATACAACTATCCTTCGCATAAATCTCTATCAACTTAGGTAGAAACATCTTCTTCTCCTTCTGAATGCCGACCGTTGCTCTGATGTACTCTGCTTTCGCTGTTTCTAACTGCTCCAACCATTTGTTTGCAGTATAAATTCTGACCTGGAAGAGTGAATTAAAGAGCAAATAGATGCATGAAAAAGTTTGCCATGATTTCATTTTTATGGACATATGGGTTAATATGCAAATGAAATCTTACTGCAGGATCAGAATGGCTTCCTGAACATAGTGCAAAATGTAGGAGAGGTTCCTGTTTCTCAATGGCATAGAGCCTTTTCCATTCATCTCTAGCCTTAAATTTCATCACTGGAAGCATAAATGTTCTAAACCACTGAAAATAGCAGAAACTTGAGCCGTAAGTACAGAAAGTTGGTGCTTGAAATAATGCTTAGAAGGTGTTCATCATATTTGGTTCAAGAAAGTGAGAGCAATCAGATGATTTCTACTGCAGCTATTATACTGGTAAATCCTACTATCCTTCTTTATCAAACATGAAGAAAATTTGACAACTAATTTGGTGTCTAATTTGACAATTTTTTAGACTCTAAGACTAAAATGATCCCATGTAAATAATCAGAAGACTAGTTTGACAATTTTCTCCTTGATTAAATAGGGAAAAGCGTCATAATAATTTGCTTAGGAATTTCATTTCACATAATGGATAAGAAAAAGAAGTGAACCTGGCCTGCCCAATGCGTGCGGCACCCTAGAAATGAACTCTGTATCATGTCGGCATTGACGGAATGACCCCCTACTATGCATGTGGCCTAAATTCAACAAGGTAGAAGTTGAAGCAAATTCATATGTTAGCACCATAACATTATGCTACTTCTGTTTTGTTTATGTTTTTCATTCAAAATCTTGAACCACCAGACTGCCTACCTTGATTAGCAGTGAAGTCCTTTTCATACTACTTTGAGGAACTCCATAAACCAAATAAGCCTGAAGTTTAAAAAAAAAAGCTAATATATCTTCAAGAAATTTCAACATGTAGCTGATATATCTTTTACACATAAAAAGGTAGAATATTTACATGCATTATCAAAGCATTGTTTAAATTAACCCAAAAGGGCAGCTTTTCATCATTCTTCATCCTCTTTACATTGACAGCAGCCAATTTATGAATAAGAGATCTGAACAAAATTGATTGATTTATAATCACCAAATTAACAAAATCACCAGAGTAAAACAAAACAAACTGTCTTACTTGTAAGCACCAAGCAATTCTTCAACAGTCTTCAAACGCTGCTCATCATTTCTAATGGAGGAAACTTCCACCATAGAATTATAAGGACCGCTAAACTCTTTCAAGCCCTCCACACGAAAAGGATTTACGAGTCGTGTATCAAGAATCGTTTCATTTCTGCACCCAGGACTCCACAGATCACCAGCACACTGAGGAGAAATTGCACTCATAGAAGATAATGATGAAGTGGGAGAAGAAGATGGGCCAGGATTCAGCAGAGGAGGATCTGCAAGTTTAATGTATATAGCACCCATACACTTAACCAGATCTTCAGAAATTTTGTTTGCCGTCTCAGCAACATGATCAGTGATGCCTGTTCCAAGATATTCCGCAAGGCTTAACATGCCAGAATTTGAATCATGCCAATCCTGAGTTCATAGCAATATAATTCAGGGTTGAATTCAGAAAATGTGAAAAGAAATTGTTAGTAAGGTTAGAGTGGTTACTGTAAGAAATGACAATGGCTGTGAATCACAATCCTGAAGAGCTCTGGCTAGTGCTGCTTCCGAAGAAGAAATTCGAGACGAATAAACTGTGCGCTGATTTAGAGCAGAATGACAGCGATCAACGTTGCGATCGGTGATGTTTTCAGAGTAGGATTCATCTGCTAACTTGCAGGCTGAGATTTGAGATGGAAGAATTCTGGTGGAGTGAACTAATGGAAAGATGGTTTTAGATGAGATTTGGGGGCCTGGAAGCTCATGAAATGGCTTTCTTTGATAGCTAACTGGGTGTTTTGATTTAGATTTGGAAGGAATGGGAGATAAAGTTGGGATTTGCTGATCGAAAGCTTTTCGATAGAGTGATAGAAGATGCTGCTCCAAGTGCATGACTTCTAGTTCTAACACTGCAATCTCTCTTATTAACTCCTTGGCTGGCTGATAAATGAGAAGATTGGAGAGATATTAATCAACATGAAGTTAGAATTATACCAGACAACAAAAGTAGTAAATCAAAATTTGATTTTTTTTTCCTTTTTTGAAAAAAAAAAAAAGGAAAAAGGGAAGGCAAAAAAACAAAAGAAAAAAAGCCCAAAAACTTTTTTCCTTTAAAAGACCACATTTTCGTAAAATCTACAAGAAACTCAAGTTAAAACTCTAGATTCATAAGGACTTTATATGAATAAGAAACAAAGGAAAATTTTTAAAACTATTTTCAGTATTATTGACAGTAAAATAAGGAGAAAATTTCAACCTTGGGGGTGAAACTGTCATTTGAGGAATCAATTACTGTTTTTCTATAACCCAGTGCTTTCTCTAGCATAAGATGTGCTTCCAGTTGATCCTTGAGCCGTTTTTCCAGTTGCATAATCTGCAAAAAACGATTGATTTATATATAAGTTGGAATTTACATATCACAGCCTACTTATTGTGTTTGAAATTGATAGAATTATAAATCAAAACTTTTGGTAGGTTAATAATCATCAAATATACATTAAAAAAACTATTTAATTTGGTTCAGTCATGATCCTATCAATATTTAATAAATAATAAGTGATTTATCCATAAAAAAACTATAAATTTAATCTCAACTTAAATTTAATATTTTTGAAAATCGTTCTAATATAGTTCATATCAGAACATTTTTACACCATTTTTATTTAAAAACATGAATTATTTATATATTTCTACAATTCTCCAGATAAACAGTCAGATCGAGAAATACATATTTCAATGTATTTTTATTTTAATAATGAAGAAATTATAATTTAAAAGAGACAGCTTTCAACCACTGGATTCCTTCACATCACACCAATCTAATAATTACACGGCTATTCCTTTTCCTTCTTAGGTACGCGGACGCTTGACCTCTACATAAGAAGACAAAGGCTTCCACGACTTCGCACTACCACTTGCATCAATCAAATAAAACTCAGATTTTTTTTTTAAATTTATATCATTTTATCTATACTTAAAAATTATATTTCGCTTTTTTAAATTTAATAATAGTCAGATTTTTTTTTACCTGATATAAAAAATTTGAGTGTTATGAATATATAAATCAAAATTTAAGTACCGGATATATAAATACATGAAAATTATGTGGTGCGGAGCCTAATTGGAAGTCTAACGGAGCGGTCCTAGTGCTTGGTTAGAACAGGGTGGTGATTAGATGCCCACTTCCGCTGCCCCCTGGCTTTGGATCCGTGGCACCCATTCCGGGTCTGCAGCTCTAGATTCCTGATTTTAACCCGAGCAAGCGGAAAGGCAGTGCTTAGCACGAAACATAGTAAGCAGTCTCTCTAGCGCATTGTGAACCCTTGGAAGGGGTTTTATGTGGAGCACGAAATTAAAATTCAAGAGGTGGATTTCAGTGAGTAATTTCTCTTGTGTGATCAAGAGAGAATTTAAAGCAGAATTGTTTTAAGTTTCATTAGTGCTGAGAGAAGATCCTGGAGTGATGTAATTTTTTAAACATTTTTATAAAAATGTAATGTCAAAAGTTAGCTTAACAGCTGCCAAAAAAACATATATAACATTTAAAATTTATATATTAACAAAACTAACAAAAACTCCATTTATTTTTATTTTTTTTATTCTGTGTACTTACACGTGCCACAATTAACTTGTTAAAATTTTGGCAAAAACAAAAAAAAAATTTAGATTAAACAAGCAAACAACACTTCAGTGTAACAATGTACCTCTTGCTTCAATACGCCTTGAGCCTTCTTAGTATGAGTCAGCTTCTTCTCTGCATCAATGTCATACTCTCTGTTCTTCATATCCTTCAAATCAGAGGCCATGACTCAGTCTATCACTTGTGTTCATTTATAAGAGAAATAAATGAAGCTTAGAAACTTGAAAGCCTAGTTTTTTTTTTTTCCTTTTTATCCATTATAATTTTTAAATGCCACTCACGAGTCAAATTCACAGAAAAAAAGAAAAAAAACAGAGTTCTAAAATAACAGAGTTCATTACTTAGATCCGAGCTATGAAAAGTAGGAAAAAAAAAAACAAAAATAAGAAGCTTAATTACCTCCTTCAAACCACGAGATGTGGATGGAGATTCCAGTAGATCACCCTTGCCTCTATTGTAAATTTCACTATCAAAGCATAAAATAATTTACAAACATATGCAATCAAAATTCCATCATTCTACGTTCTCCACAGATCAAAAGAATTTACAGATCTACCTTCTCGTACAAACAGAAGCCTACCTCTTGGATCTCTTATGCCTTGAGCATGCTTCCATGGCTTTCAGCTCAAATCTCTGGCTTCTCACCTCCTCCATCTCTATACCTTATACTCAAAGCTCATTCTGTTCCCAAAAAAAAAACCAAAAAGAAAAAGGAAGAAGATGAAGCTAATTCCCAACTCCGCTTTCTTCTCATCACATTACTTGAACAGCAAAAAATAAAAATAAAAAATTATTTTTTTTATAGATAAATCTGTGATGAACTTACTAAAGCCTGAATGTCAGAAGTTTCTCCTGTAAAAAAAATACTATTCCGCAGCTGTTGAAGAAGCTGAGCTCCCACCAACTGTGCTCTTATAAGGTCAAGAGCTCAGCCATGTGTTTACTCGGGCATTGGCTTATTGGAGAGAGAGTCAACTATATTATTTGATTCTGATACGTTATAAAATATTCAAAACGGAGGTCCTTTCAAGCAAAGTCGGAAACAATTAATGTGCTTTTCGTGGACCCATGCGCAAATATAATGCCGTTTAATAAAGTTAACGAATTGTGATGTTGTAAGAATTCTTTCTTTCTTAGTGCTAAATATTGTATTGTTGAAAAACTTCTTAAAATTAAGAAGTTTTTTGACCGGAGGGGGTGGCCTCAACATTTATTGCTTTTGTCCTTTGCAAGATCAGTTATTACAATTCTGTAAAGTTCCTCTTTTTTTATTCAGATTGGGAATCAGTTAAGGCGTTTAGCTGATGATGGAATCAATTCGTGGATAAAATTTTAAAAATATTTAGTAATACAAATGCGCTGTAAAGACAAATTGAGACGTCTCGTGCGTTTGGCATAATTTTTTTTCATAATTTTAATGTAATATATATATATATATATATATATATATATATATATATATATATATATATATATATATATATATATATATATATATATATNTATATATATATATATATATATATATATATATATATATATATATATATATATATATATATATATATATATATATATATATATATATATATGCATGGTGGACGGTAGAAACAATAAGCTAGATTACTGGGCATTAAAGACAAACAGGTTTTGTCTAAGAGAATGTTTAAGAACCTTTCAAAAATGAAAAAAAGACGAGTAAACAGCCCTCAAAAGAATCTAAACTATTAAAAGCATACAAGTTGTCCCTTTTTGTTTGTGATTTTATAATTGGGGCATTTGCATGCATACCATTTAGTTACTGTTAATTTAAATTTTAATCTTTTTACATTTATACCTTCCAAATATTTCATACCACATAAAAAAAATTGTAGCATTTAAGAAGGAACTATGCATTTTTCATGCACAGGCAAGAAGGCATATGTATAAATATTGAAGATTAAGTGGTATGTATGTAAACCCTGTTTGAAATAAATAAGAATACCTCAATTGTCCTCTATCTAAAGTGGCAACTGTTTGTCCAAGAATCCATAATTAACAGAGGTGGATGTGGATAGCCTTTTGCAGCACCGATGTAAGGAAAATGTTGGCAAGTTTTGCATAAAAAAACCTTTCTTTTCTTCTCCACAAAAGAAGGAAAACATGCCTAAAAAGTCCTGCCTTTTTAAAGGCTCCATTGGGTCTGTCAGATGGAGAACTCAAAGCTGGCTTTGTATGTTCAGAGCATTCTATGAAACCTTTCTATTTGTTCTAACGCAAATTAAGCGTTTATTTGTCGATTGGATGTGGCAGATCCACCTTTCTTTTTCGCAAATACTAACGCTAGAAAGTGGCTGTGGTTTTAGTTGATAATTGAAAGGTTTAGTTGAAGATTTTGCGGTTTTCTTTTTCCGGGCATGGAAATAAAGTCATGGGGGGGTCTTTATTTTCTCATCTTTTTCATACTTTGGTCATACTTTCAAGGTTTGCGCTTTTATGACTAGTGCTTTATGACTTTTAACAACTCTCTTTAGGCTGTTTACAAATTTTAATAATAGAGATTATATATATATATATATATATATATATATATATATATATATATATATATATATATATATATATATATATATATATATATATATATATANTTATTTACTTTAGAATTTAATAGTTCGCGCCAAACGAAAAAAAAATGTTTTTTGAATTCAATATTTCATCTGTTTTGACGAAAATTCTTAATTTATTGAATCTGATTATTAGGTGAATTTAACTCATTTAAGTGAGAAAGAAAACACATGTATGGGTTGATGCTTCTCTGGTCGAGAGACTTTTCAAAAAGATTTGATTGAATTTAACCTTAATCGAACAAAACAATTTTTTGGATTCAACCCTTTTGGATATGATAAATAACTTAAATCCTGAGTGTAGCTAAACAATCTCTTAGTAAATCTGACTGAAAGATGGATTCAACAAACTTGTGTTAAAATGAAATACTTGTTATCTCGTCCGCTTCTTTCATTGCATCTCAATCTAATAAATACAGATTTTTTAAGGTTTAATGAATCATTTTTAAGGTAAAATTCTGGACGCATTCAAACAACCTCTTAAGATGTCAAATTTGAGAGCTCATCACATTTGAGAACTTTTTGTTTTCCCCTACTATATTTTTTTCTTATGACAAGACAACCCTAGATAATTATTCAATTCCATTCCATTTTATTATGTTTGAGAGCTTTTATTGAAAAAATAAAATAAAATAATCATCAAAATAGTTTGAATTCTAACAAATCGAACAGAGGTCCTATACAAATTGATTGTTGTATTGAACTGCAACAAGCAAAATGAGTAATTATGCAATTGAATTATTGTAAAAATCTGGGTCAAATATCGAATAGTGATAAAAGCTTTGCACTTAAATGCACTTCTTTTGAATTCAAGATGGATAAAATCAAGTACAAAATGGTCCCATACTAAAGCATCCAAACTAAATTTGTT
>NEWO01000336.1:526889-548980 GCA_003013225.1 Phalaenopsis aphrodite | reverse complement strand
CGCAGATTAGTTCTTCAATCAAGTTTGAGAGGTGTCGACACTTCTCAGTGTCGTGACCACGGTCACAACAGTACTGGTAGAACCTCTTTGGATCCTGTAAGGCAAGGCTCACCCGTAGCGATGGAACCAGTTTGAAGTAGTCCTTATTTTAGATGTTGAACTATTTCAGCCATCGACACATTGAGAGGTGTCATACCTTGCATTACCTTGTAAACATGTGGTTGCTCATACTAATGAGCCAACCATTGATCAGAGCGTTGTTTTTGGTCATTTCTTCACTGATCTCGAGACGAGAGTTGTTGTTTTGGTAATTGGTGGAGGACTGATTGTCTTTAACCCTTCACAACTCTCCCCATTCTTTTCGCTTCTTTGACTGGTGATTGAACTATTCTGGCTTACCCTTTAGGGAGCCTTGGAGGTCTTCCTCGGAGAGTATGTTCTCATTCGTCATCTCCAATGCTTTTGCAAAAGTAGAAGGTTTAAAAAGATTTAGTTCATACCTAAATCGGTTGCTTCAGACTCTTTACACTTTACTTCAAAGTTGTTTTGACTGTTTTGGGCTTTAGATTTCCAACCTCTAGCATCTTGTTATACAAGCAGGCGATGTAGGCCGTAGGCTCTCGCCCTCTCCATGTTTGATTTTGAGCAAGGTATCTGAGTCTTTCCTCAGTTTTTATATGTTTGAGACGTGTGAAATGAAAAGTCTTTTAAATTTGAGGTAATTTGGGATGGCCTCGGTTAACATATCTTTAAAAACCATCGAAGGTTTGATTCCTTCAGGGTGGTCAAGAAGAGACAACATATTATGGGGTCATCGAGCTGGAGCAGACTAATTGAAGACGCGAACGACACTACGTTGTCGATCAGGTCGTGCCTCCCTTTGTAGGAATCCAAGCGAGAGATCCTTAGCTTGGACGGTGACACTACCTCTTTAATTTAGAGAGTAAAATCCCTTCCTGTGAGTGATTGGACAGGCACTCATATCCACTATTCCCTTTGCTTGTTCGTCTATACAGACACACCAATATCAGTGTGCTGGGACTTGTCTTGTCCCTCTGTGCTGGTTGTTTACTTGATTGTCCTGAGCGGATGGGTTGGCCAGTGGGCCCTTCAAATTTTTTAGCCTTTAACTCATAAAAAATTAATATTTAAAATTTTAATATTGATGCATTAATCCAAAAATTATGAAATCCTACTAAAAAAGAAACAACATTATTCCAAACATCACCTTAACCATGCATCCTCTCTCCTCCCCTTTTCCACTTCGCCGCTGTTCTCGTTTTCTTCTTCCAAGTCTTCGTCGCCGTGTGGAGGTGTGGACCCGTCTGAGAAGCCTAAAATGCATTTGAAAAAGACCCCGCACCCAACAATCCATCTCGAAATGAGGGCCGAATCTCTCATGGTTCGCAATGGAGTTAATGGCAGAACGAAGAGCCGCCAAGTTTAGAGGAAAGTGTAAGCCGTGTTCCTTTTTTCGACTCTTTGTTATTGAATTAGTTGTCTGCAACTTTTTGTTTATCGGAATTGAAGTTATCTTCCGTCAATTATCCAGCAGAATCAAACTTTCTGAAAATTTGTGTTTTTTTTGGCTTTTCTATTTCCAGATACTGAATCGGGATGAGATGAACGAGATAGCTTTTCGAGGTTTGGGAGTGAGAAGATGTTGATCGCTGTTATCTAATCGTCGTCTTGATTAAAATTTCAGTTTTTTCCGTGTCATATCAGTTTTAGGTAATATTAAGTCGAGTAACTCGCGCCTTTGTCATATACCTGCTTTTCACGTCTGTTAAGTTGTTGTTGATTTTGTTTACGGTTGCTGTGCTTGGAGAATTATGATTTTGAGGATGTTAAGTGTCTTTTCCTATAATTTCTTCTTGGTACCAGCAGAAGCTCGTTAAGAGTACTTCTGATTATTTGGTGATGACGTTTTTTCTTATGGGCTGTTGACAATTTTGTCCATAATTCTTGCTTCAGTCTAACAATGAAATGAAATTTGAGACAAATATGCTTCTTGATTTAGGTTTCTAGTGTTTGATATTTGATTTTCTCGCTCTGTTATTTTTTTTAACCATGGTTGTGAGGAGGCCTGTGATGATTGCTTTTCGTATGCTTCTTGATTGAAAATTAATCTGCTGGATCCTCGTAGAATTCGTGATTACTGATACGTGCTTGACCAGCCTGCTAGTTTTATAGCTGCATGTTTTCACCCCTACTAGTTCCTGATATTTTCATCTTTTTGTTCTTTATATTTATGGGAGTCATACAATGTCCAAGCTTGAGGATTTTGAACAAACATTATCCTGGGATTAGACGCTGTAATTCCATTTCATTTCTTGTGCTCAATGGAATGTTTTCAATTGAAGAAATGATCTCATGCTTGCAGAATATATTATGAATCTGGACTGGAAAAAAATTGTAAAGAAGATCTATCAAACCGCTGATTTTCTAGATAGTCTAAATAGTTTCCTTTCAGTTGTATCCAACTTTACTTATTTTCTTTTTGGAGGTGCTTGTTACAACATATGAGTATTCCATGTAGTCCCACTTCAGATACTTGAAGAATATGCAGTTGTAGATATATCAAATAGTTGACCTTCACTAGTTGAACTAAATTTTTGGGTTAAAGATGGGCTTGAGATATGTAAATACATAAGAATTGTCTGCCAATGTAAATGCTCCATTTTTTTTTTTGTTACAGCTGATATAGAGAGCTCAAACTCAAGAAGTAGATTATTAAAGCATGCATGAGTTTTGAGTTTAGTTCCACATCAAATAATTGAAAGTATGTTAGGAGTAGAAATACTAATGGGTGGACACTCATCTCTAGCTTAAGCATTTAGATTAAACATGAATTTTACTTATGTCATATGAGGCCCAACTATGATCCACAGTCCACGATAATGCAAATGGAAGTTCTTGTTACTTCCTAAGTTTCTTCTTTGATGGATGAACTGGAAGACAATTGATTTCTTGATAAACCCAATTAAATTATCTTTTGACTTCTCATTGTTCTGTTAGTGTTGATTTTTTTGAAATAGAACCTTTCTTGTTTGTTTTTTTTTGTTTATTTATTCAGCTTATCATTTTTATATGTAATTGTACTATATATGTAAATATTAAACTTTAGGTGTTAGATATGTAAATACATAAGAATTGTGTTGTATGCATGTAAATTCCCCTTTTTTAAATAGCTCATGAACAACCCTTCTCTTAATTGTCAAGATGAATACTTTATACTTTATAAGAACTTAATTTATTATTTTATTATTTAAAGATGTTTGTTTGGAATAAGACATTACTTTTATCGATTCATTTTTTAAAATAATGATTTGTGTATTTGTTTATGCTTTTCCATAAACTCGCTATACTAATTAATTTAATTTCAGTCACTTATGGTACACTTATTACTGAAGCTCGATAAAGCTTCACTCTTGTCCAAACTTCGAAGAAAAAAAAAGGTCTAAATCAAGCTGAAGATAGCCTTACAAACTTGAAAAGCTTCACTCTTGTCCAGCTCAAGCACCATTTTCCTTATCAAATCAAGAAATAAAGAAGAATTCATTTTTAAAATGGATATTTTGTTAGTTCTTTTCTTAATATGGCTGTTTTCTTTTTGGAGAAATCTATTAAAGGGACTATTAGCTCTCTTACTCCAATGAGTTGCCGTTTTCAGGGTATTTAGTTTCATATATCATCTGAATTATCTTCTTCAGGCAAAGATATAAACCGTACTTAAACTAGGTGGATAGATTGCCCTAAATTCTTAAATTTTATTACTTGTTTTTCGAGATTTATTTATTATGAAAGCTAATTCTTATGTTTTATGTTCAATAAGATCAACTATGTAAAACAAGCCATAACCAGTACATGGATTTCTTGGCAATGCAGGTTTAGGAAGAATATGATCTACTGAGTCGATTGCATAAAACTGGCAGACTTGATTTTTAACTTTGCCATAACATTTGTTGACCTTCCTAATTTCTATATGTTTTAAATGTTTTGTTTCCATTTCACAGACATACTTTCTTTCTTTGAAAATAGCCTCAAGGAATGGCTTGGCTGCACAAGATTTTCAAAGGTTCGAGCCATAAGATCTCTAAAGGGCTATACCAGGGGAAAACTAGCGGTGATGGGGATTGGAATGAATCTTCTAATTCGTTGGTAATGCAATGCTGAATAAATTTATTCTTTCTTCCATTCTGGAAGTCCTAAAAATTTTCTGCTCTCTTGTATGCTCTTACATCTAAGTAATCATACTGTGGTGGCTATGTAATTTTTTAACTGTTCAATTCTATATTTGATATTATGACATTCCTTATTTTAATATGAATTAATAGGGCTTTGGATTTTAAGATTACTAAATAATCTCCATTTTGGTTCTGTTCGTGAGCTATCTTCTCTAACTTTTTAAGGGATGGTATCAATCTAGTTGTCTTTCTTTTGGCCCAGAGACTTACAAATTGCAGGAGCCACATATTCCAGGCTAGCATTAAATACTAAGTTAGATAGCCATATACTTCTTGTCCATCTTAGTATATGGTTCCATTGGAGTTTATGGCATCGACTTTTGGCGAGATTATCTAGAAATGAATAATCTGCTTGATCGATACCATTTGTGGAAGGAGCTGCCTTTCTTTTGTGATAATCTTACTGTTATAGCTTGAAACTGAGCCACATTCTTGCGTTAAGAGCTCTGGGATATCAGATAGAACTCAAGGGGAAGGTTCAATTGGAAACTTGTTCAGCATATCTAAAACAACTAATAATTTTGCTGTTAAGTCTCATTGATTTGAATATTTTCTTACGTAGCAAGCCAATGAATTATCAGTTTTATTTGTAAAAAGGGACGGGGTATGAAGCATACAGGCAAGATGTTTTGCACAATTAGTAAATTGCAATGATACAAAACCTATTAGGTGATAGTCTGGCAGGGATGAACGGTATATTATGGTTTGAATATAATTGTTTCCTGGTAGTTATATGGATGATAATTAATGTGCAAGTACATTTCTGGGCATGATAATAGTAGCTAAGTTCCATATGAAGGAACCGCCGGCTAACTAGGTTTTATCTCCTTCATGAAAATTCTGGGAATCTCTGGAATAAATGTAGCACATATTTTCTACTAGTGGTCAAGTCTCTATTTTTAATCATGTTTGTAGAATATGAAATTTCTCTACCTATTAATATCAATTTATCTCATTTTAAGGTATTGATGACAAAGTGCATATTGTTATTTTAGAAATGCACCCTAATTTTTGTGATGGGGTGTATTCCTTTTCACCATATCACATAACATAGTATAAATTACCTGTAATTATTCCTAACGGGATAATGTTAATCTCAACTGATGGAAATATTGTGCTAAACCAATATAGCATCACAATTTTCCATGGTGCACATCACCGTACTTTTAGTAGGTGGAAACATTATGCTTAACGAATTCAGCATTACAACCTCTTGCTTATTTACAAATCTCCTAAGCACTGCTAAAGATTATGATATTTTAACATTTAAACCTGCTAACTTGAACTATCTAGTATGGCGTTAATTGTGCAAAACTTGATATATATGTTGCTTTGCCTATCATTTTCAGATATTGGAAATTCTGTACTTCAATTATTTTTGTAGTAAATTGTATCGTTGAAGATTATCAACACTTAATTACCTCATGTTTGTGAGCTAATTACTTTTTAATGAATTTTTGAATAGCCCCTGTCAAAACATGAAGAAGATATTGATCATGCTATTGCACTTTCCCTTTCTGAAGAAGAGCAATGGAAGGCAAAGGTCACTGGTTGGTGTCCATGTTACTCCTATTTTTTCTACTGAACTTTTATATCATTCTGTGTTCCTTTTTCGTTTCTCTAGTCCTCTAACTATCCCAGTCCTTAATATAAATTTGAATTATAACCAGCTAAATATGTTTTACAACACCTAGCAATCCTAGATCCAATCTTATTCTTCGGTTAGATTAAAAGAGGAAAACAGAACAGAATCACTCCAAAAGTATACATCTCAGTTAGTAAAAAAATCAAGGCTTTTTCTTGTACAATTCTGTTGCTTTTATGTTTTTCATGTATCGTGCTGTTGAATGCAGAACAATCATGAAACTGTTGAATTTCTCATGACACTAAAATTATTTTGTTTGACCTACACTCAAAGTGTACATGTAATTCTCATTTAACTCCCAGGTACTGAATTAGGTGATGCAACTTGAACATCTTTAATATGGAAATAATAGACAGTGATGGTTTAAATGCATTGTATATGTTGTGCCATCATATGGCAATGTTGGATCTTAAATTGTCAGTGAACTCACACCACCTAAATAAGAGTGATGGAGAGAGAGAAAAAGAGAGCCGTAGAGAGAGAAGCTTTGGTTTTTTGCCCTGACAAAAGTAAAGAGAGTTGGTAGCTAAGTTCAATGTCTTAGGTTGTATAACCTGAGTCTCAATCTTGACCTCTTATGTATAGGTTTGGGTTGATATTGGCTATGTTGTCTAATTGATACACAAAAAAAAGATAAAAATATAGAAATAATATAGCATCCTGTAACTTTATAGGTCGTCGAATTGACGAGTACACGAGTTGTGGATTTGATGAGTAATTGTGTGCTTGTTGACGAATTGATAAACTTCAAAATCTGGGTTGCCAAATTGATTAGTTGACATAGTTGAGCTGCGACTTGACTATCATCCTAGTGAGTTGCCAATTTGACTAGTAAATCCACTAATTTGACTGAATTGAAATTTACATAGACACGACCTAAATTTCAAGGCTGAGCCAACTTTGTGCAAATAGAGATTTTGACTTAGCTATCAGGCATTTGATCACATATATTTAGTTACCCTCTTCTCGCATCTCTTTGTATGTTTATTTCAAAAAGAATAAGAAAATTAAATGTATCAAAAATTAATTAATAATTATTTAAGATGCGTGATTAATTATTGAAGTGATGTGTGCTTGTCCATATTCACGTCTTTGCTCTATAAATATGAAACTAATGTTGTGATAAAAAAAACCTCATTTTCTCCCTTGGCTTTTGTTCAATATATATTCATTGTAGCGAAACAATGAAAGTTCCAAAGTATAAAATTAGTATGACGGAGGAAAGTTTGACTGCTAAGTTGTTTGACAATCATAAAAGAGTGGAAGGGCCTTCTGAAAGAAGTGAAGAAGAAGAAAGTAAGAGTTGAGAAAAAAATATAAAACAAAGGCTCAAAATCGAGGGTCTTCATTGACGCACCAATAGTTCGGCCTCCTTATCCACCTAGGCCTGTCTCTAACTAGTTCAAAGGAATGAGCTACCTTTCCCTTTTTGGGGAATTCTATTTTGAAACAAAGGTTTAGCTTTTTTTTTTTTTTGCTTCTAACTTGAATAATATATAATGAAGAAAAATTGAGAGAAGATATTTTCACAGTTTTGTTTATGATGAGTGAACTTTTTGGTGGCTAATAATTTGTTGATCAAACTATTTTTTTAGATATTGCCGTGGAATGAGGGAATTGAAGCGCCTGGAGCTCTTGCTCTCCCTGAATTTGAATTTGTTATTGCTATTGAGAGAGTTGATAAAGTTGCTCAACCTCTTGCGGAACTCATAGATGTAGATATGCCAAATTTTGATGATGATAAGACACCTCAATCTCAGGTCATAGATGATGTAAGAATAAGGACTCCTCTTTGTACCCTGCCTATTGGTCAACTTTCACTTTGAGGGAGTGCCCCTAAGATGCTAATACTGCCACTATAAATACTCCCAAAGTGATTGTCGACACTGCACCTTATTATTCTCTTAGGTTGGCTATTTGAAGTTGATTGTGAAAGCAGACAATGGCAAACTTCACAAACATCTAGAAGTTGAAATACTCTTTTGATTAGACAATGATAGCATTTCAATGAGAAGTTGCTCTACTTACTACTGAAGTAATTGCCATTCATAAGTATTAGAGTTTAATTGGTCAAACCAATTCCTTCCTGTGCTAAAGTAATCAAATTAAAGGGCTTCATGGACGACGAGAAGATACCTGGCAAGGTTGCTTCAGATCCTTACTTTCATTCTTTCCACTTTTCTTTCTTTGAGGGGTTCAAGTTCAGGTTGCCTCATTTAAGATTGAATTGTATGGCTAAGTTGAACATTATGATTTGCCTTGTGTTTTGAGTTCAGCCATCAATGCAACTATTTGTCGTTCTATATACAATACCTTTGCAGTTTGGAGTGACCAAATTTGATTTTTGATAAGACATCATGATTGAAAATCCTTAAAATATATATATGGAATTTTGGAGCAGGTCCTTCATTGACGAGAGAGATTGTTGAGTGATTTGATGGAGGTGATGACTATAAAGAAGAAGAAGAGTGTAGGAGAAAAGGGATTTGAAAAGGAAAATTCTTTGGTAATTACTTCCCTGATAAAAGAAGAGTCAACGCCTGAGTAGTTGCCTTACAAGAATATCAGGAAGGAGGAGAAGAAGAAGAATAGGTAGCAGCAACAATAACAACAACGAAAGAAGAATGGCTGGCAACCACTGCTCATGCAATAGATAAAACACATGTAAGAGTTGTCTAGAGAGATCTGACGAGCAAGTAACTGGCAAGCAGGCTGCTGAGAAAGGAATTGACAAGCAGGTAGGCGGCGAACAAATAGTCGAGGAAGTAGAAATAATTCCTCTTTTTTCTGGCTGGCTTTGACTTTGCACTACCCGAGGAGCACCTCGAATTGACAAAGAGGCAATGAGAAAGTGGAGTGAAGAGATGAATATTCAGAGGCCTTCTTGGCCAGTTCAAGACAAAGGAAAGGAGGTATCAGAGGTAGCAAAGGAATCTCTTTAGAAAAGGTTGAGAGTAACAAGCAAACAAGTCTTCTAAAGTTGCTTGATCTCCCAAGTTGACTTGGAGAATTGTCCAATTTAATAGAGATTTTAGTTAGGCTATGATGGATCTAATACTAGATTTGAGAGTATATTCTTAAATGCCATCGTCTTCATCGTTCAAACTCATTTCAGTTATTACGTTAGCATTCGTTTAAAAAATAAAAATAAAAATAAAGAATTGTCTTGTCCAGTTCTTTTGCTTTGAAATAATTGGGACGAATGTTACGGCTGACAATATAATCATGGTATGTCAATTGCTTATGGAAATTGTCAAGGGAGGTGCTCTAGTTGAACTCAATGGTCAATACACTTGATGCTAAAAATTTTGAGTTAAATAAATCTAAAATTGATGACTAGTTGAAATACAATGCGTTGGATTATTCTATGTGCAAGCTTCAACAGAAATTTGATAAGAAAAACTCAAGCTTGCTTATGCCCTGCAATATGGTTGAAACGTGGAAGAGGGGGTTGGAGATTGCTCACAAAAGAATTGCTGAGCTTGAAGGAAAAGTTATGCAGATTCAAGTGAACAAAAACTTAAAATCTGCCAATTAGTTCTTCATCGCATTAACTTAGGCAGAAGAATCTAGAGAAAATTTGAGATCTAAGTTCATGGAAGTACTCAATTCTATCTGGATATGGTGTAATAATTGTTACTCCATGATGATTCAAGGAGATGTGAATTGAAGGAGATGAAAAAATTCTTAGATATTGTTGCAAGTTTGAGCCCAATTGACGACAAGGACAATGATGGTAATGAAGAAAATGCCACTAATGGATAATTATATTTTTCATATTTTTATTTTCCTACACAATTTGAAATTGAGAAACTTTTGAATGAGATAAAAATTTTAGTGTTTTCACCTTTTTGCACTCAGGGCAAATTCTATTTGTGAATGTCAAATATATAAATGTAATTGAATAGATTATCGGACATGCTATGAACTCCCAACTTGATAAATGTTGTAGTAATTTTATTGGTACCGAATAGTTGAATAGCTGGATAAGCTAGTGGTTGAATGGCCATATTGTTTGAGTAATCAAGTAGCTGATTACTTGAATAAGTGAATGGCTGTGAATATCTTTTTGATGAATAGAAAAATATAACTCATCAAGATTTGTCCAAGTAATTGTTCTATTACAATACTCCTTGAACTAAGTCGTCACCTTAAGTGAATTTATACCTTCGTGAAGGTATTTAGACTTGCCAAGTAGAACATACTCTCACTCTACTCAATGCGAACTTTGTCGTTAAAAGGGGAGTCAAGTTTTATGGCTTAACTTGCGATTTTAGGGATAATTAGGAAGCAAAAATTGTTCTCGAATTCATTTGTTGGATTCTTGTGTCGAGTCCTTATTCAGTTCCTAATGCGACGAAATAAAGTATATGGATTTTATTTAAATTCAAAGTTTGCATTGATAATAATGCTCTCTTTTATGCATTGTTCGGTCATTAGATGTTTTTTTCCCTTAAAAAACTTTCAGGTAAAATAAGATGGGTACGTTTATCTAACCTCTTTCACTCATCTTTTTGTGGGCTCGCAACTCTTCTTAAAATATTATTGGTGGCTTTGTAGCTACACCAATAGGATTTTTTTCTTGAGAATTTTGGCTGATCTTTAATGAGTAGTCTTACTAATAAGCTCAACTTTATGCTAGGATCACTCAAATCTTGAGCACAAGTAAGCACACCTTTTTCTATTTTCACTTAACATTTTTTTAGGGAATGAAGTTTTCTAATATTGGTTGAGTCTAACTTAAAGTTGGTCAATTTTAATTTTTATTGCTTAAATAAAAAACTTAAAACCATAAGATATTTAATAACGGAATGATCAGTATGCACAATGCATTTAACTCTAATTAAATATGATCTAAATTAATCAAAAACATATATTACTGCCAACACTATATTTCAGTTGTTGTGTAATTAATTTGCACTTCATTAAGATATTCTTGTCCTAAAACAACTCTAATAGTGTAATCACTGCATCACACATTAATTCAAACTATTTTTTCTAGTCAGGTGAAACAATGATAGGTGCACTAATTAATTTTTCCTTTAATAAATTGAAGGCTTTAAGACATCATCATAAAAATCAAAATTAGTATCTTTTTTCTAAAAGATGACAAAGAGACTTAGAAATTCTAGAAAAGTCTTTAATATACCTCTTATAAAATCCAACATGTCCTAGAAAACTTCTTACTACAGTTCCTAAAGTAGGAGGTTGTGACTCATCAATAATTTGAATTTTTGCTTCATCAACTTCCATGTCATTTTTAGAAATTCTATGTCTCAATACAATCCCTCATGTGACCATAAATTGACATTTTTCCCAATTGAGAACTTTTTTTTTCTTCACAATGTTTTAAAACCTTGGTAAATAATTTAAAAATGAATCATAAGAGGTTCCAAAAACTGAGAAATCATTCATAAAAACTTCAATTTTTTTCTCAATTAACATTTTTTTTTCTATACTACTTTCCTGAGTATTCGTCTGTTTAACGAATTTTGGATTCAATATTTTAAAGATAAAAGATGATAGTAAAGATTTTTTAGGGATAAAAAAACTTAATGTTGTCATCATTCTACGTCCTTAGAATTTCTTTTCCAGTCTAAATTTGTAGTCATTATGTTTTAGGACAAACTTGTTCTTTATGTTGTGATGGCCCTTCCATGTGGACTCCAATTTGTTGAGTGATGAGTTCGAGTTGTGGCATCTGCTTTCTTTAAAACTAAGTTGCCAAACTTATAAGTCATCTTTTTGATCTATGAGTTATAATATTTGGATACTTGCATCTTGGCCTTCTCCCACTTCATTAATGATTGAATGCACAACTTCTCCAACAAATCTACTACTGTTTATATTCCTTTTGTCATTAGCAATTCACCACTAGTTCAGCTTTCCCTCTTCAAAATTGGAGGCAGCGGCCATCATTTGATTGTGCAGATTGAACACTACCGAATATTTTGCTTTATCTCCATGAGATAAGTGTTGACCTCATTTCTGGATGAGGTCTTTTTTGTCTCTCCTTAGAGCCTAGGGTTTAGCTTTAGGCTTTCCCCGTTCGACTCTCTTAGAGGACTAGTACGAAACCCACACCATTTAAAAAATCCGAACCACCTCGTTACTCCTTCGAGTTTCGCATGGGCGGTCCCAAATCCTCGGCATTCCATTGAGTTGATTAAGATCGACACATGAAACTCGAGTCGAGTTCCTACATTAATAGGAGCAGTCCCTAGGAAACACTTTGGCGACCCGAACGCTCGATAACGCCGCATTTTATGCACGCATCGCACTCCACACGATTTTGACTTAAATTGACTCGCCTGTTGGCAAACTCGTCTGAACAACCCCAGATGACGAAACGGACCGTGCTGACGCGTCCGGAACGTCAACTTTAGCTAGAAAAGACGCCCATATTGCTGCGGTTCCACACTCGCGCGAACTGCATGAAAATTGATGCACGTTTCTTTTAATTAGCGGGGCACGGGTTCAGTTTTAGCCGGGCTCAATTCGAGCTCGACACAGGCTAAACACAAGCCAGGATAATTTCAAATTTCAAACTTTTAAAATTCAAAACCGCCTAATCCCATCTTAATTAGATTTGATTAGGGGTTAATATTTACCTAACATAACTGCCCTTGTATGGAAGACATTCAATAGCCCGCTCGATGCACCTGCAACGGCTATTGATCCCACTGCCTATTTCTTTCTCCCGCTCGAGGCTCTCAGCTGGTCTTCCTCTGCCTTTTACGGAACGCCTGCTCCTCCCGCCTCTGCTCGATCTCGCTCGACAGAGATCCTCACCTCCCTGCTCGCACTCGCCTGCTCCTCCCTTTTATGAAGGCTTCCATATATTTTATACATCATTGCATAGTTATGTTGTAACACCTAAATCTTTGGTTTTAGAATGGAAACACCTTTTTTTTGTTTTACGAGAAGGATGTCTTCACATGCTTAAAGATTTACACACTGATTTTTGGGCGTCTTGTGAGCTTGTTTTGGGGGCTTGATTTTGTTTTATGTTGCTGCCCCCAATATTTGAAATGCATGTTGAATGTAATATTTGGTTTTTTGGAGGCCTTTTGAGCTTGTTTTGGGGACTTGATTTTGTTCCATGTTGCTGCCCCCAATCTTTGAAATGCATGCTGAATGTAATATTTGTTTTTTTGGGAAGCCTTTTGAATTCATTTTGGAGGCTCGTTTTTGTTCCCGGTTGCTGTCCAGCATTTGGAAACTGCTGTAGGTGAATGGGAAAGTGCTATCTTGCGTTTAGAAGTGCTGTAGGAAGCAGTTTGAGCCTTGGAAAGTGCTGTCCAGCGTTTGGAGAGCCTGTAGGAGAGCTGGGAGAAGGGCTTAGTTGCTGTTTGGAATGTTTGGAGGCCATATATTTGCTGTTTGGAATGTTTGGATGTCATTTAAGAGCTGTTAGGAGTGTTTGGAGGCTGTAGGAGTGCTGTTGGAGCCTTAGGAGTGCTGTTGGAAACTTAGAAAAGCCTTAGGAGTGCTGCTTGGGCTTTAAATTTGTCGTTTGGGAGCTGTTTGAGATGTAAGTGCTGTCCATTGCTAATTAAGGGCTGTTAGGAGTGTTTGGAAGCTGTAGGAAGTCGTAGGACCGCTGTCCAATGCTTCTAGTTGTTGCCCAGTGTCATAGGAAGGCTGTAGAGTGCTGTCCAATGTTTCTAGTCGCTGCCTAGCGCCGTAGGAAGTTGTAGGACCGCTGTCCAATGCTTCTATTATCTACCCAATGTCGTAGAAAGCCACCTAGTAGTTGTCCACCATCGTTTGGAAGCCATCTAGTTGCTGCCCACCTCTGTTCAGGTTTGTAGGAAGCCGCATAGGTGCTGCCTATTTCTGTTTGGGTTCATAGGAACTCATACAGACGTTTTTCGAAATTCCTAACTGATGTCCGGAGTCGTAGGATCACCGTATACATTTGTTAGTTGCTTACCGGAGCCGTAGGAGATCGTAGGATTACTGTACTAGCTCGCTAGTTGCGGTAAGGAGTTGTAGGAGACCTTAGGATCACCTGTTTGGAGTTATTAACTGCTACTATAACTTGTTCTACTGTTTACTGTTTTCAAACTTTTCTATTTAAATTCCCTGCAAAATATATTGTGTTTTATGAGTTAAACATGCAATAGGAATAACAGCAGCAGATACGTCACGTATGCAGACACATTTTATTTGTTGACATGCAATATCTGCTGCTGATATTCCTATTGCATGTTTAACTCATAAAACACAATATAATTTGCAGGGAATTTAAATAAATTGCAGAGAAAAGTTTGAAAACAGTAAACATTAGAACAAATTGTAGTAGCAGTTAAGAACTCCAAACACCTTACCGCAACTAGCGAGCTAGTACAGTGATCCTATGATCTCCTACGGCTCCGGTAAGCAACTAGCGAATGTGTACGGTGATCTTACGACTCCGGACATCAGCTAGGAATTTCGAATAACGCCTGTATGAGTTCCTATGAACCCAAACAACAATAGGCAACACCTATGCGGCTTCCTACGAACCTGAACAGAGGTGGGCAGCAACTAGATGGCTTCTAAACGATGGTGGACAGCTACTAGGTGGCTTCCTACGACATTGGGTAGCAAATAGAAGCATTGGACAACGGTCCTACAACTTCCTACGGCGCTAGGCAGTGACTAAAAACATTGGACAACACTCTACAATCTTTGTATGACACTGGACAACAACTACAAACATTGGACAACGGTCCTACGACTTTCTACAGCTTCCAAACACTCATAACAACCCTTAATTAGCAATGGACAACAGCCTTACACCTCAAACAGCTCCCAAACGACAAATTTAAAGCCCAAGCAGCGCTCCTAAGGCATTTCTAAGTTTCCAACAACACTCCTAAGGCTCCAACAGCACTCCTACGGCCTTCAAACACTCCTAACAGCTCTTAAATGACGTCCAAACATTCCAAACAGCAAATATATATGACCTCTAAACATTCCAAACAGCAACTAAGCCCTTCTCCAAGCTCTCCTACAGCTTCCTACAGGCTCTCCAAACGCTCCTAACAGCTCTTAAATGACATCCAAACATTCCAAACATCATTTAAGCCCTTCTCCCAGCTCTCCTACAGCTTCCTACAGGCTCTCCAAACGCTGGAGAACACTTTCCAAGGCCCAAACTGCTTCCTACAACACTTCTAAACACGAGATAGCACTTTCTCATTCAACTATAGCAGTTTCCAAATACTGGACAGCAACCGGGAACAAGATCGAGCCTCCAAAATGAATTCAAAAGGCTTCCCAAAAAAATAAATATTACATTCAACATGCATTTCAAAGATTGGGGGCAGCAACATGGAACAAAATTAAGTCCCCAAAACAAGCTCAAAAGGCCTTCAAAAACTAAATATTACATTCGACATGCATTTCAAATATTGGGGCAGCAACATGGAACAAAATCAAGCCCCCAAAACAAGCTCACAAGACGCCCAAAAATCAGTGTGTAAATCTTTAAGCATGCGAAGACATCTTTCTCGTAAAACAAAAAAAAAAGGTGTTTCCATTCTAAAACCAAAGATTTAGGTGTTACAACATAAATATGCAATGTTGTATAATATATATGGAAGCCTTCATAAAAAAATAATCTATAATTTCGAGAATAGGGAGCCAAGCGAAAGGGTGAGCTAGAAGGAACTATAAAATCTGCATATGGGCAACTGTAGAAGGATTTATATCTTGGCTTAAGTAATTCAATCCTTATATCTCATGGTAAAGAAAAAAGACCAATGTAAAAGAAACAAACAAATCTCTGAAATTCAGGCACTTCAATTCATGGAATAAGCCTAGAAGCTTTGCAAGAGATGAGAAAACTGATAGAATCGGGTAAAGTAAATGAGTTAAGAAAAATACGACCTTGATCGGAGTAAAAAAAAAACGCTTCCTGAACTGGCGAGAAAGAGTTGAGCAGAAGAGTTTCCGCCGAGCAGGAGAGAGTCGCAGCAGGTGGCGGGGTCGAGAGTCGCAGGCGAAGGCGTCGAGCGGGATCGAGCGGAGATGGTTTCGGTGCTGGAGACGGGATCGAGCGGCTCTTCTGTCGTGTTCAAGAGGGAGGAGCGGGCAATCGTGCGGGAGACGGGATCGAGCGGCTCTTCTGTCGCGCACGAGAGGGAGGAGCAGGCGAGTGCAAGCAGGGAGGCGAGGATCTCTGTCGAGAGAGATCGAGCAGAGGCGGGAGGAGCAGGCGTTCCGTAAAAGGCAGAGCAAGACCAACCGAGAGCCTCGAGCGGGAGAAAGAAATAGGCAGCGGGATCAGTAGCCGTTGCAGGTGCATCGAGCGGGCTATTGAACGCCTTCCATACAGGGGTAGTTATGTTAGGTAAATATTAACCCCTGATCAAATCTAATTAAGATGGGATTAGGTGGTAAAATTTGAATTTTAAAAGTTTGAAATTTGAAATAATCCTGGCTTGTGTTCAGCCTGTGTCGAGCTCGAATTGAGCCCGGGCTGAACTCGAACCCGAACCCGTGCCCTGCTAATTAAAAGAAACGTGCATCGATTTTCGTGCAGTTCGCGCGAGTGTGGAACTGCAACAATATGGGCTTCTTTTTTAGCTAAAGTCGACGTTCCGGACGCGTCGGTGCGGTCTGTTTCATCATCTGGGATCGTCCAGACGAGTTTGCCGACAAGCGAGTCAATTTAAGCCAACATCGTGTGGGTTGCGATGCGTGCACAAAATGCGGCGTTATTGAGCGTTCGGGTCGCTAAGGGGTTTCCTAGGGGCGGCTCCTATAAATGTAGGAACTCGACTCGAGTTTCATGTGTCGATCTTTATCAACTCAATGGAATGTCGAGGATTTGGGACCGCCCATGCGAAACTCGAAGGAGTGACGGGGTGGTTCGAATTTTCTAAATGGTGTGGGTTCTGTACTAGAACAGGGGAAACCTAAAGCTAGACCATAGGTTCTAAGGAGAGACAAAAAAGACCTCATCCAGAAATGAGGTCAACAAATGAACCTCCAATAGGTGTGGTGTGCGAGACAAGCACATCGATCGTATTGGTGTTGACCAAAGCGATCAACAAAACCAAAGAGTCTGTGTAAGTAGATCTACTTAGAGCGGACCAGATGTCGAATTGGAATTAGCAATCGAACTCAAGCTGGGGTTCCGACTCAGGAAATCTTAGCTCGAGAAAGGCTTCAAGTAGAGAGATGAGAGTTTCCGCTGGGGATTTGAAGGCGCGTTTTCAAATTGTGATTGTGAGTTTGAACTTTCAAGATTCGAATGTCGATTTGGTTTGTTTTGATTTCAGTGGATTTGGAGATCAGGTCATGCAGGAAAGCACGAGGGTGCACGTCCAGCCTGAGAGTCCATGACAAAAATAATTACCGTATTGGGAAGGAGAACAGAGTGATTCATATCCAACGCAAGTGAGTGTCGAAGGAATGTCTGCTACAGTGAGGGGGAAACACGGGGTCTCGCATCCGACCCTAGCGGTAGCGAAGGTATTGGGAAAGATGCTGTGAAAATTTGCAGAGTATTCGCGAAGGATATTTGTAGGAAGGAATCAGGTTGAATAAGAAATACTAGGAGGCTCGTATCCAACCTGAGAGCTGATCGATAAATGTTTGCTACGCTGGGGAAGAAAATACTGGGACTTATATCCAACCAAGGTGTAGCTGGAATGTTCGTTACATGAGGTAGGAATGTGTCAAGACTGAAATCCAATGTAATAGGTGATAAAGTGACAGGTTGAGAGGGAATGCTCTGAGACTGATTTCCAACTCAAGAAGTCTGCTACATCGAGAGGAAGGCGCTGAGACTAACATCCAACCCACGCTGTGAAATGATCAGGATGAGTGAGAAAGCACTGGAACTAATTTCCAACCTTTAGAGGTAGCGAAAATGCTTATCACATTAGAAAGGAATGCACTAGGACTAACATTCAACCTAAACGGTGACGAAATGATCAAAATGCCTGCTACATTAGGGAGGAAGGCGCTGGGACTGATTTCCAACCCTTAGAGGTAGCGAAAATGTCTATCACATTAGGAAGTAATGCACTAGGACTAACATCCAACCTAAGAGGTGACGAAATGATCAGAAGGAATGGGAAAGCACTGAGACTAATTTCCAACTCAGGAAGTCTGCTACATCAGGAAGGAAGGCGCTGGGACTAATATCCAACCTTACAAGTAGCGAAACTGCCTATCACATTAGGAAGAAATGCACTAGGACTAACATCCAACCTAAGCGGTGACGAAATGATCAAAATGTCTGCTACATCCGGGAGGAAGGCGTTGGGACTAATTTTCAATCCTTAGAGGTAGCGAAAATGCCTATCACATTAGGAAGGAATGCACTAGCACTAACATCCAACTTAAGCGGTGACGAAATGATCAAAAGAAATGGGAAAACACTGGGACTAATTTCCAACTCAAGAAGTC
Organism: Phalaenopsis aphrodite; assembly: GCA_003013225.1. Lineage (NCBI taxonomy): Eukaryota > Viridiplantae > Streptophyta > Magnoliopsida > Asparagales > Orchidaceae > Phalaenopsis > Phalaenopsis aphrodite. The sequence continues at coordinate 530,677 of NEWO01000336.1, read as the reverse complement.
TGCTACATCAGGAAGGAAGGCTCTGAGACTAATATCCAACCTTACAAGTAGCGAAAATGCCTATCACATTAGGAAGGAATGCACTAGNATATCCAACCTTACAAGTAGCGAAAATGCCTATCACATTAGGAAGGAATGCACTAGGACTAACATCTAACCTAAGCGGTGACGAAATGATCAAAATGCCTGCTACATCGAAGGAATGCACTAGGACTAACATCTAACCTAAGCGGTGATGAAATGATCAAAATGCCTGCTACATCAGGGAGGAAGGCGCAGGGACTGATTTCCAATCCTTAGAGGTAGCGAAAATGACTATAACATTAGGAAGGAATGCACTAGGACTAACATCCAATCTAAGCGGTGACGAAATGATCAGAAGGAATGGGAAAACACTGGGACTTGAATCCCAACTCAAGAGCTGATCAGGAAAAGAATGTTTGCTACACTGGGGAGGAAGGCGCTGGGCCTCATTTCCAACCCTTAGAGATAGCGAAAATGTGTATACTGTAGGAAGATTGTGCAAATTCGTGCAAATTGTGGAACTGTGAAAATTTGTGCAACTTCACAATGACTGTGGTTTGTCCTACGATGAGTATGAAGACAAAAAATGTGCAGTTCTGTAGATTAGAACCGTCAGACCCTTTCCGCAAGCTATCGTAGATTAGAAGTCTCATGGAAATTCCATGAACAAAGTATGAGAGAAGGACCCATAATTTCTATGGTAGAAGATTTTGGGTCAAGAGATGACAATGATGATAGGCCGAGGAGGCTCAACCTAACAAGGTCAGGATTGGAACGTGGTTCCGGATTTAAAATGTTTCGATTTTATTTGATTTTTATGCAAAAGCTGCTGTTTAAGTCTTTTTTATGCAGAGCTCTTTTTAACATGCAAAATGAATTTTGTTTTATTTTTGTAAATATTTTGTAAAATTGTATAGTTCACAGGCTAGTCACTCTAATCGTGCTAGAACTATTGACAACCTAAGAGTGTCGGGGGGCAACGATCCCACCAAGAATCGGTGAATAGTATCATGGATCCTTCCCTATCCACTATTGAAGATCCTTGAGATAGGAGATACTATTCTAATAATCTCACTTTGTATCCCTCATTTAAGCACACATAAGCAATGTCGTCATCGCCCTCGCCACCTAAACCTTAGACTCATCCTAGTCCTGTGATCCATATGTGGCATTAACAAATTTTCCCAATTGCCAGAAGAATTCGAGTGTAATATTCAAGCTCAAATCCCGATGCACTGGGTTTCATTGTAGGTTAAGTTATTGAAGGAATTTTACTGTTGATTTAATTAAGGAAGCATGTGTCACGTCTCGGTGCATCATGTCTAGTGTCTTAATCAGTTTGTGAATCAGGGTTAAGTGCCAAGTTTTACTGTTCATTTGAGGATTAGGTGAATGAACTCTTACCTAGGGTATGCTCCTAAAACCTTTGGATGTTACACTACAGAGATTAGGTAGATGGGCTCTTACATAGGGTGTGCTCCTAAAGTCTAGGAAACCTACACTGAGGATTGGGTGGATGGGCTCTCACCTAGGGTGTGTTCCTATAACTCTAGGAAACCTACTCTTATGCTTAAGGTGATTTAAGGTTTTCTATATCTTCCAATTAATTAAATCATCAATCCCTATCTTTTGGGTTAAATTAAATCATCTACTTTTCAAAACTATAAAAAATGCCTTTAAAAATCAAAAAGTCGGCCGACAAATTTCTGGCGACTCCGCTGGGGAGACGGGATCGAGCGGCTCTTCTGTCGTGTTTGAGAGGGAGGAGCGGGCGATCGTGCGGGAGACGGGATTGAGCGTCTCTTCTGTCGCGCACGAGAGGGAGGAGCAGGCGAGTGCGAGCAGGGAGGCGAGGATATCTGTCGAGCGAGATCGAGCAGAGGCGGGAGGAGCAGACGTTCCGGAAAAGGCAGAGGAAGACCAGCCGAGAGCCTCGAGCGGGAGAAAGAAATAGGCAGCGGGATTAATAGCCGTTGCAGGTGCATCAAGCGAGCTATTGAATGCCTTCCATGCAGGGGCAGTTATGTTAGGTAAATATTAACCCCTAATCAAATCTAATTAAGATGGGATTAGGCGGTAAAATTTGAATTTTAAAAGTTTAAAATTTGAAATAATCCTGGCTTGTGTTCAGCCTGTGTCGAGCTTGAATTGAGCTCGGGCTGAACCCGAACTCGTGCCCCGCTAATTAAAAGAAATGTGCATCGATTTTCGTGCAGTTCACGTGAGTAAGGAACCACAATAATATGAGCGTCTTTTCTAGCTAAAGTCGATGTTCCCGACGCGTCGGTGCGGTCCGTTTCCTCATCCGGGTCGTCCGGACGAGTTTGCTGACGGGCGAGTCAATTTAAGCCAAAATCGTGTGGGGTGCGATGCGTGCACAAAATGCGGCGTTATCGAGCGTTCGGGTCGCAAAGGGGCTTCCTAGGGGCTGCTCCTATTAATGTAGGAACTTGACTCGAGTTTCATGTGTCGATCTTAATCAACTCAATGGAATGTCGAGGATTTGGGACCGCCCATGCGAAACTCGAAGGAGTGAGGAGGTGGTTTGAATTTTCTAAATGGTGTGGGTTCCGTACTAGTCCTCTAAGAGTCGAACGGGGAAAGCCTAAAGCTAGACCCTATGCTCTAAGGAGAGACAAAAAAGACCTCATCCAGAAATGAGGTCAACAGTATTTAGCTTTTGATTGCTTTGTTTGCTATGGTGGCACAATACACTTCTGTTTGAAGTTGTCAATGTAGCTATTTGGTCATGTGGCTTGGTAGAATACCCATGTTTGCATCGTGACAAATTATATAATTTATATAATATTTGTGAGTCATAGTCTTCTTCACTTGGCTAGAGACAAGATGTTTTATAGTGAATAAACATATTGATGTCCAAGACCATTACATTATCAAGAAGGTTAAAGATGGCATGCTATTTGTTTGGAAGATTTGCAGAAGGCGTAATCTTGTTGACATGCTTGATAAGGTAATCTTTATTCTCAAGTTTAGTTATTGACTGAACTTGATTCGTGTGCATAGCTACTGTGTCCCTCAAGGCAAGGAAAAAGTTTTGGTGCTTTTAGCAGATTCAGGGTCTAGTTGGCACAACGTTGGTGTTGTAGTACACATCCCTTCACGTTTTAACACTGGTTGCGGTAGTGTTCAAGATGTCATTTCGGAAACCGTGATCTCAAGTTTGGGCACTTTGCGAACTCTTTTCTCTCTTTACGGTCTGCTGTTTCGAGATCTTCTCCCTTCTACTCTCTTAACACTACCTCTGATCTCTCTTCGATCCCCTTGGTTTCGATTTGTCTTCTCATTTTTGTGTTTTATCATCTGAAGGTATTCGATCCTCTTGGTTTCAAGGTCTTCTCCCTTGACTATCATCTTATGTTGTGAGTTTTTTTATGGTATTTTTATTCTTTCGGGTGCTTCTATGGTTTTTGTAAATCTTTTGGGTTTTTCTATGGTTTTTGTAAAGTATTTTGGATGCTTCTATTATTCTATGGTTGTGTTATTATCTGCTCATGTTCATTGTGGTCTTCACATGTCTTTGAAGATCAATGAATTGATCGGTTGTTATTGTGTTTTCTAGGGATGTGGGTGTTATTTTGTTACCTTCTATCTTCTTTCTACGTTGGTTGCTATTTTTGCAAGGGATGTGAGGTTTTTTCTGGTTGTCGGCGTTTAAAAGGGGGAAGTTACGTTTGGGGGTCGCCCGTAAGAAGCTGTCGGCAGCCGGAATCGAAATCCCGTCGCCCGCTTCGGAAGGACTTTTT
>NEWO01000336.1:476394-516042 GCA_003013225.1 Phalaenopsis aphrodite | reverse complement strand
CCTAAGGCTCGGAAAGGTCCTATAAGAATCTATTTTGGGTTTCCTCGTGTCGGTTTCATCCTTCTAAGAGCTAGAAGTCGATACCACACACGCGAAACTCCAAAAGAGGACGGAAACAGGTCGAACTAAAACGAGGCGGGCACCACTTCTAAGGTTCTAAGATAGTCGCAGGAAGACCCCTAAGGCTAGATCCTAACTCCTACGAGAAAAAACTAGACCTCACGAAAATTGAGGTCAACACTGGTGCTTCTTTTTCTGTCGATTGTTGTTTTTTCTAGATATGAATATACATATAATCAAGGTGATTGGTTGCAACATGATAAAGAAATGTGCTGATGCTTCAGAAAATCTTGAGCATAGTTTTTAATTTGAATTTTGTTTCTTTAGTAAAGAAGATTGGAACCTATTGCTCGATTTTTCTTTATGGGAGTGAATCACCGCTTTGTTCTTTCTATTTGTCTTAATCTGTAGTTTATAGGAGTAAATGAGTCATTGTTTATTATTTCTTTATGCTCTAAAGGTTCTTAATATGCTGTTGGTAGGCCTCTTATAATGCTGGCAAGTTATTTGGAGAGTGAATTTTAGCTAATCTGCAACTTGAGTTTACTGTATTTGAATATTACTTAAGAATTTAGGACATCTCATTTTTATTTGTCTACACTTTTTGTGCATTGATGGATGTCACGAAGGGATTGGTTGATCAACGTGATTCACACATTCTTTTTAGGGTTATAAGCATTCCATTATTGGAGTTGAGTGTCTAGAAGTTTTTTGTATTACTCTCAAAAAGTGACTTGCAAAACACAGGCAAGCTATCATTGAACTATTTATAGTGTTCTCCAATTGCCCTATCTTCATTGGCTTATCACGTAGATTTTGAGACATAAAATGGAAGTACGTAGCTTCGCATGCATAGTAGATGGAAATGGAATTTTGGTGCCTACTTGGTTTCATGTAAATTAATATAATTTGATAGCTTGAGCTTGCCTTTATCTTGCTAACATTAATGCTGGCCTGGAACTAGGGAAAGAAAAATACTAAGGGGACATTTACATACACATAACCCAATAATTTTTTGGGATGTTAGCCATGTTTATAATTATTTCAGCAATCTCTGTAAAGTGTTCATCAACGTTAGTTTGGTAGATTTTTTAGCTCTCGACTCCTAGCCCTCATTTTTTCCTTTTAATTTTTCTAAAAAAATTCGAGTTTAAGGACTTCTAAAAAAATACGTGTTCATCAACGTGAGTTGTGTATTGTAATTGTGCTTTGCAATGCTGTGATTTACATCACAACAAGAAGCTTGCTATGAGAGCAGATTTTAGAGGTGCCTCAAAAATAGATCAATTGATAATTGTGACATTTTTAGATGGGTTGACGGCTTCGAGGAGTCCACTTCAGATAACGACCATATCAGGAGAGTGTTGACCTCATTTTTGTGAGGTCTTTTCTTCTCCTCCTTAGAGCCTAGGTTCTAGATCTAGAAATCCCTATGGACTATCTTAGAAAACTAGAATTGAGACTCACCCTTCTAGAAGCTCCAGCCGATTCCTGTTTTCCTTTGATGTCTAGCATCTTTGGCACAAGACCATCGTCTTATAAACGAGCGGTTATGGGCTATTTTGTGAAGATTCAAGGAAAATGTTCCAAATAGGACTTCAAGCCTTAGGAAAACATCGTCACGATCTTTTTCGTCACGTACACACACAGAATACACGAAATTCACGNAAAAATGTGAGATTCGTTTGGTCTCACTTATTTTAAAAATTAAAATGTTACTCCTTTCAAAAAGTTGTATTTATATTTAAATTATTTTCAAAATCACAAAATCATCACCTTTTCAAACCACGAAAATTAAGCTGAACGATAAAACGGCCGACAGAGAGTAGCTTTGGAAAGAAAGTTTTCCAATAGATTTGATCGTTTGGACATTAAAGGCAACATTATGGTAACATCACTTGTTGTTATTATAATTTTAATTTTTGTGTTAATGGATGCTAAGTGATGTATAAATTTTTATGTAATATTAGACTTCTTATTTTATGAGAATTTATGGTATTCATTTTTATTGGTTTGTTTGATTTAATTATGAAACGGTAAAGTTACAACTATCACATGTATATTACATTTTTTTACTTCAGAAACAACCGTTGTACAACTGAACTATCCAAAGAGACATACTGCTTCACCAACAGTAGCTTTCTCATAGCATCTTTTTTCTACAACTTCTTCAAACAACAGCGGTTGTCCAAAACAGACCCCAATGCTTCTTCAAACAGCTGCAATTGCCCAAAACATAACCCTTAATTATCCCTTGTTTTCTTATGATATAAAGGTTATGATAGGAATTTTTGGATATTTATATCAATTATGAAACTCAGTTATGTAAATATCCAAAAGCCTTGATCTTCTCTTCTTTAAATATGCTAAATTGGGTGGCTCCTTGGCAGCACGCACAATATGACTTAATGCGAACAGTAGGTGAAGGACTTTTCTATGCCTTTTGTTTTCTCTCCTTCTCATAGGGCAAGCCTAAAAATGGAAAGGAGGATATTGTAAGGAGTGTTTTTGAGGAAGATCTTTTTTTTTTGTTCTTGGAGATTTGGTCGGAGGAATTCATCTCTCTTTTTGGCTCTTTTTGAGAAAAGCTGCTCTAAAATTTTGGAGCGTTCTTCTGTCTTTTGTTTAGTTTTTTAAGAAGAAAATTTGATAAATTTACTACTTGATGCACTTCATTTATTTGATAATAGAATTATATATGCTATGTCGTCTCTTGATGTGGATTATTTTTAATCGAATGACATAAATCATTGTGTTTTTATCTCAATTTATTTTGTTGTTTCATATCATATGTACATGGTAGGTGCTAGTTTTCTTTTTCCTAGATTAACAGTTTTTGAAAATTTTAATGCTCTCGATATTAGTAATTTGGCCACTTTTGCCATTGTTACAAGAATAATTAATACTCAACACATGCAAATTTACAACAAATGGACCTCCTTTGAATCTGTTTTCTTATTCAACTTAATGGTTTTTTCCTCGAAACAATTTCACTTTCTTCTTGCTCTTTTTTATCTCTGATTTTTCTTTCAAACTTTTTTTCTCGACCATTTTCTAATGCTTTCTGTTGGTTGATCACATGTTATTTTCTTTAGAAAATGAACCTGATGTGGAGGAAGATGAACAACTTGCAAGGGCTGTGCAAGAAAGCTTAAATTTTGACTCAGCCCAAGAAAATAAAGATTCACCTCCTCGGCATAATGGACGCATTTATCAACCACCTTTTTTTTTCCCAGCAAGATCCAGGTATTGTCCGGAGAGCAAATTCTGACGTGTGTCACTTCAAGAATTATTAATTTCTTATCTTGTAAAATTGGTTATTCAAGTATGTCAGAAATACTAATTTTTTCTATGATTTATCATCAGATTATTTATGCTTTTTTGAATTAATTTTACATGAATATGCTAGATTTAACTTATGGCATCAAGTCTACATTAAAGGCTATTATATGGCTTATAAAATATATTATTCTGTTTTGTTTGTGATTCATTGCAAGGGTTGACATGGAGTCTATAAAAATGAAGTCTGATAAATGCGCTTATACTATTTTGGAAATAAAATTCCATTTAGATGAGGGCATCAGAAGATAATTATTTTAAATTTATGTTTGAACCTTTGGAACTGAAATACTTCTTGAGAAATGGCCAAAATTGTTGCTAAAAGTTGAGACAACATCCTTTTGAAATTTATGGATTGACTAAAAAATTTATGCATGAGTTTCTTATGTCAAAATAGTCCCTAAGCTCTACGTTTCGACATACATATGTAGTCATTCCTATATGTCATATTCTTTGCATTTTTACATCATTTATTTATTTATAATAGTAAATTTTCTTATTGTATTGCATGAGGTAGAATATGTACATGGAATAAAGGGAAATCACTTTTAGACAATTTCTAATAATGATCTTGTATTAATTACATTATCAAATGCAAAAAAAAGGGCATAATAATCAATGAATTAAATTTTAAAAAATAAACTTTATTGATATACAATATAAATATAGTTATACCGTCTACTCATAGCAAACTCTTAGGCAATTAATTCTTGAACTTTAATTTTTACTCATTCTCAATCCACTCCGTAGTTCATTACCTATATGTCCTATTGTATACAATAATATGAAAATCATGTATACTAGTTCATTTTCTTTCCTTCCTTCTAATCTTAAAACTCCTAAAATAAAATAAAATAAAATAAACTCCAAAAATTTTAGCACATAACATAATCTAAATATATTTCTTACAGTTTTTCTTCTTGCAGGTCATAATACCACTTTTTTCCCATCTTATTTTATTTTCATTTGCATCAAACTGAGCCAATATATTTTTAATAGCTCTTTTTTGTGTAAGACTTTGAAAAAGTTTATAATCAAGAAAATAATTAAAATTTAAGTTAAATTCCATCAAGAAACAAAAGTAATCTTAGTAGTTGACTTTGTACAACATACACCTTTGGCTTAATTTTTTATGTGAGCATACCCTAGCATATGTGCTTTACATTACTTTATGCTGCCCTTAGAATATACACATCTATGTGTGTTTATGTTCCCTTCCCTTGACATGATGCTACTTGCGCATGTAGTTCCGTTATTTGGCATAAAAACTCCATCAACAATTTAGGTCTTCATCTAGCGCTTATCCAACTCTTCATTTTGTGCATGCTTGAGATTTGCCACGATTCTCCATCATTGTAGGTTAGAGCTCAAATATCCTTTTCTTGCACGACACGTTGGTATCGGGCAGCTAGTGGTGTTTTCTCTTTAATGTTATCGGCTCATGGCATCGGCGTCTTTCTCGTTCAATCCCTCCAAAAATTAAGTTGGCACTCATTTTGCCATCATCTTTAGTTTCATCGCCAGTTATGGATTACTGCCATTCTCTTGGATTTGTTGTACTTGTGTTTTTTCATTTGGTCTCAAATGGCAGATCTTTTTTCATCTCAATTTCTTTATTTTCTCATTATACACTAGCGTTTTATCTGATCCCTCCTCTCGCACTAATTGCTCCTAGGGTTTTTGTTGACATCCCAATGAAGCCCTTACCTACTACACAACTTTGCACCTATTTGCTAATGTAATTAATGATTTGATTGTTTGTTGACTTTTAGTTTTCATCGAACTGTTTACTTTTTTTTTAAACCAAGGTTTAGCAAATCTCCAACAAAAACTACCTTCATCTTATCAAGGTAAGCATGCTATTCTCTTCACAAATGAAAAAAAATCTATGCTCGCTAGGCCACTCACACTCTCAATTATTGTTAAATTTTTTTTGGGGTTATCCTAATGTGGTGATAGCTATCAAATTAAAATTAATGTTTGATTTTCATATGATGGTTAATTTTTCAGCTCATCTACTTAACATATCATTGTATTACATTCCTTTAGGCAAATTACATCAAAATCTTCTCATGACACTAATATTATATTAGGCTTCCCGATGCGCTTGCAACAATGATTCTCCTATTTTAATTACTCTGTGGAACCCATTATCAATCATGTTTTGATCTTATTTTTAAGTTCTTATTTTCATTACTTCAGCTAGTATATCTTATTCTCATTGGCTTTTATTTTTTAGAATTTTTATATGTGGGTGTTGCAACAACCCATTTGTCTGTCTTTTGTGGCTAAATTTTTCGTCGAACTAGATGCTAAATTTTCATTTTAATAAAGAGGCGTGGATTGGGTTCTTATCATCTGGGTATCGGGGGAAGGTTAAATTCAAAAATATCCTATTATATTGTTTCTCTTGTCATATTTTTTAGTATAAATTCTCAAACTGTTTCAAAACTTGTTCCTAGTTGAGGAATTCTAGGTTTCAGACACATAATCTTCCACGAAAAGCTCATATTGAACCTCTTAACAAATTTATGGGGATTTAAGGGAAGATCCTTCTTCATTAGTGTAGGTCTATTCTCAAAGTTTATATCCAAATTTAAACTCTCTTCTGGTTATGGTTGTTGATTTTCTTGTCCTTACTAGTCTCTTTGTGTTGATCACTCATATCTATTGATACCATCGCTAAAACATTCCTCAACTTCTTAGCACACAATGCCTTGATCCTATTTGTGAATAGAATGGTGAGGATATATCTCAAAAACTATATGATTTAAATTGAAGCATTAGAGTATCGATTCTTTGGTGGATGAGAAATTTCATATTTTTTATATTAGAAGAGGCAAAAAATAGAAAAAATAATTTATCAACACTCTCCGAGATTCATTAGGCTCTAGTTAGACAACTCAAATGAATAATTTTATGATTTTTATGAAGCATAGGATGCTATCATTGGTCTTTTGTTACTTTTTCTATGCTATTTTATTTTCCCTTTTCTCTTGGAATTCGTGATGATTTTCTTTGTTGTACTCACATCATTATTGTATAAATATATTTTGCATTATGAAAAACACATTCTATTTTTTCAATATTGTCTACTTGCTTGTACTCTCTTCTACTTGATGACGTTAAATTCCACTCATGATCGCTCACTTACTCGCTCTTATGCCTTGCACTTGCCCCCCTTCGCTCTCTCTCCCTCTCTCTCTCTGCTACCCTTGCTCTCTATCCTTGACTCCCACTCCCTCAATCTTGTTTTTTGTTTGTCACCTCTTTCATGCTTGTTCCAACTCCTGTTCCTATTTATTTGTTAAGGTGGGATTGATGAAACATTGATTCACTTGAAACATCACTAGCAAGTTCTTTTTTTATTTTGTTTGAATAAAAATCAATTTTACAATATTTGCCATCATCCCCCACTTCATCAAAGGAACTGTCATCCCCAACTTCATCAAAGGAAATAATTTCTATAATGTCAAGTATCAACCAAGAGCTCAGTCGAGTATGTGGGTCGTGCTTGCAAGTCACTCACTATTGAAGTTTGCTCAATCATAATAGAAATAAGCTAGAAACACGGGCTATGATACCACTTTTTAGGAGGATTGTGCATTGGCAGCCTCAGTTGAGCCCAATAAATTATCAATTGGACACCCATCAATTTAAAAGCTTTAAGGCATATAGGTTGCAAGTGATATATTAGGAACTCGACTCATATATTTACTTTTAGGGTAAGGATAAGAATTTATTTAAAAATTTCTTGCTAAATTTGTAGAAATATGAGAAAATCTTATGGGAAATATGAGAATATCATGGAGGATCTGATTGAGAAAACTTAGGAAGCTCTTGATTAGTTTATTCCATTAATATTCTATATTACTCTATTTTTCAGCATTATTTCCTTAATTTCATTTAGATATATTTGGTAACTTTGTAAATTAGGATGTATTGTTTTTCTTATATATATGCACCCTACATGTGAATAATAAAGTAAAGATTTGTTCCTCTCCCAAATCAGTTTTGTACATGGTATCAGAGCTTTAAATCAAATCTTAGCCACCGAATATCTTCCTCTCAAACGTCCTTTCCTAGAGCCGAACCTCTCCTTTCTGCCAGCCAGAACTGTAAATGTGCTAGCTGGACCTCCCCCTCCTTCCTGCTAGCCGGACTTCCTTCCTACCGGCCAAATCTCCTTTCCCAGTCGGATGTCCTTCCAACTAGATCTCTTTTCGGCAGTCAACTTCGCTAGCCGGACCTCTTTCTACTGGTTCAGTCTCCTTCCTGCAATCAGCTGGAACTTCCTTTCTGCGCTCTTCTGTTTAATAGAAATTCTCCCGTAGCAGGCCCCTCCAGAATTGTCCCTACAGCCTGAAACATCTTTGTTGCAAGCCCTCCTCCGGAATTCTTCTTGCAGCCTAAAAATTCCTTGCTGCAGCCCCCTCCTCTAGCTAAATCTTCCTTCAGCAGCAGCAAGCAACAACAATTAGAGCAACAACAACACGCAGCAGCAGGAGCAACATCAGAAACAACAACCTTTCTTGCAACAACAATCTAAACACCTGTTGTTTTTGTTCTTCCTTTCTTACAACAACCTTCCATCTACCTGAAAAAATTGAAGCGGCTTCAACTATCACCGCTGTAGTCAACTGGGAGTAGCCCTAAACACACTTGAAGTTGATGATCAAGTATGGGATGTAGAATTCAATATCTACTCCTAAGGTAAAATCTAAATTAGAGGTCAAAGATTTTGTTCAGATGACTTTTGAACTTTCTAATTGTATCACAAATCATAAACTCATTGTTCATCACTATGTTCAATGGTCTCAATCTATGCAATTGTGGTAAAGGGAAAGATGAATATCTTGCAGGAGAAGACAGTTTCCGAGATCACTGACCTCAACTATTGCACATGAAAAAATTTAGATCATATGCTTATATCATGACTAGTCAACTCAATGACCACTAAAGTGGTAGAAAATTTTCTACTCTTCAAAACTGCTAAAGAAAACTGGAAGGCTATAAGAGACAAATTTCACCAGGTTTCGTGACTTCCATCAAGAAGAGCTAATTGTCACCAAATACTTCAACACCTTGACAAAGTATTGTTTACAATTTGATATATTCGTGACATGTATGGAAACGTTCACATGATGCTATGATGTTTAAATCCATTATTGAGAAGAAGAGAACCATTAAAGTCCTAGTAGGACTAACTTAGGAATTGGATGAGGTGAGGGGGAGGATCATGGGAATAAAGTCCCTTCCAACTACATGTGAAACCTTTGCTAAAGTCAGGAGAGAAGAGAGCAGAAAGAAGCTGATGCTGACTGGAAATGGGTTTCACCAAGTACTGAAAACTCAAACCTATTCACTCATAATTTCTCCCATAACTCAAAGCATAAGAGGAATCGTTCCACATATGACTATTGCAAGAAGATTGGACATATCAAGAATAAATATTGAAAATTTCATGGAAAGCCTACAAACTGGAAACCTAGACATGGAAGGAAAGATTAGGAGAAAAAGTCTAATGATATTCTACATTCGAAGGATTGGTCAAACCATTTACGAAGGAGTACTGAAAAAACTTTTTAGAGGTAATTTAGAGCAGCATGCCAATCTCGTGACACTCCAAAGTAATATATCCTTTTCCCATCTTGGTAGTAATGAAAGATTTAAAACTTGGAGCATAAATTCATGAGCCTTTGGTCACATGACCGGAGACATCAATGTTCTAGTCAACCATCAAGGAATTCTACATCTAGATCAGTAAAACTTGCAGATGAATCACACTAAAAAATTGCTAGTAAATGAGATGTGGAGCTCTCAGGATATTACCCTTTCTTCTTTTTTATATGTTCTATAGTTGGGTTGTAATTTGATTTCAATCAGTAAGCTTACTCATGATGTGAAATGTGTAACTAAATTCTTTTCAAACTCTTGTGAATTTTAGGGTGTAATCAGGGTGATTGGTTGTGCTGGAATGCATCAAGCTTATATTTGCTCTAGGAATGCCTCTCTTTAAACACAACTAATTCCTTCATTTTCTATTGGTCTATGTTTGTAGAAATTAAGTCTTGTTATTGCATTATCATTCGGGTCATTCTATTTTCAATTATATCGCTAAGTTGTATCATCATTTATTTATCAATAAAAAATATAGTTTTTATTAATATGAGATTTATTAATTTGCTGAACACACTTGAAATAGTTATTCTTTGACCTAATGCAAACTCTCACACCATTTTGTTATTATCTACAGTGATATTTGGGGACCTTCAAAGGGGAAATCCTAAGTGGCGCCAGATGATTTGTATCATTTGTTGATGATTACATTAGAACCACTTGGGTATTCATAATGAAGGAAAAATCTGAAACAACCCAAATATTTCATGACTTGAGTCAAACTAATTTCTATTGTAAAATTTAGATCCTCAAAATTGATAATTCAAAGAAATATTTCAACTTTTTTCTTGGGTCTTATTTAAAAAAAAAATGAAATCATCCACTTGAGTTTATGTATTGATATCTCACAACAAAATAGGATAGTTGAAAAGAAACATAGAAATCTCCTTGTGTTATCCCGCTCAATTATGTTGTCCCATTAAGTTTTAAAATATTTTTGGGGGGAATCAATTCTTATTGCAACATATTTTATCACTCGAATGCCCAACTGTACTTTACTTTAAAACACATTCATGTTTTGATGGTTACCTATTCTTACATCAGAGATTTCTTTTATATTATCCCACTTAAAATCTTTAGGCGCATATCTTTTTTTCATGTTTATTCACAAAATCATACAAAATTTGATCCTAAATCCATAAAATATTTTTTTCTTAGGTATGCCAGCAAAATATATATATATATATATATATATATATATATATATATATAAGTACTACTCTTTTGTTGCAAGAAAAAACTACAACTCTATGAATGTCACATTTTTTGAAAATCAATCATACTGCCCTAAATCTGATGTTCAGGGGGAGAGTGCAAATGAATATTAATTTTGAGATGCACTTGATGTTACTTACACAGCCTCACTACCTACTCTTAACCCTTATATCCTAATCGAGGATGCCCAACCAACCAAACTTGAAGTCCAAAACAAATAACTTTGTGTGTATACAAAGAGGAAGAAAAATCTTGAGTTGGTGGAAGACAACTTTGCACTTATATTCACTTAAACCAAAATCAGAGTTTGCATTCACCTAAAATTTCAGGTAAGGAGGAGTCAATTACTCATGAGTTATCTCTTTTCTCTTTTGATGATGGTGACGAGGAAAGCTACATTAGATATCCAATTCAGGAGAATCTAGCTTATGAGAAAGTATCCTCATCCTACAAAATATTTATTTCTAATCTTGATAATACGCAAATTCCTAAATCTATTCATGAAACTCTTGAAAATTTTGAATGAAAGAGAACAGTTGAAGAGGAGATTCAAACACTTAAACATAATGATACATGAATTCTTACTAAACTCCCTCAGGATAAGAAGCCTCTTTGGTGAATATGGATGTTCAACATCAAATACAAATCTGATGGAAGTATTGAGAGATTCAAAGTTGGACTTGTTGCAAAATGTTTTACTCAAGCCTATGGGATCGACTATCAGGAGACCTTCGCACCAGTTGCTAAACTTAAATTATGAGAGTTCTCCTTTCAGTAATACCTAACAAGAAATGGTGACTGTATCAACTTGATATAAAAAATACCTTCTTGAATAAGGATATGCAAGCTGAAATGTATATGGAGATACACCAGGACTTGTGAATGATTCCAACAAATACCTAATATGCAAGCTCGGGAAGTTTCTTTACTAGCTTAAACAATCACCAAGAGCATGATTTGAAGTTGGCTAAAATTATGAGATCTAATAGACATTTTTAAAGTTAAATTTATTGTACTCTGTTTGTGAAAGACGCTCAGAGAGGTAAGATTGTTGTACTAATCTTATATATATATATAATTTTTAGTGGTGGTGATGAAAGAGTTTCTCAGATCAAGGAAGTGATTTCCATTGAATTTGAAATTAAAAATCTAGGAATCATGAGATATTTTCTAGGTATAGAGCTAATAAGGTCCAAGAAAGACATCATTATATCATAAATAAAATACATCCTCAATCTGCTAGGAGATAGGGATGATTAGTTGTAGGCTTGCTGAATACTCCAAGGAATCTCAACTAGAAGTCAAAAAGAGAGAAAAAATGTCTCGGTGAAAAAGGAAAGATATAAAATATTGATAGAAAAATTCATCTTCTGGTCACATAAAAGATTAGTTATTACATACTCTGTCAGTATTGTGAGCCAACACATGAATAACCTAAATGAAGAACACTTAAAGATGTTGTACGAAATCGTTGGGGAATCCACTGAAAGAAGATCCACCATAGGTTATTATGGTGACATGGAGAAGTAAGAAGCAAGACAACAGTGCCAAATCAGAGTTTGGGGCACTTGTCTTGGGAATCTGTGAAGGGATCTGTATTCAGAAATTGTTAAGGGAATTGGATTGTTACCCCAATAGGCGTATACAAATATTTTGTGATAGTCAGACAACTATCAATATTACCAAAAATTTCGTGCATCATGACAAGACCAAACATATTGAAGTTGACTTACACTTCATCTCTAAAAATGTTAATGTGAGAATTACACAGCCATGCGACATCTAGATACACCAACAAGTTGATGTATTCACCAAAGCTATTCCTTTAAGCACCTTCTCAAAGTTCAATGCCAAGCTTGGTTTCTACAACATATACGACCTAGCTTGAGGGGGAGTGTGAAAATCTGAGAAGATCTTGGAGGATTTGATTAGGATAATTTTGCAAACTCTTGATTACTTTATTTACTTCCTATTTTATTTTATTCTATTTTGTATTCCGGAATTATTTTCTTTTCTAATTTAGGTTAGATATATTTGGTGAGTTTGTAAATTAGGATGGATTGTTTTCCCTATTTATATGTACCCTACATGTGAATAATAAAGTAGATAATTATTCCTCTCCCAAATCAGTTTTCTACAGTTACTATAGAGTAGCTTCAAATCAAGATTGAACCATAATTAGATTAAAATTTTCACCTCCTTAAAATGTATAAATAGAAAGAAAAGAAGTGTTGCAGCGTGTTTGAGGGTTGTAATCAATTTTTGTCGATAAATATAAAAATAGTGTGAAACTTGTGCAATGTTGTATTCGAGAAGTATACAACTTGCGTGATGTCATGTTCGATAATGCATCCAGGTAGAGATCTTTTGGTATAAATAAGATCTTTGCTTTTATCATCTCTGCATGTAATTCTTGTATTTTTTCTATTTCTTAAGGCTTCGTTTAGTGGTGATATTGGCTGTATTTGGTTTTGGGGAATAGTGCCTTTTTAACTGCACAATTATGTGGTGGCTTCTAGGTGTTGGATTGGTTTCTTTTCTCTCTTTGGCCATTATATGCAAATCTTAATGTCTTTATGTGATATTTAATCTCTTTGTTATTTTTTTACTGGTTCATTTTATTTGTTTTTTAATTGATACTTCATGTAAAAAAGTAGGTTTTTCCTAACGAGCACTAATTCATTGTAATCTAGTTCGGTTTTCATAGCATGGTGGCTAACTTGAGCATCGGATTCTCTTTTAAGGGAAATAGCCTTTGGGTGGGGTGCTAACATTGTTTTTTAAAACAGGTCGTGTAGACATTAATATTGTATTTTTGTTTGGATTTTTAAAAGCCTTCTTTCTTCACAACTCTACGTAACAATTAATTTCAAAGAACATACCAGTATAGGGGGTTCACATTAACCGGTGAAATATGGTAAATTCTTATGAAGATATTAGTATTGTTTTTTTTTTCCTTTTCCAGGTTCTGTTATTATTATGCTGCAAGATGATCTTAATGTGATATATATTTATATATACATATATATCTGTCTGTGTGTGTGTATTGTATTGTATAGCTTGTATTCATAGTTTTTTGGTACAGGATTTGTGCAGGATGCAAGAAACAAATCAGTAACGGAAGATTTCTTAGCTGTATGGACTCTGTTTGGCACCCAGAGTGCTTTCGTTGTTATGCTTGCGATCGACCAATAACGGATTATGAGGTATATTTAAATTCAACAAACTAAAAATCCTTCTAAAAACTTTTATTGCAGCTCATGCTCTTTTTTGTTACAGTTTTCCATGTATGAAGATCACCCCTACCACAAGTCATGCTACCGGGAACTCTATCATCCAAAATGTGATGTTTGTAAACAGTTTGTAAGTCCTCAGCATATCCTACTTCTCATTTTTGAAGAAAAGTAGCTCAATAGACTGCTATAAATAGCATATGCCATTTCTTTTCTTTTATGTATTTGTGATTATAACTAGTACTTAAGTTAACGACACATTTCATGATCATTTACTTATCCCATTTGTTTGTTTCTATTTTGTAAATTTCATTTTCATCTCATTTATTAAATACTACTTAAGTTGTTTATTGATGTAAATATTTTCTTACAATGTTCCTAACCTTTCCAGTTTAATTTTATTTCCTCATTTTTTTGGCATCTTCTACTCTCCATTGTAGATGCTTAAAACACCTATTTATTTGTCACCATCCTCAGTTTTATTCCATACTATTCATATATTTTTTTTAATATAATCATTTCTCTCTGTTCATGCATCAAATCATTCTATGCTTAGTTTGGTTCTTAATAACTTATTTTAGGTCCATTTAATTTTATTTTTTCTAAAATTGATTTTTAACTCTGCTATTCCGGTAGTGCATAACATTTGTAAACACTCCATCGAAATTCTGTATTATGTAGCTAGTTTTTTTATATTAATCCTTAGTTTTTTTTTGTCCTGAAGTTAGTTGTTTTTTCTTTTTTCTATACAGGTCTTACCTTTTAGAACTATGAATTTTTGAATATCATGCATTAAGCTACGCAACTTTTAATTTTATTTATAAACAGCTCCATAATTAATATAAAAAATACTGATTTAATGCTAATCCTTGATATAATTTATTGATTTTGAACTTTTGGTTGCTCAACTACTTTTAATGCTAGTTAATATTATCTCTCTCTCTCTCTCTCTCTCTCTCTCTCTATATATATATATATATATATATATATTGAATAGGTAGGTCAAAGAATTGAAACTTAAATTCATGTAATGAGACCAGATAGGCGCAATTGGGGGTTCTTAACTGTGCAATTGGGACTATTCTTGGAAAACCTTTATAGGTATACTTACCCACAGTTCATTTCTCAAGTTGCAAGGATTTTGATTGAAAGAGATATAATACTACCAGATGTAGAAAAAAGTCTAGCTTGCCTCTGCTCACAATTGTTATTGGCAAAAAATCATTATGGAACAAAAACCTTACTACTGCAGACACTGCAAGATGTTTGGACACCTGTAAGAGAAATATTTCAGATTACACCCACAACTGAGAATCAATAGTCAAAAGCAGGAACGTACTATTAGTGCACCCTATGTGTCTGAACGCGCTCCCAACAAATTTGATGACAACCAACCTGAGGAGGGAATCACCACAAGACAGAAGCTGGTGTCTGCTCTTGGGATCCCTTCTCCCGACTATACTACAACGGATAATGTTCGAACAGAAAATCAGGATAGCCACACAGCTCCTATTTAGGAAACATCAGGTGTAGAGGTGACAATTCACATTTCAAATACACTGGAACTTATTGCTGTGGTAATGACTGCCCTTCCTTCTACTGCGGTTAGGGGTGTAAACGAACCGAACACGAACGAACAGTGCTCGTGTTCGTGTTCGGTTCGTTTGAAATATTGTTTGTTTGAAATAGGCTCGTGTTCGAAATTGTTCGTGAAAGGTATGTTCGTATTCGGTTCGATTTATTCGAAATTAGTTCGAATCGTTCGAATATGTTTGAAATGTTTGAAATGTTCGAAATGTTCGAAAATTTTCAAATTTTTTATATTTTTTAAATTGTTAAATAGAAAAAAAATTAAATATTAATTCTCACACCACATAAAAAATGCCACCATTTTAACTTTTAAAAATTGGAATAACTCTAAATAAAATATATAAGAATTATTAATTAATTCTCAAATTATCAAAAACAATAAATAAAAACTTCCACAAAAACATCTCTTCATTATTAGTCAAACAAATTATATCTTACATAAAAAGATAATGTTCAAATTGTAAATTCATTTCAATTCTCAGAGCTCTGTGATTTTGAAATCAAATTTTAAATTGTAAATTAAACTTGCATTCACTTCCCTCAATCTCCTATACACATGTTTACTAATTAGTAATTACTACAGCTATAATAAATTCTACTCCACATTGGGATGGAAGGCTCAAATGACATCCTCAAGATTAATTCATGAAGCTCAACCATGAATCCATGCTTGCCCAAAAGCTCTATCTGTAAGAAAATGAACAAATCAACTTTAACTTCAGGCAAATGTAAATGCGTAATGCATATACAATTATGTTACGACCTTACGGGATAAGAGAAGCCTCTTTTATAATTTCTTTCCAAAACCTCATCAAGCTTGCAATTGAAGTGTCCAGCTCGGCAAATATCTAAAGCAAATAAATATTCCAGTTAAGAGACAACAGAAACAAATCGAAACCATTAAATAAAACCAACATTAATACTTTCCTGTCAAACTGCAATATGCATAAGCTATTTCCTGCACCACAATTAAAGACATTAATATTGCACCCAAATAGATTATCAAAGCAATCAAATGAACCTTAGCAGTTAACAGAACTGCAAGTTTAGCTATGAATGTCATTTTCCATTGAACTGTTAGCAGAATTGACATGAGGAATTATCTTTATTGCACCACAATACATATACAAATATGTTACGGCCTTACGGGTAAAGAGAAACCTCTTTTATAATTTTTTTCCAAAACCTCATCAAGTTTGCAATTGAAGTGCCCAGCTCAGCAAGTATCTAAAGCAAATAAATATTCCAGTTAAGAGACAACAAAAACAAATCCAAACTATCAAATAAAACCAACATTAATACTTCCCTGCCAAACTGCAATATGCATAAGCTATTTTCTGCACCATAATTAAAAACATTAATATTGCACCTAAATATATTATCAAATCAGTTATTCTATGGAATAAAAAATAAGCAATACATAACCCAGCCATGCTTGTGGCATGTTTGTCTATTCTACCACAATCTTAGAATTTTAGAAACAATTAACTAGTAAACTAATATTCCAACAAGCCAACATGCCAAGATCCGAATGTTGAGATGGAGAAATAATTTTGTTTGGCAAATGTCCTGAGATTTGATCATTTACATCAACAACATATATAATGTCGCGTTCATCATCTACAACTAATGGAAAAGAATATGGAGCCACCATTAAGCTTTTCAAAATTCTCAAGCTTTTAAAATGCTAAATGAAATCTCTATCATCAATTTTTAGGAAAACTATCATAGATTTACATGCTTAATATGAAAAAAGTAGAACCATGGATTTATATGAATTATGCAAAATATGGAAAGAGAAGTACCATGAATTGTTTCATCCCCTTATCAGTCAATAGAAGTTTTGGGGAATAAAAAGAATAAATTTTATATGAACTGCATCATAAAGCATTGCAATTATTGCCACCAACTTGTAAAGAAAAAATCTCATTTGAAACCACAACATTATAAAGCATTGCAATCGTTGCATGTCATTCTCTCATTTGAAACCACAACTTTTATATCAAATGATGTGTAGGCAAAAAACATTTTGCAAGATAATAAAACATAAGTGAATGACTTCCAAATGAACAATGTAAGCATTTCATACACTATCATTTGACTTCTAATTAGATCTCAAATAAAAACTCCAATTTAAAATGAGAGAACCTCCCCACCATAGCTAGACAACCTCCCCATTGCAACCAATTATTGCATTCTAATCATTGCAACCAATTAACTCAACTAGACAACCTCCCCACCATAGCTCTGCCCTTCCTACATATTATTATGAATAATATAACTATATATGCTTGCTTTCATATGCAACATCATAAAACCCCTGCACCGTAAAGTTCATTCTATTGCCTTTAGCTTTTTTTTGCTGCAATGAATTGAGAAGCCTCAATTTAAAATTTGCACAATATAAACCATAAAAATGAAGATAAGTCTGCAGTTTGATTAACCATTTCGTCCACAAATAACGTAGTATAGAGAAATCCATTACTAATATCATAAAGTAACAGTTAATTTCAAAGAAGAAAACAACTTCCACGTTTTATCATAAATTTCATCATATCTCAATCCACACTAATTACCAAATGCAGAATCATACTTTCATGTTTAACGAAACAAGAGTAAAACACCACAAATAAAAGATGCAAGCCAAGTTAACATAATATATTCGGAATACATAAATGTCCCATCAAATTGGAGGCACGAATTTCAAACAAAAGTTCCATGGCGTATTAGCAGAATATAGATTTCACTCACTAAATTTGTATGCAAGCATCCAAGCATCTCATATGATATTTGGAATACATAAATATTTCTACTATCCTTGGTTGCATAGATTCTGCATTCAACCCAAAGGCGGTTTATATATAAAAGTTACTGCTATCTGTAATTTTAATTCTTTCATCATCATCATCGCACTATCGCATTGAATATTTCTTTTCGCAAAAGAGAAAAGGGATAAAACACCTTCGCTTAAGTTTAGAAAAAAAATAAGAAAACAAATGTGCCTATTATCAACCAGCAAGAATACCGAGCAAGAATAGCGAAGTAACGATTAACGAAAATACCGGGTCGATCCAACGCTCACCGGGGAAAATACCTTTTATAAAAAAAAATAAAAGTAGAGATTAGAGAACGAACAAAAAAAATCAACTCTAAGCTTAAGACAAAGATTTTCGCGATTTTGAGACAAGTTCTCACCGAGAGAAGTTTTTCGCGATCTTGAGCAAAGGAGCAGCCGCAGGAGAAACACCGGCTGCGGTTTCGTGCTTCCGTGAGAGGAGATCGCGTGAGAGGAGAGCGTTTCACGATTTCCGTGAGAAGAGATCGCGTGAGAAGGAGAAGGCGTGAGTCGTGACCACGTGAGAAGGATAGCGGCGTGAGAGCACTGGAGGTAAAATTAGGGCTTCCGCTTTAGTATAAATGTATAATATAAAAATAATAATATAATATATTATAATAATTATATACCTTATATTATATAAATATATAATAACTATATTATTAGAGTTTAGATAGTATGTAAATGTATTATTATTAAAAATTTATTTTACATTATAATTTACAGGTTTTAAATTTTAAAATATATTAATTTTTTTAGTATATAATTATTTTAAAAATATTATAAATTATATATATATTTATTTATTTATTTAATTTTTTTATTTCGAACAATAACGATTCGAACACGAACGAACGCATCATTGTTCGTGTTTGGTTCGTTTAGCAAACCGAACGAAAAAAATTGTTCGTGTTCGTCTCGTTTGCTTATCGAACGAATTGAACACGAACGCTCTGGCGAATCGAACATGAACTGTTCGCGAACAACGAGCTTTTTTGACAGCCCTAACTGCGGTTCTAACATCTAATCAGACCGAGGATCACATGAGCCAGTCTTTAGATGAAGAATGATAGGTTTACACTTCTCGGCAGAAAAAGAAGGCTGGGGGCACACTCAAACTTGAAAACTTAATGAATGATACTTTGGTTACTCCTGACAATGACACGACTCTTCAAAGTTTGTTATCTGGCTCCACTCCTAAAACTAAAGGAAGAGACATGACTGAATTGGCTCGTCCCTAGCTGTCTGTTTTCTGCATGTTTTAAATTTTTTTAATATTTTTATTTAGTCTATCTGCATCTTTTTGTTGAGGTATTACTGTATGATTATGGTGCCCCTATTGGACCCTCTCATACAACATTTATGTATCATTTCTATTTCAATAAAATCAGCCTTTGAGCTTTATATATATACGGGAAGCTTTTTTGAGAAATCCGGTTTCAATGCCAAGAGCAAAATTATTGTGGTATCGTTGCGAAAACATATTCGAAAGAGGGGCGGAGACGGTGTTATCATTGGCGAGGGCGGCGACGTATGAACGTCCTGAAGCCATTTCTTCAGGTCGATCGACATAGATCTGCACAATCGACGACGTGAACGCGAGATGTCGGCTTCTGTGAGGAGGAACATGAAGGAGGAAAGCGGCTTCGAATAGAGGCGACGAGATGTGATCCGTCGACTTCGAAAGAGACGATGAGATGAGATCTGTCGGCTTCGAACAGAGACAACGAGATGCGATCAGCAGTCGGCTTCAAAGCCGCGAGCCGACGACGACGGAGAGACGACGCCGGAGTAATGATCTTCGATAAGGGTTGCTAGGGTTCGACATGGGTCGAAACCCTAGCAGAGCCGAGCGTGGGAGACGACATCATATAAATCAATTGAAATATATATATATATATATATATATATATATATATATATATATATATATATATATATATATATATATATATATATATATATATATATATATATATATAAAACGCCTCACGATGTCGGTGACGGTTGAGAGCTCCACTAGGGCTTCCAATGGAGATTTCGGTCGCAATTGATTATATTACTGGAAGGAGAGTACCTCACAGCGTCGACTCTCGCTATGTCGTCTGGCATCTGCGTCTACGTTGACGTAGATGGTCACAACTCCCTGTCGCGGCTCGCGTCGTGATATTGCTCCTCTGCTCGCATCATCGTCTTCCTTAATGTCGCTACACTGCTCCTGCTCGATATCGCTCCACGCTTCTGTTGCTCGTAGCTTCGTTGTCTGCGCCCGACTGTTTGGTTTTCTTCTGTTTCGGTGCTGCTCCTGCTTTTGCGCCTGGCAACTCCTCTGCCTTTCAGCAATCTCGTAACAGTTTAACACTGACAGCCTTTGATAGAGTTGCCTTCTTCTTTGGTTGAGCGGGACAAAATCTCCTTTGCCCATGTGGTGGGTAATCCTCAGGTGGAGTTCGCGATGGTATTCCCCTCAAGTTATAAGGAATCTCGTGAGGGTACAAATAATTGTCCTTTTATTAAAAAGGGAAGTATGAAAGATGGAAAAGAAGCAATCTTTTTTCTCTGAATCAGAAATTTCTACCTTGATGAAAAAATTCAAGTTTGCTTTTATTGAAAAATTTCAGTGGGGACACCCTCTTATGGATGCTATCAGAAAGAGTGTTGATGATCTTAAGCTAGTAGATAAGTGAAAAGTAAGACTCATAGATGTGAGACATGTGTTGATCCAACTAACAGTGGCTGAAAACTACACCAAAATTTTCTTTAAGAAATATCTTAATATCAAAGGCAAATCAATGAAGTTACTCAAGTGATCTCCTAATTTCGACCCAAATCATGAAACTCCCACTGTACCGGTATGTTTTAATTTACTTGATCTCAAGCTGCATTTTTTTCACCATCAGGTTCTTTACTCTATTGGGGTCATCCTTGGGGATCCTTTGAAACTAGATCTGCATACTTTCAACCTAACTGGACCCTCAGTGATCATAATACTTGTGGAAAAAGATATTACTTTACTTGATGTTACTGAAGTTTGGTTGTACACAACTCATAATGGTTATTGGCAACAAATCGTCATGGAACACAAACCCCCATATTGTACACACTGTAAGATGTTTGGTCATATCCTTGCTAAATGCCACAAGCTTCGTCCCAATTTGAAATCCAAGGTTCAAGTGAATAAGGATGGGTCTAACCCCACTGCTGTGGACATTTTAGTTCCATCTGAGGAGGATACTACCAGACAGGAGGTGTTTGTTGCCCCTGAGGATCCCCCATGAAACTGCTGTTACTGTTACTCCATTGAAAACAATACTGCTGGACTATTATCTATAAATGATAGTGTTCAGATTGATAATCAAGAGAGTCTCACAGCTTCACTTCTTCAAGAAGTATCCAGTGTAGAGACAACTCATACTTCACATATTCTAGAACCTATTGTGGGTACTACTGTTGGTATTCCTTTTGCTTCAGCTCTACCCCATCAGGCTGGTTCTTCGGAGGAATAACAGGTTTACACTCCCAGGAGGAAGAAGAAGAATGAAGATCTACTAGAGTTCAAGAGTCTTATGGATGATACTTTGGTTGCTCAAGAGTTTTATGGATGATACTTTGGTTGCTACGTGTAATGGTCAGCACCTTACCAATCTGCTAGCTGGATCCCTACCGAGAACTAGAGCCAGAGGCAATACTAGATTGAGATGACTCACATTTTTTCAGCGCTCGGGTGGTTTTTGAGTTTTTTTTTTTTTCAATATGTACCCATCTTTTACATTTTTTTGTGTTGTACCGTGTGGGTTGGGTGTTTAGGCCCACCCATACAAGCCTATATGTACCTTTCTCTTTAATATATCAGCCCTTGGGCTTTTAACATATATATATCATGTGCTATTGCCACACTCTCTTTCTTCTTAATGTGCGCCAAATTAGTTATTAAGTATTCACTCACACTTTCTTAAATTTAATAAAATCATGATTCGTATGTAGATTTTTCTTCTCTGCTCCATATATATTTTTTTTATTTTATTGCCTTGGCTTGCAAGTCACTTCTGTAATGGATCTATCAACATAAATTCAAATTGATTGTTTGATATCAAAATTATTTTTTGATCCAACATTCTTTCATCATTTCATGTAACTTCATTCTATCACGCTTTAAGTCTGATTTTGTTATAATTAATCATTCCATTCTTTTTGAATTGAAGTATCCACATGCTTCTTCTTTAACTATTAAGATTGTCATTATCTTTAGGAGTTTATTAATAAAAGATATTGGTAACTAAACTACTTCAATATCTCCTACAATTCCCAAATCACAATGAATAGCTCATGCAGGCCTAAAGCTTTTCCTTTGCCGTGCCAATTATAGCTTATTTGTTTCATTTATATTTCTTATTACATGCCAATTACAAATCCATTCATACCTCGTCTTTATAGTTGCAATGTCCGTTTAAATTACCACCATAAGTATCCTTTCTTCCATATGTATGTGTGTGGAATATAATATTCATCTCCTAACTTTGATTTTCAAACTATTCAAATCTAATTTGAGGAGTATACTCACTTGCCACATTTATAATGCTTTATATTGATTACATTATCACTAATTTTATTTGCATCAATAACTTTATCTTTCAACTCGCCATTTATTTTTATCCCTACACAGTCGTATTATTACATTCCCACCATAAAATAGCTTATTGAGTCTCTTGTCCTTTTCGATTTTTCCCCTTTATCATGTTCCTTAATATTTATTTTTCTTTTATATTTCCACCAATTCTCTACCCTTCCCCTTCAAAATCAAATTTATATGGAAAATGTATCTTAGTTTTTTGACCTTGGGAAATCTTTACCTTTTATAACTATAGATTGGTTAAACTTTTACATGTTAATTTTGAGTAGCATCTATGTCAACGCTTGCTTTCTTCTTACCACATTCAAGGTGTGGCATTCCCTTTAGTGGTTTTCTACTTCTTAGCAAAATGAAGTTGAGGTGCGCCAATTTTGCGGAATTTCGTTGTACTAGATTTTGGATTAAGTCTTTCGAGTTCATGATTCCTTGCAGAGATTTCTTGCGAGGAAGGTATTTAAATCTCGCGAGGAAGGTATTTGTTGTCTTTTAGTTTGTACTATTATGGTCTGTGATTAAATGGCTATTAGCAGACATCAACATGGATTATTGTGTGTATCAAGCTTAATTATTTGTAAGAAATTAAATCGTGGATAACAAAATGATTTCCATGTACATGCTTCCACAGTTCTGATTTTTCTGTATAACTTTGTAGAAGCTAGATTTTTTACTGAATCTACAATAGAAAACCTTGCAACATATTTAAAACGCTGTCATAATTTTGGGTGAGTGAGTTTAGTGTTGCCTCAATTTTTTTTTTCTTAATATGAGTTTTTTTGAACGCCTGCATGAATTAAAAGAAATTCTTCTTCCTAAATTCAACTGATTGATGATAAATTTCTTAGACATTTTTCATTTACAGATTCCAACTAACATGAATGGACTCATTGAATACCGTGCACACCCTTTTTGGATGCAAAAGTATTGTCCTTCACATGAAGATGATGGTACTCCAAGATGCTGTAGTTGTGAAAGGATGGAGGTCAGTGTTTCTGGCATTGGCATGCATATTTCGAAGTTTTAGAAGTTGACTTCCATAACTTATAATTCTTTTTGTTTGTTTGCAATATCTGGTGGAGAATCTAATTTGAATTGTTGACCATGTGATTGTACTATTGCTTCTGAGCCATTGTCGTTTAATAATTGCAGCAACAATTCATTTACTTTTTCGTAACCTTAATGATGTTCTTTCCAATATTTTTAAATTTGATTTCAGCCCAGAGATGCAAAATATGTAACTTTAGATGATGGGCGGAAGCTTTGCCTGGAATGTTTGGATTCTGCGATAATGGATACCCATGAGTGCCAACCTCTATATCTTGATATTCAAGAGTTTTACGAGGGTTTAAACATGAAAGTTGTTCAGCAGATTCCGTTACTTTTAGTCGAGAGGCAAGCACTAAATGAGGCCATGGAAGGAGAGAAGAAAGTAAGAAACCTTCGTTTTTTTTTTATTCGTTCTGTAATTAGCCTAGAAAAATTGAGATTAATTATAAAAAATATATCTTGTTTCTAGGGGCACCATCACCTTCCTGAAACCAGAGGTCTCTGCCTATCGGAAGAGCAGATAGTCAGCACAGTAAGTTTTACTTTGCTGCAGTCTTGACTCTTTTTTAGTGAAAGTCTGTAATTTATATGTTTCTGCAATTTGTCAATCATTATTTATTGGTTTAGCATTGTAGTATGTACAGATTGGCCAATATCTTGATAGAAATTAATTTGGTTAAACTGACTTCTTATTAAGAGCAATCATAAGTTTTCAAGAAGGGGCTGTGAATTTTGATGAATAGATATTAGCTTTATTCATAGAGACATTTACAGACATACCACCCTATTGATATGTTTTTACATATCTAACACCTAAACTTTGCTTTTTACATTTACGCCACCCAAATCTTCCCTATCACATAAAAATTACCATTATTTTAACTTATAAAAAGTGATTTTCACCTTTTCATACACAACTAAGGTATGTATGTAAAAATTGAAGTTTAGGTGTCAGATATGTGAATACATTGGAATTGAGTAGTATGTATGTAAATCTTCTTTATTTATATATTGTTTTTTTTTAAGTACTGTATGCTTCATGCAGTTTTATTATATTAGAAGATACCAAGGTTATCTAGATTGTAGTTGTATGTTAGATCGCCCGGGCATTTAGATGTTGTTGCCTGTCAAGTAAAATGGGACTGAAATGTTATTTAGATCTTTCTAGAGATGTCAAAAATTAAACTAACTTAAATCTGCTAATAATAAACCATATGTTAGGAGATCAAGCGTCCCCTAAATCAAATACCATTACTCAAATCATTAGGAAACTAAAGTCGAATAGTACTCTTAATTGGCTTCACTTTTTAAAATGGATACATTTTTTGCAATAATGAATTTTACTTGCCTTATATGAATTTTCACTCGCTGACATGGAGATCCTCACCCAGATATTGCGGAGACCTAGGATTGGGCCAGGATTCAGAATCATTGAAATGATGACAGAGCCGTACAGGCTAACTCGACACAGTGAAGTAACAGCAATTCTTGTTCTTTATGGGCTACCAAGGTACTTTCTTCATTTCATTTATGAATTTTTAAACCTGTAATAATTATAATTTTGTTCTTTGCCTTTTCCTGTTCAAGGCACAATCTGCTTTATGTTTGTTGCACACTAAAAAATTCTCAACCATAGAAACATCTTAAGCCTTAGTTAAGTATAATTTTCTAGCACACAAATAGATAGAAAAAAGATAATCAAAATTTTTACGTGGAAAAACCATGAAAATGGGAAAAAACTACCGAGAGTGGGGTAGAAGAAGAGAAGAGAAGAGCAAGCTAAAAACTAAAGTATTTCTCGCGAAAAATAGTGCAGGAAAATGGCCAGCCGCAGTTATCGACCAATAAAAACGATTATTGTAGCCAACTACGACTGTTGTAGCCCCCGCTACAACTGTTGTAGCTACCAACTATAGTTGTAGCCAAACTACAACTATATAACTGTGCTTGTTAGTTTTTATAATCTTATCTTCTCTAATTTAGAAGAAGAGTGAATCTCTGTACTTTTAATTTTTCAGTGGATTTCTTTGGTTAGTCCAGATCATGTAATTTTTTCCTTTTCTAGAATTTTTTCACATAAAAAATTTGATTCTATTTTGTTTCTACCTGTGTTTGTGTTGGAAAATTATACTGGGCTATGACTTCAGATTGTGCATCTTTGAGCACTTTATAGTACGCCATAATGTTCAATTTTGTATATTCAAATAACAATCATGATCATTCTTTATTGATATAATTTATCTTTAAGTTCCCTATGCAATTTAGGTATCGGTTAAATATAATTAATGAGTGATTGGATTTAATTAAAAAATGTTAACAGATCTGTTTTATTCATTGACAAAGTCATTGCCCACTTTTAATGAAACATTAGAAGACAATTTTATCAGATTATTACCATGCCTCGACATTCCCCCTTACAAATACTAAGTATCAATTCATTATCGATCAAACAATAATAAGATCAGAGATGATCAATGAACCGTTATTTTAAATTCTATTTCTTATGATAATAAGATCTGAGTTGATCGCAACATTCTTTTTTTTAGATTGCTAACAGGATCGATCATCGCACATGAAATGATGCATGCTTGGATGCGACTCAAAGGTACTTTCTTTTATTTTTCATCAATATGGTCTTGTTCTGTTGTGATGGGCATTAATCACCTCAAAAGATTACTTTTATTTTGATTAGCATTCATTTTGCACCAATATGTATTCATTTTTTTAACCTTTTCAACACACGAAGAGCAAACTTTTTTTTTTAAAATTTTAAAATCATTATACTTTGTATTAAAAAACCTGAGCTTTTGAGGGACTTAAGGCTTGCACCAAGCTATGTTAGCTTGGAAATATGAGATTGAGGAGGTTCGGCATAAGGTGGCAATGATAGGGGTAAGGGTGGTAGTGAAGAATTTGGTGCAGTGTGGAGGATGAAATTATTGTTGGATCCGCACAAAGGGGCTGCTATGGATGAGGTGGGAACTAATAAAGGAGGAGGTAAATAAGATGTAGGGGAAGATGTGAGAGTATTGGATGATGAGGTTTGATGATATGGAAATATGTTTTTATCAAATTTTACAAGTCTAGTTATGTAAATTTTCTGGAATTGAGGATCGAGACATATGTAGCCTTTTTGAGTGGTGGCATAACCTAGAAACACATATTGTTTTGGCAAGGGGGAGAGTTTGTGTTTAAAATAGGGATGCAGCCAGGCAAAGTATTGACGTCTGAAGACTTTGAGATGATTGTAAGTTGGGGGTTTACCATGAAAGCATTCATACGGAGATTTAGTTAAGTTTTTTTGGATGGTAACCGATTTATTAAGTACATGCAGTGAGAAGAGTGTCAGTCCATAATGAATGAGGTAAGGAGGTCTCATGCAGAAGAGTACAAGTAGTTTCGAGAAGTTGACAATGTTTAGGTTCATCGACACCATTCTGTTAAGGAGTATACGGGCAAGTATATTGATGAGAAATACCATATTGTTTGAGGAAATTGTGAAAGTTATTATTATACTAACTAACCCCATCAATTCTTAGAAGTTTAATGTGAGTGTTAAATTGATTTTCAACAAATTGTTTGAACTCAATGAATTTTGCGAAAGTATCATTTTTATTTTTGAGTAAATAAATCCAAAAAAACGGAGAGTAATCATCTACAAATATCACATATTATTTGAAAGATTGTAAAGAAGAGATTGGGTACAGACCCCATACATTAGAATGTATAATGGTAGAGGATGAGAAACTCGAGAGGTAGAAACTGAGAATGGAAACTTGTGAGTTTTCGCCATGTGACATGAAGTGCATCTGGTTGGTTGAAATGGTTTAAAGATGGAATACAACTCGTAAAGTGATTGTTGAACTTGATGGCTGGGGTGGCCAAGACGTTTATTCTAGAGGTTTGGTACTTGTTGAACTGTGAGGAGGGCCAAAGATCTTGTGGAAGGAGTATCCAATGGGATAGAGTCCTTGCATACATGATCCTTAAAGAATGGTTTTGCGAGTCTGTAAATCCTAAATAGCATATTCATTAGCAGTACAAATAATAGTACAAGAATTATAAGTAAGTTTGTGAACAGATAAAAGATTACTAGCTAAATTAGGAATGTTGTGAATGTTGGTAAGTAATAACTTATATGTCGAGGTAGTTAGCAGGCCAGGACCGGTGTTAGCAATTGAGAGTTGTTGTCCATTGTCAATTGTGATAGAGCTGTCCCCGGTATTAGTGTTGCGGTCGGGAGATGTGTGTTGAGTTAGATGCGAGATGCTTAGAAGCGCTGCTGCCAGAATACCAGGAATTTTTTGACGAGGAGCTGAAATCAGTGATGAGAGCCATGGGTGATTGATGATTTTAGTCATGATGTTGCCAACACTTGACAATAGAGTGACTTGGCTTATTACAGATCTGATAAATAATCTTGTATCGATTTGAAAAGGTGGTTGAGAGACTGGGACAGCAGCCAAAGTGTTGTTGGACCGAGAATTACTGTGGCGGTTGGAGGTGGGAGTGGGCGGCTGCCTAAATTTGCCATGATTGCGAGTGGATATGAGGGCCGCAGAATTCTCAAAGTCATTGGCCATTTCTTGTGCAAGTTTGAGTTCTTTGCTACACAAAAGAATAAAAAGATCATCTAGGTTGAGAGGTTGGAGATTGGTACGGATAACAGTCTTGAAGGCATGGTAAGTGGAAGGAAGGTCGTTTAAGGTATAGAGAATAATGCCTTTGGGTTTTATGACCACACTGGCGGCAGCTAACGTATCTACTCACTGTTTGATGTCCTAAAGATATTATCATTGTCTTGCCTGTCATCTTGAGGTGATGAAGCTCGTTCTTGATTTGGGTATGCGCAACCAATTGGTTGATTGATGATGACGATCAAGAGTATTCCAAATAGCTGCACGTGTCAGGATTGAAAACATAAGGAGGATATAATTGAATAGAGAGCAGCGACAAGATTTTGGTCAATTGTCTTCCGTTGAGTCAATGAAGCTTGGCGACCTGGAAGTATCAAGTAATGAAGGAAGATGGTCGATAATTTTTGGTCAAAAAAGCGTCATATCCGTTGGCTTTGAATAATTTCAGCACTTGAGATTTCCATGTGATGTGGTTTTCAATAGTTAAAGGGGTAGAAGTGCTATTCTTGATGTGAGTGATAAGGAATTTAAGTTGGGTAGGAATGGGCCGGTCACAAAGTAGAGAATTGGAAGTGATCGAAGGAGAAGCGATGTTGGCAGAAGAGCTGAAGACGGAATTCTTATTGCCAGAGTCGAGCAATTATAAAAGAAGAAGAGATGCAAGAGAAGCAGATCGAAGAAAAAAAAGGACTGAGCAGAGATTTCAAAGGCTTAAGGAAATATTTGGTTGAAGAGGACATTAAAGAACATGTTAATTCGTGTTTAGAACAAATTCAGAGGCTTGATGAAGAACTGAGCAGAAAGGCAATGATGGGTTTCTTGGACAAGAGTTGAAATAATGTCTGGAGTCAATGAAATGCGAATTTCTGCTGTGAGTACCAGCACACGCAGGAATGAAGGCTTCGGTACATAAGGGGGAGAATAAATGCCGTGAGTCAATGAAGCTTTGATACCAAGAAAGACATTTGAGGCTTCTTGGAATCGTAAATCGGAAACCAGAATACAGAGAGAGGATAGAAGAGAGGAGGAAAAGAATAAGACATGGGAATGAAATAGAAGAACCAATCTTATTATATTCAGTGCGCACGCGCCCACACACACACAGGCACAGTGAAATCAGATAAGAGCCTAAAGAATAAGATAACATAAACTAAATACAGATAATGCTAGCAGCTATATGTGTGCTTGTATTGCATCTAAAACCTAAAAATTTGGATTTTTTCAATTACAGGTTATCGAAGCCTCCGTCCAGACGTGGAAGAGGGCATTTGTCAGGTTCTGGCTCACATGTGGCTCGACTCTGAGATCATGTCAGGCTCAGGCAGCAACGCTCCATCTTCTTCCTCATCTTCATCTTCATCTTCATCGGCACCATCATCCAAAAAAGGCACAAGATCACAATTTGAGAGAAAGCTCGGAGAATTCTTCAAACACCAGATCGAATCGGATTCTTCCCCTGCTTATGGAGATGGTTTTCGTGCTGGTAATGAAGCAGTGCTCAAGTATGGTCTCAGAAGTACTCTGGATCATATTAAGTTGACAGCAAGCTTCCCATTATAGAAAAAAAAAAAGAAACCAAAGGGAGAGAAAACCTACTAGGAACTACTTATAAACATTTATGCCAGAATTCCTCCTCATCATTTGTTATCAGTATCTATCAAGCATGAAAACTGATGCATACAAATCTCAATTGCATACGACCAGACATTAAATTACCTATATATATATATAGATATGATGAAGGCAATAAATTGAGTACAAGAAAGTGGAGATTTTTATTTAATATTTAGGTGTATATTGTATGGTTAATATAGTGCTTGTCATCATTTTCTCTGTATTGTAGTTGTATGAACATATTATATGTATGAAATATATTTACAAATATTGTGTAAGCCGTTGTTCATCGATGATTTAATTTTATGTTTGCCTTACTATTATGAAGTTGGATATTTACATGCTTCTTTTACTTATTATATTATTCTAATCTGAACCTTTTTTGTATTTTGATTGCATTTTTTATCTAATTCTTGATATAAAGGTGCTATAGTGTTTGAAATAATAATAATAATAATGAAGTGATGGTAAATAGTCTTTATTGCCATGTTTTTGTTTGTTTACATTTATGATCGTAATTACTTTGCTTTTGTGGCAATGATTATTGATATTATCTGAAAATTTATGTGATATATTTTAATTAAAAATCTTTAGGCTTATGATTATTATTTTATTATAGAGGATGGATATGAGGCTAATTAAGCCCAAATTAAATTATGAATAGATAAAAAATTCATGACATTATTTGAGAAATCAAATAATATCTAAATTGCATTTTATAATAGTCAAAATGGACCTTTCAATGAATGGAGTTAAAATGACTAATACATTAAGTTTTGATGTTATTAAGATGATTCAATGCTTAAAAAATGATTTATGATCAAGTAAATTGATATAAGCCGCTCAAAGAAGTGTTTGAAGATTTTGGTTAAAATTATCAAAATGTTATTTTAAAAATTATAAATAAATCTCATTTTCACTTGAAGGGGATAAGAAATGGGAGTGGCACTGAGTGGAGCCTAGATTTGGACTTGAATTTGGAGTTGGAAAGAGCTCTACTTGATAATAACTTTTACGATCGCTATTGTTTGATCATAGTCATCTAAATTCTCTTGCCCCACCCCAAACACTTCACTGTTTTTGCCCATCATTTTTGCTTGACTAAAATCGCTTGATCACAATTGACTAACACCATCGCTAGACAACAACAATAGCCTAGCTAATGATAACCAACTACAATTGCTTGACTAATGTCACTTAATCATAGTCAATTGGCTACCATTGATTGGCTATAACTGATAGGCTATCAATATTTGACTATCATCTCTCAAATACATTTTAGTTATTATCTTTGTTTGATTACATTCACTTGATTAATATTGCTTAACCATAGGTGTCTGATTACCATCACTTGATTATAATTGGCTAATTATTGTTCTTTACTAATCTTGTGCATGTATAAATTTGGCCACCATCTTTTGACTAGTTACTAGACTAGACAATGTTAGTCTCTAAAATTGTCCAACCGCCATCTTCTGACTAACACCATTTGATGTAACTCCCTTAACTAACGTCTCCTAACCACATTCACATGATTACTCTTATTCAACTAAAATGTCTAACTACAATCTCTTGATTACCATATTTGATCATAATTACCTAATTAACATTTTCAATCACAAGTGCTCTACTATCTTCTTTTTTTTTTAAACTCATACACACATACTCGAATTTGCTAGACTTTGAATACAAGACATTATCGTTGGAGACAAAGCACCTAACCATTTGATCAAATGGCTTACATGTTGTTCGGTTACCCTTGTCCAACCATAATTCCCTAGATAATATGTTCTATCACAATTGTTTAAATATGATCATCTAATCATCATTATTCGATCATATTTGCCTGACTAATGTCAACCAATTATAGTTACCTAGCTACTGTTATCCGACCATAGTCACCTGATTTTCATTATTCGAGTACAATCATTCAACTATAGTCGCTAAACTATAATCACTTGACCATAATTATCTGGATACAAACATCAAACCAAAGTCACCATATTAGCATCACATATAACAATTATTGGACTACTATAATCTAACTACAATTACTTGACTATTATTACCTGACAATAGCTGCTTAATTATCATTGCTTGATTATCATCACTTATATATAATTTTTTGACCGCCATCAACCAAGCATCATCATTTGACAAATATCTCCTCACCACCATTAACATACTTCATCATATGCCATCACTAATAACGTTAGCATAGGTGATTGCTTATAAAGCTGATGCATGCCACTAGTATTGACACTTATTGACTTTAACGTTTGTTATTAATATCAAGACTAACACAAACCATCAATATGAATGATTTTTCAATCAAGTTTATCATATGACATCACCATTAGTGTCAATTCACATTCTCAAAATCAAAACTAAGTCACCTTAACTTTATCAATTATCATTGCCAATTAAGTTGATGCATATAACAAGCACCATGCACACAATTATCAATATTTACAAACAACCGAATCACGACTATAATTGAGTATGCCATCCCCTTCATTACCTTACACTCATCCAAGTTAACCCTAATGGTAACTATTTCTCTCAAAACATTCTCTAAAATTGAGAGATTTTATAATAAAATTTGAAGCGAACTTTAAATTTTGCGTGCATTTTCTACTTCAATTTGTTCTTCTTGGGCAATGTCACAATCAATATCTAAATAAGACAGTAATGGTCTAAAAAGAAGTACATTCATGGGACGAAAAAACAAAAGAAAATTTTTATTTCTTATGCATGTAAAGAAAAGCACGACATAAATTATGACTTTTACAAAAATATCAAAACATTCATCATCACTTCAGCATAAAAATTACCTTAATCATCTCAAAAGTCATTCATGGCTTTCAAACCCCCTCCTAACTTCAGCTTATAGGCCGACAATGCCTTTACATTGAAGTCTTCTTTGATTTTCAAAGACGTTAATGCCAACCTCAATACTAACTTTTGATTTGGTATAATCAGCCTTTTGACTTTGGGTGAAGTTTAGTACAGTTGTCCAGCTCGGCTTGATGCCTAAGTCATCACTTGTCTGATTTCAATGCCTTCAGTTTCACTATCTTTGATCTTTAATAATTATAGGGAATATTCAATTATGCATCAAGCTCCATCTTTGATAGTATTTTAAATGTATACTAATGAAATCATTTTTTACTTAGTCTTAATCATCCTATGATTTTTTTTCTTGTTTTTTTTGGTTTTAATTAGGGGTGCTTATTGTTTAGGTTCCCCCATATATTCGTAGAAGCAAAATCTATTCATAAATTTTCAGTTATGATGTTCTAATTGCTTAAACTAGATGTTAAATCCTATCATTAGATAGTTGAAGGGATCCCCCTGATCAAACAATATGTTGATGATCTTATAGCTTTGGTGATATAATAATTAAGTGATCTTGGCGTCAAGGAACTTATTCTACTAAACCACAAGATTTAAGGGATGTTAAACCTTTTTAGTGATCTTAAATTTTAAAAACAATTTCAAAGTATTTTGTTTGTCCATTTGAAAACAACAAAAATTAAGCTCTAGTTACATTTGTAAAGCTCAAAATAGTTGAAAAAAAAAATTAAGGAAGGTCTCAATTAGATGAGCCTCTAATCATGCACAACAATAAGTGAGTTGAGCTCGATGAGCTGATAAGCTAAACTCAAAGTAGCGCCAAAGCAATTTGATAGTTCTAACGCCGTCTTATTGAAGAAAATATAAATATTTTGGATAATTAAATGCATAGCACCCGCGAAATTGTATTTACATAGCACCTGAAAGTGATGAATTGTTGTGCGTCGCGATCAACCATTGAGAATTTCATAAAAAAATATAAAATTATGGAGATTTGTAGATAACAATAGTTTGGGTGCTTTGTTTATAAAAAAATCTTATAAAATATACTCAAAACATATTAAAATTTAAGGCTTTTTCTATAGATCATTAAAAATATTTAGAAATTTACCATTGTATATTTTATATCAAACAATTTCTTATTATAAATATCATAATTGTTCATTTTATTATAACATAAATTTGAATTAATATTGATACGCCTACAAAAAAATCTCTGTCATCCAGCATGTATCTCGAGACATAACAAGTTCTCGAGAACTTTTTATGCAAGTTATACTCAAACTTTGATAAAAATTCATCCAAAAGTCCGATTTCAGCAAACTTTCAGTTAAACTAACCAACTCGATGAGAAGAAACCAATAGTATCAAAATAGGTCAAATTCAAGTCAAATCAAACTTAGATTAACCCATTACACCTCTTTTAAAAGTATTCTAGATACATTTCTAAGGTCAAACAGATGTCGAATCTGGCGAGTTCATAGTCAAATCGAGCGTCTCGACAAGACGAATCCAATGAGCCCAAAATCGCTCAATTCCAACATCATTAAGACACTCAAATGTCCATCAAACACTATCTGATCGAGGGAAGTCCTATGAGCGGTCTAATTTTAGTGGCTCATACTCCTTTGTTAATTGTACCAAAAATTTTATAAATAGAGCCTTCACCCTTTCATGAGGGAGAAAATATTATATTTGGACTCCCAATATAATTTACGTCGAGAGTTCAATGGTGGGGCGCCACATGTCAAGTGGGCCCCCACCCCAATACACTAGCATTGACCAATATTAAAAACGGCGGGACTCACTTGACACGTGACGCCCCACCATTAGACTCTGGATGCATCCGGGTCTCTATGTAATATTTTTTCTTCATGAGGAGGGAGGAGAACTAGAAGCTTGAGGAAAGCCTTGAAGCTTTGAGAAGCAGTTGAGGTCCAGCATCACTCCAGCTGCTGTCGACCACAATCGACCACGGTCGACCAGCACCAATCACCGTCGATCGCCATCTGTCGGCCAACACCAATCGCTATTGATCTCCTCTTGCTCCTTGCTACAAGTTCATCTGCATGTCAGCATTATAACTTGAGACTTGGGACTTGGGAGACCTTATAACCCTCTCCCATCTACGAGACAATTGACTGTATGTGCAATATCTATTTTATAGTGAATTTCTTGATCCAGTTCAGGTCCCGTGCTTTTTTCCTTTCAGGAGTTTTTCATGCAAAAACTTATTGTGTTTCTACTAGTTATTTTCTTTCAACTAAGCATGTTTTGCATTCACGTGCAATGTTACTGTGATAATTCATTACTCTACGGGTTGCAAATTTTCTAATACTCATCAAATATTATTTTCTCTCTTTTCTAATAAAGAAGTTCACACATCAACGAAATCCGACTTAATAGAATAAGGCCCGATTGGGTGGCTCCCTTCACACCCCTACTTATGATTAACAGCTTTTATTCTCCATGAAAGAGAAAAGCTCATGCTAAAAAAAAAAAATAGCAGAAAGCTAAAACTAGTATTTTAAATAATATTATTCAGTACGAATTATACATTAATTAGCTAATAAATAATACTGAAAAATACTAATCAAAATAGTGATACCCTCCTCAGTTGGAGAAAAATTTAAGTACGTAAGACGTTTGTAGAGCTGCGTATATCGGAGGTTATTCAGAAGGTATGTGGGGGTTATAGGTAGGTTATAGAGATATTAAAGAGGATATAACGCGGATATAACTCCCAGTACCCTCTGAATAATCTTCCATGTGTGCAGCTCTTCAAATATCTTACGTACACAAATTTTTCTCCCTCAGTTGCTCATCATGATCTTAAACTCCCAAAAATCCAAAACCCCATCCCCATCCAAATCAAACGGCTTTATCATCGCCTCACAATCCTTGACCGTCCGATCCTCCCCCAGCCGCCGAATAAAAACCCTCTGCAACCCCGCCGGCGATATCCTCCCCGACCCTTTCTCCTCCTCAAACTCCTCAAAAGCTCGCCGGAGCTCCTCCTCGCTCTCCTCCTCCGCCGTCATCATCGCCACGAAGTCGCTGAAGCCGATTAGCCCGTCGCCGTCGATATCGAGCCCCGCCAACGCAGCAGAGGTTTGTTCCGGCTTGAAGTGCTCCGATCCGTCGGATGAGAGGATGGAACGGAGCTCGTCGGCGGAGAGTTTTCCGTCGTGGTTGGCGTCGAAGAGGTGGAAGATTTGGCGGAGGTGTTGGGTTTTGGTTTTGAGGCGAAGGGGGGACGGTTTAGGGGAGGATGGAGAGTGGCGGAGGAAGCATGGGAGAGTGATTTTGAACTTTTTGCGGGGATTGGGGGATTTGGGGGAGCGTTTCGTGGTTGGGGAAGACATTGCGGTGATGCAGGGGAGCATAAACGATGCTTTAAATAGAAATTTTTTGACAGCAACATTGGAAAAATATTTGTATTGCATGCTTACGACGGTTATTTGAGTATTAGATGATTATGTGGTTGTTATTGTGGTTAATACCTTCAATAACTTTATAAAACTCTCAAATGACATAAAAAAAGACGAGTGTCGGATCACATAATGTATTGGTAGATTATTGAGAGATTATTGAGATGTTATTGAGTTTAATTTTGTGAAAAACGACGGCAATAAAACGAAAAATGAAATGAGTAAAATTGCACGTAGAAAAATACTAGAGCGACACACAGATTTACGTGGTTCGACAAATTTGCCTATGTCCACAGAGCTGCAGAGTATTTTATTTTTTCTAAGAATTATACTGTCGAGTGCCTCGATGTTTATAAGAAAATCTCTATTTTCTTCTCTCTCTTTCTCTCTCTCTCTTCCTCTCTTTCTCTTAGCTCTCAAGAGGACTTTACTTGGTCTTGCTTGGCGTGTGTCTTCTCCATCAAACCAAAAGATGCTATTTATAAAATCCATGAGAGCGGTAGGTGAGAGAGTAGGTGAGCGGTAGGTAGGATGTGATAGGTAAGTGGTAGCTGAGAAAGTAGGTGAGCGGTGGGTGAAATATTTAATTAGGAAGCTAATTAAATTTCGGTTGACCGAGTCTCTACATTACCCAACAATTAATGCCCTCATTAACCTCTCAATAACCCCCAATAACTTAGTTATTGGGAGATTATTATAGATCACACGCACACGAAATTGTGTGTGTATGACGTACGTAAATAGTGCTCGCAACATTGTGAGGTCTATGTATATGCTATGAATTTAGGAGGATTTATATGCATAATAAACACTCAATTTTTATGTATTTGTGCATATCTAATACATAAATTTTAATTTTTATTTACATACATAAAATGATAATATTTTATCTTGCATGAAAATATGATCTTTTATGAGTTAAAATGATGATATTTTTTATGATGAGTGATTTGAGTGATAATAATATAAAAATAAAGTTTGTGTTTGATATGTGTGCATAAAAATTGGGTGGTGCATATGCATGTAAATGCCCCTAAATTTTAATATAGCTTGTACAAGGCCCTCATAGGACCCTCCGGATATGCAATACCATTAGTATTTGAGGTTATATCATTTATATAATAATAATATTATTATTATAAATAATAAAATTATTATATAATATATTATATAATTTTCTCAGATATACGCCACCCCCTAAGGGACACATTGCTCCTTTTAAAAAAAGCGTGCTTCTTATGCTAATCCGCCTTATTAACAACCTCATTCCTATAATTTGGCCTTCATATTTTGAAGTAATTAAGACCTTTTTATTTTCATAATTAAATGTCAAAACTTAATTGTTAAAGCCTAATAAATGTGAGGCATGCACATAAATTCTCCTAACTTTATGTGGTTTCTTTTGTTATATGT
Source organism: Phalaenopsis aphrodite (assembly GCA_003013225.1). Classification (NCBI taxonomy): domain Eukaryota; kingdom Viridiplantae; phylum Streptophyta; class Magnoliopsida; order Asparagales; family Orchidaceae; genus Phalaenopsis; species Phalaenopsis aphrodite. The sequence goes on along the minus strand of NEWO01000336.1, from coordinate 478,465 downwards.
TATTGATCTTATTATATTCATGGATCTTAAAACACTTCATCAACATCAAACTAGTGGATCATATATCTAATTAGTTTATGACATCTAATCTAAATGTCTAATCCATCAAGCTTTCTATCTCGATCATCATAAAATAAATTCCCTCAAAATAAGAAGTATGGCGTTATAAATATGTTCATTCATTAGAGGGTGCATGACGATGGCCACCCCTTCTATATTGTCACCATCTAGCATGACACGTAGGCTAATTTATTAGCTTTATAAGCACGTGAAATATATTTTCTTCAATATTATATATCTCTATATTGTACAATATATATTTAGTCTGTCATAATGGAAAAATTATTGCATACATACACCATATGTAGAGATGCATGCGGTGTCTGATCCTGATCGTAGATCACGGTGATCTACAGTCAGGATGCAATCAAAATTTTTTTGAAAAAAAAAAAAACTGGGGCCCACCGAAATACATCTTGATCGTAGATCACTGTGATTTACGGTGGATCGGGCACCGCATGCATCTCTGCATGCGGTGTATGTATCCAATAATTGCCATGCCATTTTTAAATGACTTCTATTTCGGTATCCAATAAAGTTATTCCATATGGATTTCCTTGTGTTATTATTGTTATTATTATAATTATTATTATTTTTGGACTTTAGCACTGCATGGCCGGCATATAATATTAATTTCTTGAGTTTTATGATACATTTTTAACATTAAGTTTATATTATACACCTTTAACAGTAATTTAATATATAGGAAAAAAAACTACATACAACATACCACTCAATTCTTATATATTTACAAATCTAATACATATAATTTGATTTTTATACTTATAATACTTTATATATCATAAATTTTTGCATTAAAATATAGATTTTACTTTTTTAAGTAAAAAAAATGATGATATATTTGAATTTTTGTTAAAATTTTGGGGATTATAAATGTATATATGAAAATTTTAATTATCAGATGTGTAAATACATAAGAATTGTATGGTATGTTTGTAAATGCCCCTAGTTTATGGGAAAATATTACATCAGGACTCCCAACGTAGAACTACATTCGAAGTCCACTGACATGCGGACACGTGGCTTCAAGGAAACGCGTGCGCTTTCCTGTGATCCGACCCGGTAACACATGAGAATATTCATCATGTGTTATTCCGCATTATTCAGATATTATTGTGGTTATATTAATGTGTTACAGTGTTATTATAACACCGAGAATATTCTCAGAACGTAATAACACCTGAATAATACGGAATAACATAGGAGGAATATTCCCCTACGCTAAAATGATTTTTTTTTTCTCATCTCCACGTGTCTTTATATTAGTAGACTCTGAACGTAGCTCTAAGTTAGGAGTCCTGATGTAATATTTTTAACTAGTTTATTGACATATTTTAATCTAAAAAGAGATATATTGAAACGATATATTTATATATTGACAGTTGGAGGAAGTTTTCTCTATTAACAAATAATTAAAAAAAAAAAAGATAATTGCGGAGATTACGATGGCAGGAAAGTTCGGAGGAGCTTCTCGCACGAAATATTAAAACGGTTTTAACTCGTAAATTTATTTTGAAATGAATATGATATAATTTTAATTGATTAATCATATTCTATATTTATTTTCAAATAAATTGGATGATCATAAAAGTATATTAGTGAACTTTATATGGATCTAACAATTATACTTTTGGAGAATCAGCATACAAATGTACGGCTAAATTAGCTTTTGGCCATAGTTAAAAAAGCGAACAAACGAACAAATAGATAAATGCTAATGATGTTAGTCCAGATATGGCTCATTGCGATGAAAAATTAATTCATACATACACCGCATGCAAAGATGCATGTAGTGTTTGCGGTCAGGATGAGATCAATTTTTTTTTGAAAAAAAAATAAATTTAAAGTGGGGCCCACCAAAATATATTAGATCACCATGATCTACGGTCAGAATCTGACACTGCATGCATATCTGCATGCGGTGTATGTATGCAATAATTTTTCCATTGCGACAAACTTATCTCATGCTACAAATATTAACATTGATTAG
>NEWO01000336.1:424680-440725 GCA_003013225.1 Phalaenopsis aphrodite | reverse complement strand
ATATATATATATATATATATATATTTCAAAAGGAATGACCGAAGGCTATCATACGAGCCCCGACCATCCCTCATACGCCTAGGAAATTGTGCACCACACCCTACACACGGGGTAAATCGAACCACAGGCCAGGGGAACTTACAACTGACAAGCTGACCAACTCTCCTGAAACTCTGATCATTCCCGCCACCTCAAGCAAAATGCACAACTCTCTTGAAATTATGAACACATCTACATTTTTCCATTTGCACGCACAATGAATATCCAAATCTCTCTCTTTAATACATACACAGACTGCCACTCTCTTTCTTAGATACCATCTCTCTCTCTATCTTTCCCCAAATTTTTTGAGACACTCAATCTTTTCACATGCCTCTCTTGCATTCTCCCATCTCTCCACTACTCGTTGGACAACTCCCCCAACTAGCTAGTACTCTCTCTCTCTCTCCCCCTCCCTCCATTGTGCCTCCGCATCTCCATGCCAATGTGCTACCTAAAAAATCCCAATTTCACACTAGTGCATACGCATGAAACTTTCCATAGAGCCAACTAGCACTACATTTAAAAACAAGCCTACCCCTTACCCAATCGCTCAACTTCATCAAGCTAACTACCTAAGTTTGCTAATCTCCTGTGGTGCATATTTACTACCTGTGTGTGTGCCTCACACTCACAATAATCACTACAAAGCACCTCATCTTCATAAGTCAACCACCATGAGCTACCGTCCATTGTCCATTGTTATGTGTATTCATAATCAACACATGCAAAAGCTACGTATGCATAAGTGTTTTTTGCTCCACATTAACCATTCCTCATGTGCTAATGTTGAAACAAGCGCTAGTAAGCAGCACACCAGTAGTCAATCCACTCCTCTTGTCTGACAATCGCACATGGACTTGCATTGCTAGTCTACATTCAAGTCTGATAAGGAGCCATCGCTGAGTTGTATCAAATATCATTGTGGCTGATTTTGTCCCTACGCAAAGCCACTTAGTGTTTTGGACCTAGAATCATAGCCTCATAGGAGATACACTTCACTCTCTCTCATGCTTTCCTATTGAATGTATATTTTTCCAACCTTTCCTTCAGTTATTGTAGGGTCGTTCACCTAAGGTCCCTTCCATACTAATCCTAGAGCAAAGAAGAAGTGTTAGCCACCCGTTAAAAAGTTCATAAACAACAAAATTGAAGTTCAAATTCTTATCAAAAAAGCAATCAAGTTAATAGATCATGGGGCAATCTAGCATGTAACATCATATGTTTAGCTCTTTCATTCAGAAGTCATTCACCTACTAAACAAACTCATTTTATTGTGATGCTCCTAGAACTGTCCTCTATATGTGCATCCTACTAACTGTGCAAAGCTTTCTTAACTTTCTGCTACCCTACTTTCCTCCATGCTTTGGCATTATTTATGCACTAAACTCTTTGCTTACCAAGTCCTTCCCCTTGTAAAAGAACAAAACATATTAAATTTATTTTTTTAGAACATAAATCAAAATCTTTCAAACGGAATAAAAAAAAAATTAATAAGGTCAAGTAAGCTGGAAGGGGAGCCATCAAGTCATCCTCAAATTTAAGTATACAAGCTTTCACTACTAAATCTTAGGTCTCCTTTTTTTCTGTGAAAAAACAGACATTTCTTCACTTCTTAAGAATGCAATAATAAAAAAATAAAAATAGATTGAAAGCATGTCTTTTACACCGTTCATCATGAAATTCACAACTCTTTATCACTAATATGTCAACCTTTGATGTCATGAATATAAATGTGTTAAGTTTACAGTTGCTTGATTGCTTCCAAAAACCTAGTGTAAGAAGGCATATATACTATCAATTTTGTTGCCACTTGCTAACATAATAACAAACTTGGTATCTTTCAAATGATAACGTTTAAGATCAGGCTATACCCTTCTTCATCAAACTGTCCAACAGAGAACAAATAAACTTTATCTTCATGCATAGATTACGTCACTCAGTGAAGCTTACATATAATGCAAATGGCATTTGATTTGAGCATAATCAATTCATAATGCTCAACGGGTCATCATTAATAAAATAGATTTTTCTATAATTTCCAATAAAAGCATTAGACATGAGCTTTTTATAGAGTAACAAAACATAACTGAGCATAGAATTTAATACTTGGTTTATCAAGACTATACATTCTTAATCGCTTACGTAGTTACATTCATTGATTCTACTTTTTCTTTAGCTTCTATATGTTATTCTATAGAAGGCAGGGGCATTCTCTTTCATGTGCCAAGTGCTTAACATGAACCTTGAGAGTAATTTCTTTTACTGTTGTTTTAACATCTTTGACTTTTGTAGTTCCTCCCTACCTCTAAAATTCAAAACAGAAGAAGAAAAAGAGTCTTCACCCAAGCTTTTGTATCCAGATGTCAAACTTAAGATTTATAACAAAGTCAAGGCATAAAATTCTTAAATAATAAAAATATTAACCTAACTCAGCTAACCTATTGACCAAAATGATTATTTATATGTTTTGCAGCAAAGTCACCTTTCACCATCATATGAGTATTACTAAAAACATTCTCATAAAATAGTTTTATTTGTTAAAGATGGTTTTCTTAAATCTCTAATAGAGCCTTAATCATTATATTTGTTGATTTCTAGTTTCGTATGTTGAAGGCAATATTCTAGTCAACAGACAAGTGACAAAAAATCTAATGTTGTTTAGTATGGCCGCTCTAGCCATATTGCCTCTTTTATTTTTTCATTCACGGGCAAAATGTCATTCTTCTCCACATTTGCACTTTGTTGATCTGGACTTATTCTTATTTTTAATGACTCGCACATGAGTGTCATGCAGTTTACCCTTGTAATTCCTTGGGTTTCTAAGACCATATTTTTTGTGTTGGTTGTAGTAACCAGGTACAAGATTCTTTTACAGATTGAGAGGTCCTTGATTCCTTTCTGAACAGCTGCTTTCTTGCAAAGATCGGCTAAGTACTGGTACGTGAAACGTATCCTTGGTAGAACTTCGATCGTATTACCTGGGTATTTGGTCTTAAATGCGTCTTCAATTTCATTTCCAAAGATTGACGACATTTTTCTGAAAAACTTATCAGATAGTTTAGCGTTAGTATACATCCTACCTGATTTTGCCGCGAGAACTTTGTAATCGTTCATATATTCGAACATGTTTTTAATCTCGTGGTAAGATAAACGTTCGAGGTCGAGATACGCCCTATTCTATTTTTTCTGTAAACCCTTGGTAAGGATCTTCCAGTAGAATGATTTTTCTTATCTGTGAGAGCACGTTCTGAGGGTCATCAGCTATCTTCACCAATGCCTCATATTCATCTTCATAGGCCATTCGCCATTGAATCCAGATCTTTTTCTCTACCTCGCCAAGTAAGTATTCAATAAATAGTACATTTGCTTTGTTGTCTTGGAATTGCTTGTCATTAACTAGGTTTAATGTGATTGATTCTCAACTGGATATTACATCATCATATAATGAAAAGTTATCAGGAAGTATAAGGACTCCCTGTGAATTATGAGCTCCACATAATGTCCACATATTCTATTGATATGATTTCTTAAAATCTGATGCTTTGGGCCTGAAATTTTGAAATTGTGAAGAAAATGATGGTCTTGCTTGTGATCCAGTCGTTGCAGGGGGTACATGACTGGACCCATTTTTAGTTCATTTGGTGGAAGATAAAGAGAGGATATATATATATAGCATTTCTAGTGCATCCTTGCTTCCTGTGCACTCAAGTTTGCATCATCACCTCGAACTATATGTCAACAAACAAATTTTCAGATTTTCTTTCGCACGGAGTGCTTGTTGAGTGAGCTAAATTAAATTGAGTAAATTTTAAATTAAAATGATAAAAATGCATGAATTATGATCACGTTTTTCAAGAATTTTTTATCTTGTGTGAGATGAATATTTCTAATTTGAATGCGAAAAAAGACAAACATAAATAGAACAAGAATGAATTAAAAGATCTAGCGCCGCAGCACGACGACCTTACATAAAAAATACAAATAACTTTTTGAGAATAATTAGAAGTTAAAGGGCAGTTTTCTAGAGCAGCCACGGCTGTGAGGGGCAGAGATTAGAGTGGGGAGGAGCGTATTGTGAGTAATTAGAGTGGAATTAGGGAGTGAAGAGTGGTGAGTGTGTTCGATTATTAAGTGTGAGAGTGTGCTTGTTGAATGAAGAAGCACTTATGTCAATGAGAATAACAATGACCATGCTTTATACCGATCAAATGGCATAGAAACATTACAGAATTAAAATTTTATATTGAGAAAAACTTTTTGGCAGAAAATATGAATGAAGTTTAAACATTGAAAATGTTTGAGTGAGGACAACCCTACTTAATTTTAGCTCAAGTTATAATTAATAATTTTCCATGTTGCAAGAATTTTTCTTTCTCTTTCAGAAACTACTGTAACAATCTTGGTTATTGTCTTGCAAAATAAAATAGATGCGTTAAACCTTAATGGAATTCTCTTGCAATTCAAAAAGATTTTATTTGAGCCCAATTTAACTCAAGATATTTTCATCCAAAATTTTCCCTAGAAAATAGGGCCCGCATTGAATCCATTTTACCAAAACAACACATAGGCAAATACCTCAATTAAAAAGCATAGGCGCCACTAACTACATTTGTCACAAATATAATTCAATCCACAGCAAAACTCAAATGGGATTAGTAAAATAATAATCGACAATGATGATCCGAAGCTGAGGTGAGACAAACTTTGATAGGTTGAGGGTTATTGGGACTCACTCGTTACAGGAAAATTAAAATCCCTTGCAAAGAAGCTATAAATTCTGTGTGGAAGTAACCGGCACAGCATTAAAAAAATATAAAGTAAGATATCCGTGCAAAAGCCATGACATTATTCCTTCAGCTATTTTATTAGTGGATGCAAAAAATCTAAGGGAGAATTTTTCTATTTTCAAATTTTTGAAACAAAATTCACTGACGTGAATTCAAACACTAGTTACATGTTCCATAATACAATATATGATGGATCAAATCTTGGTCCTATTAGGTATTCAACCCTAAGATAGTGCAAATGGCTTGCCATATATCACTTAGCTGAAAGCGTCATGAGGAGTCAAGTAAAAATACAATCCTAGTGCTTAAATATACAGATGGTGAAGAGAAGGCAAATCACTAAAAGAAATCAGAAAAAATGGTAATTGTTAATTGGCAACTAAACCTGGTTTTCTACAACATCAGCCACAAACATTAGGCTTATCCTAACTATTTGGATTTGGCTTTCTGCATAAATCGGAACAATAATGATGCTCAGACGCATTCAACATAAGAAGAGAAAATGGATCCTTTATGTTGTGGTATATTTGAAATTTAAAACGATCGACGACGAAGTGAATAAAATAGCACGAAAAAAATCACACCAAAAAGAACACATAGATTTACGTGGTTCGGCAAATTGCCTACATCCACGGAGTTGCAGAGGATTTTACTAATTGAAGAAATTTACATCAGTTTGATCACAACGACAATTACAGGATCTCTCACTTGCTCTTTCTCTTTACACCGAGATTCACCGAAGAGCAAGAACACCGAAGAAGAAGAAATACGTACAAAAGAAAAAACCTATACTTCCTTTAAGAAGAAATCAAGAACAAACACCTTCTTCTTCACTATCTTCTTCTTCCTTCTGACAAGCACGCATAAACAACTAAGAGAAAGAACACCTTGAGAAAACACCCGGAGATTACTTCTTCCTTTCTCTGTCTTTACCTCTCGCAACTACCGAAGGAGTTGTGATACCTTCTTCCTTCTTCCTTCTTCCTTCCGACTGGAGAGATCGGTCGGAGAGGCAGGAGCGGCTCGTTCCTGTTTCGCGCGCAAGAGACGAGATGGGAGTACCTTTTTCGCGAGAGAGGGAGAGACAGGGAGATTCGCAAACAACATAGAGCAGACGGAAACCAATTCATGAAAAGGAAGCAGGGAGTCGTGTTTCTTCTCTTTTTTTTTTGTTCTGAACGGACTCCACACCAAAAAATCTCCCACTTAAAGACCGTTACACAGACTGCAACGTCCTTCCTCCTCAAACTGATATCCTCTATTGGTGGTGTCACCCTTTTCTTCAAACATGAATCCTCCACCTCCACAACTCAAGACTCATGTCTTCAAGCTAAAATACCAACTGAAGCTGCGCACAACTTCAGTTTCTCCAGAGTAACACCCTTTGTCAACATATCAGTAGGGTTCTGGCTTCCACAAATTTTCTCAAGCATCAATTGTCCATCATCCAACAATGATCGTATGAAGTGATACCTGATTTGAATGTGTTTTGTCCTGGACTGAAATGCTGGAATTATAGCAAGGAATATAGCGTTCTGACTGTCACTATAGAGAATGTTTTTGATCCTTCTTGCCCAATTCTTTCAAGAAGCTCTGTAACCATATCATCTCTTTTGCAGCCTCTGACACTGCTATGTACTCAGCTTCTGTAGTAGACAACAAAACTGTCTTCTGCAGATTAGAGCCCTATGATATTGCAGTGCCACTAATAGTGTAAATATAGTCTGTAGTACTTCTTCTAGTATCAATGTCTACAACTAGATCAGCATCAACATAGCCTCGTACCTCTGAACTCTTTCCTGAGAAACACAAGCAAGTTTCTGCAAAGCCTCTCAGGTACCTCAAGATCCACTTCACTGCTTCCCAATGTTCCATTTCAGCATTACTCATGTATCTGCTAACGACTCCCACTGCATGGGCAATATCAGGTCTGGTGCAAACTATAGCATACATAAGTGAACCAATAGNTTCTGCATAAATCGGAACAATAATGATGCTTAGACGCATTCAACATAAGAAGAAAAAATGGATCCTTTATGTTGTGGTATATTTGAAATTTAAAATGATCGACGACGAAGTAAATAAAATATCACGAAAAAAATCACACAAAAAAAAAACACACAGATTTACGTGGTTCGGCAAATTGCCTACATCTACGGAGTTGCAGAGGACTTTACTAATTGAGGAAATTTACACCAGTTTAATCACGATGACAATTACAGGATCTCTCACTTGCTCTTTCTCTTTACACCAAGATTCACCGAAGAGCAAGAACACCGAAGAAGAAGAAATACGTACAAGAGAAAAAACCTATTTCTCTTCTGCTCCAAGCCAATAAGAAGAAATCAAGAACAAACACCTTCTTCTTAACTATCTTCTTTTTCCTTCTGACAAGCACGCAGAAACAACTAAGAGAAAGAACACCTTAAGAAAACACCCGGAGATTACTTCTTCCTTTCTCTGTCTTCACCTCTCGCAACTACCAAAGGAGTTGTGATACCTTCTTCCTTCTTCCTTCTTCCTTCGAACCGGAGAGATCGGTCGGAGAGGCAGGAGCATCTCGTTCTTGTTTCACGCTCAAGAGACGAGACGGAAGTACCTTTTTAGCGAGAGAGGGAGAGACAGGGAGATTCGCAAACAACATAGAGCGGACGAAAACCAATTCATGAAAACGGAGCAGGGAGTCGTGGGGGTAGAGCAGTTACGACATTTTCTTCTTTTTTTTTTGTTCTGAACGGACTCCACACCAACAAATCTCCCACTTGGAGACCGTTACACAGATTGCAACGCCCTTCCTCCTCAAACTGATATCCTCTATTGGTGGTATCACCATTTTCTTCAAACATGAATCATCCACCTCTACAACTCAAGACTCATATCTTTAAACTAGAAAACCAACTGAAGCTGCAGTTTCTCCAGAGTAACACCCTTTGTCAACATATCAGCAGGGCTCTGGCTTCCACAAATTTTCTCAAGCATCAACTGTCTGTCATCCATCAATGATCGTATGAAGTGATACCTGATTTGAATGTGTTTTGTCATGGATTGAAATGCCGGATTTCTAGCAAGGAACATAGCGCTCTGACTGTCACTGTAGAGAATGCCCTTTTGATACTTCTTGCCCAATTCTTTCAAGAAGCCCTGTAGCCATATCATCTCCTTTGCAGCCTCTGACAATACTATGTACTCAGCTTCTGTAGTAGACAATGAAATTGTCTTCTGCAGATTAGAGCCCCATGATATTGCAGTGCCACTAATAGTGTAAATATAGTATGTAGTACTTCTAGTATAAATGTCTCCAGCTAGATCAGCATCAACATAGCCCCGTACCTCTGAACTTTTTCCTGAGAAACACAAACAAGTTTCTGCAAAGCCTCTCAGGTACCTCAAGACCCACTTCACTGCTTCCCAATGTTCCTTTCCAGCATTACTCATGTATTTGCTAACGAGTCTCACTGCATGGGCAATATCAGGTCTGGTGCAAACCATAACATTCATAAGTGAACCAATAGTTGAAGCATAAGGAACATTACTCATGTAATCTCGTTCCTCCTCTAACTTGGGTGACTGATTCTTGCTGAGTTTCAAGTGACTTCCCAAGGGTGTGTCAACTGGTTTGACCTTATCCATATAAAACATGCTAAGTTCTTTTTTACATACTCAGTCTGAGAGAGTCTCAACATGCCTCTGACTTTATCTCTGACAATTCTCATACCAATGATTTGTTTTGCAGCTCCCAAATCCTTCATTGCAAAGTGCTATGACATTTGCTCCTTCAGATTATTGATCTCCTCAATACTAGCACCTGCAATAAGCATATCATCCACATACAGCAATAGGATGATATAAGAATTGTTAAAATACCTGACATAGCAACAGTGATCTGCCTGACATCTGTTGTACCCTGCACTATGCATGAAATTATCAAATTTTTTGTCTCACTATCTAGGAGCTTGCTTCAAGCCATACAAGATCTTCTTCGATCTGCAAACTGACTCTTTTTTTCATTGTACCGCGAACCCTTTAGGTTGGTGCATGTAGATGTCTTCTTCAAGATCCCCATGAAGAAAAGCTGTTTTCACATCTAACTGCTCAAGGAAGAGATCTTCAGTAGCCACTATAGACAATATCATTCTAATGGTTGTAAGCTTCACCACAGGAGAAAATCTCAGAATAATCAATACCGTGCTTCTGCTGAAAACCCTTTGTAACAAGTCCAGCCTTGTACCTTTTATTATCATCATGCTCAGTCTTCAATCGGTACACCCACTTGTTGTGTAATGTCTTCATCCCAGTTGGATGATCTGCTAACTCCCAAGTCTGATTTTCAAGCAGAGAATTCATCTCCTCCTTCATGGTTAGCTCTCAATTGCTCGAATTTTCATCTTGCAAGATTTCTTCATAACTCTGAGATTTTCCACCATCTGTCAGCAGAATGTAGTTCAAAATTGGAGAATAACGCTGTGGAGAACGTCTGACCCTTTCTGACCTGCGAACTGCAACTGTAGGGGTAGACTGCTCTGAAACTGACTGTGGAATAATAAAAGTGAATGCCCCGAATCCACTTTCTTCGTCACCTGCATCTCTGTCCTGCATTGTGACCTCTGGTAAATCATCAAACTTTACCAACTCAAATTTCTTCAGTGTTGTTTCAGAAACTGTACTGGACTTGTCCTTGTACATAAAATTCTCATTGAAAACCACGTTCATGCTCCTTATGATCTTCCGACTCTGATCATCCCAGAAACGATATCCAAATGTCCCATCTTCATAGCCAATGAAATAACACTCCCTTGACAGCCTCAAGCTTATTACGAGCATCAGGATTAATGAAAATATAAGAACGACAACCAAAAGTCTTAAGATGAGAAAATTTTACCTCTTTCCCACTCCAGACTTCTTCAGGTAATTCACAGTTTAATGGAACAGATGACCCCCTATTGATCAAATAAACTGCAATACTAACCGCTTCTGTCCAGAAAGTAGGTGGTAGTCCGACGTGCAATCTCATGCTTCTAGCCCGCTCATTAATAGTCCTGTTCATGCACTATACAACACCATTTTGCTGTGGTGTTCATGGAGTGGTCTTCTCCATTCTGATTCCCTGAGCTGCACAGTACTCCTTGAACTCACCATCAATGTACTCATCACCATTATCAGACCTCAGACATTTCAGCTTTAAGCATGTTTCTGTCTCAACCATAGCCTTCCAAGTCTTGAACACACTCAATACATCAGATTTATATTTCAAGAAATAAACTCATACCTTTCTGTTGTGATCGTCAATGAATGTGATGTAGTAACGAGAGCCTCCAAGAGATGCCATTGGAGGGTCCCCACACATCTCTGTGTACAAGATCCAGCTTTCCTGCCTTTGGCGTTCTGCCACCTTTCAAGAAACAAACCTTCCTCTGCTTTCTCATAATGCAATTCTCGCACATGCTGAAATCAACTGACTTATGTTCTGGTAGCTTGCCTCTGGACTGAAGTTCTTTCATACCTCTTTGACTCATGTGACCAAGTCTGCAATGCCATAACTCTGTCGTGTTCTCTGCAACAGTAGTATCAACATTGATAATTAAATCAGTAGTCATATACCATGCACCTGTTTTCTTACCCCGAGCCAGTACTAATGCTCCTTTAGTAACCTTCCAGGTGCTATCTGAGAAAACTATTGAATGTCCACATTCATCAAACTGTCCAACATAAATGAGGTTCTTTTTCAGTTCAGGAAAGTGTTTGACCTTTTGCAGATTATTTGGAAGTGCAATGTCAATATCTCTCATTCCTACCACATTCAGAGTTTCTCCATCTGTCAGATATATTTTTCCAAAATCACCTGCAACATAATTCTGCATCAATTCCCGATGAAAAGTTATATGGAACGAAGCTCCCAAATCTAGTATTCAGTCATCAACATGACTATGAACTGTCAACAGTAGTGCATCATGTGATTCTTCAGTTACCACATTCGCACTGTCAATCTCCTTCTTAAGATTCCTACAGTTTCTCCTTATGTGGCCAGTTTTGTCACAATTTCAGCAAGTTACTTGTTTACCAGGTCTTAACTTGCTACTGCTATTGTTCTTTGATTTTGATCTTCTCCTGTTTGAGTTTCTTTCAAGCTATCTCCCTCTGGAATCAACATTTAGTGTCGAACTCGAACCTGAGATCTCGTCAGAATATTTTCGGCGCACCTCCTCAGCCAAAATCAAATCACGAATATCTTCAAATTTCAGTTTAGATTTACTTGCAGAATTACTGACAGTCATCTTCATAACTTTTCAGTTATTTAGCAATGAAGTCAACAAAATTAGTGCACGTATCTCATCATCAAATTCAATTTGCACAGACGATAATTGATTTGTGATGGTATTGAAATCATTCAGGTGTTGTACAACAGACGTACCTTCCGTCATCTTCAAATTGAATAACTTCTTCATCAAATATACCTTGTAATTCGTCGATGACTTTTCATACATACCTGACAGGGTTGTTGNGTGATTTTAATCTTTTCCGTCCATGGTTTTTTTTTTTTTTTTTTTTTTGGAATGGTAGAAGAAAGTTCTTTTGGCGCATGTAATCATAAATCTGCATCTTCTAATATCTAAAAATATTATGTTGAACTTACCAACCATCACTATTCCATCACTTACTGCATAGCTCCCACCTTTTCACTAGAGCATCATAAGTTCTCTGACATTATTTATTGGAAAAGAATCCAAAGGGTAAAAGCATAATTAAACAGAAATATTGCAAAAAATTCAACATAAAGACACAAAATTTGCAATGGCTTGACGAAATTGACTTGTCAACGTCCGGAGATAGAAACAATTTCATACTTTTGAGAGGAATGTATTATCATTTTATATTCCATATAGGCCTTCAAATTTCGTGAAGAGAAATAAAGCAGAAAATATCAAAATAAGAGAGTTTGAGGCTAGCTATAAAAAAAAAATAATAATAAAGTAAAAAAGGTCGTCTTGTTTTTGTACTTTAGTAGAATGATATATTCTAGAACCGTCATGCTTCCCTCCAACAACATGAATTGCACTATGCTGAGGTAGTTAACCATGGCCACCAACAAAAGAGCCATATAAAAATTTGTTTTCACTCAGCCGTATACAATCTTGCTCAGTCTGCAAAACTAAATTATTTTCATTAGCCTGCCACACCTCATTGGACTGCTCATCTTGTTTTTCAAGCATCCATGATCAAACAAAGAAATTTCTTAAATACTTGAAAAAAAAATTAGCATTTTTATGCTATCCTACAGACCTCTATATAATAGTGAATGGTAATAAAAGATTAAACAGTACAATATGAGACTTTAAAATCTAGGAATCAAAATAACATAAGCCATATTCCTTTCACATGGCAAAAAGAAATTTACCACACCACCATGCCTGCCTCCAGCACAATTACACTTGCAAACCATTCAACACGACCACTAAAACAAGCCAAACTATTTTCTTGTTCTTTTCTTAATCAAAAGCGTGACAACTCCAAATGTCGCTCTCACTTTTCTTCTAAAGATCGAATTTATGTAAATCTTTTTGTGGGCTCTGAAAGTTCATGCCTTGACTTCCCTCAAAAGTAACTGATGAAAAAGTTTTACATTGAGCTTCCATTCATGGTATTAAGAAAACAAATAATTTCAGTGCTATGTGCTTGATCGTTTTTAAAAAACAAATTTTTGAGATCCATTACAAGTCCTTTGAAGTTTTTTCCAATGCACTTAGTAAGACTTGTAATGGAATCTAATGTTCAATAGAAGGTCCAATTTATGTTCGTTGGTGAGCCGATGAGTTCCTTGCAAGTTACATTCATGCTCCTAAATGAGCTATCAAGCCTCTTGTAAGTCGCGTGCAAGTTATATCTGTATTCAATTATGTCTTTTTCAAATGATTTCCTATATTTAGTATGATAAGTTTAGTTTATTTGTTCATTTTAAGCAATATTCGGACATAATTTCAGCCACCCGGCATCGTCCTTACGTAGGGGGTTGCACTGGAACTATAAGGTTGGAACATCACATCTAATCAGACATACAGATTGTTGTCATGAGACACCATGACCGGATGCTTAACCAAACACACGTAAGGCATCACACCAGTAAGAGAGACACAAAGGAATTCCCAAGCATATTGAAATAACGCGCATGAGTATTTAATTTAAATTTTTCTTCACCATATTAAAACAGCTTGCAAAGTATTTAATCTAACAATTTTTTTCCGCCATGTTGGGATAATATGCACGAATACCTGAGTGTTTCTACATTATACCATACGCACAAAGTTGAAGATGGTGAAACATGATTGTCGGAATTTTGAGGACCACATAATTTTGAGAACAAAAGAGGGAAAGATGTGGAGAATGAGATGGAAACAAAAAGAGACAGGTGATAGTTGGTGCTATGATGATAGAATGACATTCGAGAAGGAAAACTTATGGCGGTTGCTAGTTTAGTAAGAAAAGGAAGATGGCTAGATAGCTACTGTTTGGTGGTCCTTCGAAGAACAGAGTTGTTTGGTGGTAGGATTGAAGAAACTAGTCTGAAAGCAGTCCATTCTACTGAATTAGGATGCATTGTTACTTGATGGAATTCGCTCTTTAAGTCAAACTTTAAGTAAAACCTATTATTTCCTATCTTCTTTAAGATGGTGTTAATTCCAGATGAGTATTGATCCTTGTAAGTGTTATCATTCAAGGACCTATAATTAAATACAAGTTTTTCCTTACCTTTTGCTTCTTTGTCGGTTTTTGGGCCAATTGTTGTGCCTGAATTTACTATCATCGCCATCGTGCGATGTCGGCTTTTACTAGGTCCGATAACCTTTAGTTCTAGTAACCCTTCAATGTGACGTTTGGATTGGACTTTGCATCGCGGGCGTCACATGTTTTAATGGTTTGTCCTGTATTGTTAAATCAGGGTTAATCACATCAATTTTACAAATTACTTGATTTTTACTCTAATGTCTCAATGGTTCTTCGCCAATGTATCCATTATCCTGTAATCGTTTAAATATAGATTTGAATTTCTGCATAAACGAATTATTCAATACATTTGAGTAAAAATATTCAGGTTGTTTTCGATGTAAAAGTCATAATCCATCTCAAGTTCAGGTATCTGTTTTGCTGCTATTTCAAGTTTTGTTGTAGTTTGAACGTGTGTGATTTCTTTGTAAAAAGTAACAATGTTATCTTCAATCCGCATGAAATTGCAACCAAGTAACATCTGTATGTCATCCTTGATGTCCATGTCTTGGCAATATATTAAGGGAATGCAAAAACTGTGCTCATTTATTAGCATCATACATGCTTTCATCTTCTTGCAGGAGTCAGTTATAGAGTTTACCCCACTGAATGATACTTAGTAGTTGAGTTCTTCTAACACAGTGTTGGGTACATCTCCAATGTTTACGCAGCAAGAAGTTGCAGCAGTATCAACAGTGACACGTAATTTGAAACGTTCTACCCCTGGTACATCAAAAGTGATGATTAGATTAAATAATCTATTAATTACTTTTCGAGGATTCTTTTGTGTCTGTTCTTCAAGTGACTCATTCAAAACTTTCGCGTCTGAATCTTTATTGAATTCTTCGACAAATTGCTCTACTTCTCCGTTACTTTCTTCAAACATCACTTGCTTGTCTTTATCATGCAAGGCTAGCTCCTGCCTTGACTCTTCTAGTTGTGGTTCTAATAATTTCTTCAATTGTTCCTTCAGTCTTTTATTTTGTTCTATCAGATGATCTATGTATTTGAAAACTCCTGGATTAGCGTATCTTTTGACTGGTATTGCTAAAGAGATAATTCCTTCTGAATGAAAATTGATAGATAAAATTTTGAACAAAGAGGGCATGCAGTTAATTTACATATAGTACAATGATTACACATTTGCATATTTAAGATTATGCAACAGTATGTACAAAGAGTGTATGGCCCTTGTATTGGCCTATTGTGCTCCCAATCATGGGAACACCCTTCTTGTTCTTCACTTAATTTGATGGCGCAACGCCATCCTAGATCCTCCTTCATCATGTACCCAAATTTGTCAATGGGTACATTCTCTAAGGGCTTGACGTATATGAGTCAATGTGTTGTCTCATTCACCTTCTGAAATAGAACAAATTGCGTCTGACTGCTCCTCATCAAGGTCCACTGATAATACATCATATTCATCAGGCAAATCTAAGTTGCTTAGTATGGCCGCTCTAGCCATATTGCCTCTTTTATTCTTCCATTCACGGGCAAAATGTCCTTCTTCCCCACAAATATAACATCTGCACTTCATTGATATAGGCTTATTCTTATTTTTAATGACTCGCACGTGAGTGTCATGCGGTTTACCCTTATATTTCCTTGATTTTTTAAGACCATATTTCTTGTGCTGGTTTTAGTAACCGGGTACAGGAATCTTTTGCAGATTGAGAGGTCCTTGATTCCTCTCCGAACAACTCCTTTCTTGCAAAGATCGGCTAAGTACTGGTACGTGAAACGTATCCTTGGTAGAACTCCAATTGTATTACCTGGGTATTTAGTCTTGAATGCGTCTTCAATTTCATTTCCAAGGATTGGCGGCATTTTCTTGAAAAACTTATCAGATAGTTCAACATTAATATACATCCTACTTGATTTTGCCGCGAGAAATTTGTAATCGTTCATATATTCGAACATATTTTAATCTCGTCGCAAGATAAACGTTCGAGGTCGAGATACGCCCTATTCTATTCTTCTGTAGATCCTTGGTAAGGATCTTCCAGTAGGATGATTCTTCTTATCTGTGAGAGCACGTAATGAGGGTCATCAGCTATGTTCACCAATGCCTCGTATTCATCTTCATTGGTCATTCGCCAATGAATCCAGATCATTTTCTCTACCTCGCCAAGTAAGTTTTCAATAAACAGTGCCTTTGCTTTGTTGTCTTGGAACTGCTTGTCATTAACTAGGTTTAATGAATTTGATTCTCACCTGGATATTTCATCATCATATAACAAAAAGTCATCAGGAAGTATAAAAACTCCCTGTGAATTATGAGCTGATAGTAATGTCCACATATTCTGTTGATATGATTTCTTAAAATCTGGTGTTTTGGGCCTGAAATTTTGAAATTGTGAAGAAAATGATGGTCTTGCTTGTGATCCAGTCGTTGCAGGGGATACATGACTGAACTTATTTTTTGTTCATTTGGTGGAAGATAAGGAGAGGATATA
>NEWO01000336.1:378127-392849 GCA_003013225.1 Phalaenopsis aphrodite | reverse complement strand
CCTCAAGTTCTCTCTTAAGCTTCTTCCTTTTCATGTGAGGGGTGAGACTCTATTTATAGTGTTTTGAGTGCAATTAATGCAGGAATATGAACCATTTTGATCGGACGGCCCGAAGAGCTTCCCTTGATCAGAAGACGTTTGATGGACATTTGAGTGTCTTAACGATGTCGGAATTGAGCAATCTTAGGCTCGTTGGATTCTTATTTTCGAGACACTCAATTCGACTATAAAATCACTAGATTTGACATCTGTTTGACATTTCAAATGTCACCAGAAATCCTATAGTAGTGGCTTAATGACTTGATTCGGGTCTGATTTGACTCAGATTGAACTAACTTTTATATCATTAGGTTCGTCTCATCGAGCCAGTCAGTTTTTCTATAATTTTGCTGAAATCGGAGCTCCGGATGACTCTTCATCGAAGTTTGAATGTCTCTTGCTCAAAAAATTGCACTGAGATTCGTGCCGGTTGATGGAAATTTATTGGTGGCGTATCAATAATAATCTCAAATCCCTCTTTATCGATTTATATTAATTTTTTTATGTAATAAATTAAATGATTTTCATTTTATTTATGGAGCATTAACACACATAACACAGCAGTCTTATGTATTTACATTTCGCATACCTATATTTTCAAATTAGCATAGCTAGCACTCAAATATTTAATCTTATATTTAAAAAAAACATTATTATCACCTTTTAAAAGTGAAATATACATTTTCATGCATAAATTTAAAACATCAAAATACTATATAGTTAAATATAAAAGATTAGTTGTTATATACATAAAAACATAAGAATAGTGTGCTACATTGGTAAAGATCTCTTTATTTATTTCAATTCAAGAAGAACCTATAATGATTTTAATCTTAGACTTTCCTAGGAAGCAAACAAAATGCATGACCATTCTGGATGTGTTTAAGAGTCATTAGATAGTGATATTTTGGCTACATCTGATTAGCAGAGTTCCTAGAACTTTTGCTAATGAAGAAATAATAATAATAAGTTAGAAGATTTATATGCATACCTCTAAATTCCTATTTATTTACATATTTAACAAATATATTTCAATTTTTGCATATATATATATATATATATATATATATATATATATATATATATATATATATATATATATATATATATATGTGTGTGTGTGTGTGTGTTTATGAAATTTATGAAAACGTGCATTTCTAAGTAAAAATAGTAATATTTTTTATGTGATATGAAAGAAATGGGAGGCCTAAATGTTAAAACTAAAATTTTGTGCATTAGATTTGAAAATATATAAGAATGAAGCGATATGTATGTAAATGCCTCAAAAAAGTTTGTACAAAATTATCGATTGTTTGTGGGCATTACCTGATGCTACGTATTCAATGAAATACAGGCCATCCATTAATATGCTCTCATTTTTCAGAACCTTTGGCCTGCAATACCATAATACGTATAATGTACTACAAAAATGATTATATTATCTATCCATGAAATATGTACTTTATATGCCATGAACAAGCATAGATCTTTAGATGTGACATAAATCTGGATGCAATTTTTAGCAATGAATTCAAAATTTAATTAAAAGTCATCCATAGTTGCTAATCTAGTAATCTTATAGTCAAACAGACTTACTCGACCAAAAAAACACAATGACACTAATAGTCCAACCCAAGTCATATCAAGCCCACAACGAGTTGTTAAACCATTTTTGTAATATTTTGGTGCTTAATTGGATTGTTAAACGGACTCCAAATTTGACAAGTTGATAGTTTAATCGAGTATCTTGATCACTCAATTTTAAATGGACTCCAAAGAGCTCTAGATCACTCAATTTAACATTACTAAGCCACTAAAACGGCCAGAAAATGTCATTTAATTGAGAGAAACTGATTGGACTATCCAATAAAGCAGTATAGATTCCTTTTTTATTTCGGATGCCTCTTTTAGACTATAAATATAGCCCCACCTCCTTCATAAGAGGAAGTCTATGACATTGACCTTGAGTCAGAGTAAGACTGGAAATTGGAGAAGGAGTTGAAGTCATGCATCATTTCTGCATCGAAGATCCGACAAATACTTGTTGCTCTGACAGCTGTAGACCATCACTCATCGGCCACCGCCAACTGCTCACTACTTGTTGAAGCAAAGCTCCGTGTGGATTCAAGACTCACATTGCAGAACGAGGAAGTATTATATGAAGTAACGATTTACGCACATTGCAGAACAACAAAGCACCCTATGAAGTATTGCATCTACTTGAACATCGTGCAGGGATACACTTTGAAGATGATGTGTTGAAGATCCATCAACTAATCCTAACTGCAACCGCTATTGATTGTCGTGATGTAAGTCCTATTAAATATAAACGATGTAACACTGTAAAGGCGTGTACCTATACTCATCAAGCTATATTAGATTATTTCTGATTGGGTGGGGCTCTGTGTTTTTTTTCCCTTTTGGAGTTTCCAAGTAAATTTCTTGTGTTGTATCTACTTATCACCTTTTTTCTCTGAGTGCGTGTTAGATTTTTCTTGCAATGATGATACGATAATTTATTACTTTACCATTGCAAATTCTCTAACACATATCAATTTGTCACCATATGTGGGAACTCCATTCCGCCATCAAAGGACTTGTGAAACTTATTAAATAAACACTATACGCAACCCTCACAACAACAGAGCATCTCGCTTTAACACCCACCATTTTAGAGGATAGCCATGGAGCCAATGACGTCAAGAATCAATCACTTACCAACTTGGAAAACTTTATCTTGCAGGTGAAGGTGCCTTAGGTACCCCTCTAGAGGATCGAGTGTGCAGGATGGAAGAGTCTTAACATGTGATCCTTCAACCCTTTCAAGAGGCTCTGCAGTCGGTGACCACACAATCAATTCAATAGCCGACAAAGGCCCCACTTGAGCACACTAGTGCTTGTTTACCTTCTCGAGATGGAACCCTTCTTTTGTAAAATGACGACCTCCTCAATACTATGAGTGTGTCCTACACAGCTAGACCGACTTGTAACCCTCCTGAGAAAACGATAAAGTTTCCAAATATATTTTAGTGGTTGGTTCTTGCTTAAACTTTGGATTGAACTGATTTTTGTACTGTTGGATCTATCTCATCAAGCTGGTTAGCTTGACTGTAAATTTACTAAAATCAGAGTTTTGGATGAATTTTAATCAGAGTTTGAACATTTCTTATTACAAAAATTAACTCTGACTTCTGCCATACCTTGAGATTAGTGGCGAATGAGAAAATTTTTTTGGAGTATCACAACTAGTATCAAGAACAAGAGAACAGTAAATAAAGAAGAGCTCGAAGGAAGAGAGAGATCTCCCTTCCTCTTGTATTTTGTTTAAACATTTGACCCTTTTTTACGGTTCTTGTGGTGTCATTTTGCATTGTTACCATTTTTGAAAAGAAATAAATAAAACATAAATAGAAATGTGTAAATGTACATAATTTCACGTCACATATTATAGTTTTTTTATCAAACCTCTTGGTTTATATCATTTCATTCTCTATATATGATGGAATGTGCTCTAAGAGTTAGAGCTTCACACCCAACAACTCGAAAGGTCAGCTTTGCACCAAGGATCTTCCAGTAGGACAGCTTGACACCTGATTTCTCGATAACTCAGTTTAGCACCTTGAGACTAGACAATTTAGCTTGGTGTTTGACAACTCAATAGGTCAACTCGATAAGTCAACTTGACATTTGATAGCTAGGCGAGTCAACTAAACAAATTAACTTGGCTGGTCAACTCGATCGACAACTAGAAGCTCTACAAATCAGCGCAACATGCTAACTCAGCAAATCAACTCAGCACTTGACATCTTGAAAGGTTAACTCAGTAAGCCAAATCGGCATCTGACATCTCAATAGATCAACTCAGTATGTCAACTTAATAGGCCAACTTGGCACTGGACAACTCGACATCTTATAGCTCGGTAGGTCAACTCAGTACCTGATAACTTGATATATCAACTTGGTAGACCAAATCAACATCTGACAGCTTGGTAATTGATTGCTTGACATGTCAAATTGACACCTGACAGCTTGATAGGTTAACTCAGCACTTAAACTCAACAATTCAGCTTTTCACCTAGCAACTCAATACAACTCGACAAACCAACTTGGCACCTGGCAGCTCAATAGTTCTTTTCTGGTACATACAAAAAGATTTTCCTCTTCCATTGCAAGGCTTAAATTGAATCCAAAGATAGAAAATTTTTATATACCATTTCATTTTTTTTTTCCTAGGCTTCATCTTTTCTACACAGGCCTAACCTCAGTCAAACATTTATTTATCCTTATGACATGACTAAGATTTCCAAAACAGTTAACATGTACTCTTTTTTTTCCCCATTTCTTGTCTTCTTTATCATATTCGAGGAGGAAAAAATGATTAGAAAATTTGGTAAGGCTACTATTCTTAATTCATGCCTTAATTCAAAATTCAATGTGCTGTTAAATGTAAAGTCTGCATGTTGAAGAAATATAATGAAATTCAACATTTAAAAAAAAAAAAATCGTTTTTTCTAGTCATCGCTCACTGTAGCTGGGTGCTGAGGATGCCATGTTTTAACTTCCAGTAGATGGTGTGTTACCTGCTTGTTTTGATTTATCAATTAAGCATTACAGCATTTATTTTTTTGTTTGTTTGAGGCGTGGAGTATTTGCTAGCCATGCAATTTTTGAGATTTAGTGCCTCCCTTTATTGTTCCTGTTGCATGCGGTTTCTCCGGGATTATTGTCTTTTGATGGACATTAATGAGCTTGATCATGAGATTGGACGGCTATCCCAACAACCGCCAGATGGACTTTTGGACCCATGTGATTCTCCACACTTCTATGTGTTTTTTTAGGTTGATGAGTTTGGAGCATTAAAATTTTGAAGAATTTTTTTATGTATTTATCTGTCTAGGCACCAAATGACACTCAACTTGACCTTTTCCCACAGCATGAAGAGTAAAATACACCTTTTCAGAGATGGAAATATGCTTTTCTTATAAAAATTGAAGTTTAGGTGTGAGATAGATAAATACATAAAATATTTAGGTGCTGATTATGTAAATTTTTCTAAACTTTTTGATGCTAACTAATGAATCAACATTTCATCTGATCTCTCTCTCTCTCTCTCTCTCTCTCTCTCTCTCTCTCTATTTTAAATCTCGAATTGTCTTAGAGTAGGCACATCTTCAGAGTTAGAGTGCGAACAAAAAAGAGAAGAAAGAGAGAGAAAGACGGTTTCAATTCGAAAAAAATTAATGTATAACCCTTTATTCATAGAAAAACATTTAGTTTAAAATCATAAGTGGCTTAAATTTACAATTACATTGTTACCATTACTCCCTTATGAATTAGAGAGTGTCATCGGGCTTTTCCTAATCCTTGAGCGTTAATCTAATCAACTCTCTAATATTAATAACTGAATGTATGCAACTACCATGAATAGTCGAGACAACTGAATCATACACTTCGCAACATATATTGACTTTTAACTCTGGCTAACTGTCGTCTACGCCTAGGTTGATTCTGTCGACCGATTGATTTTACCAACTGTTTATGTTCAATGGATTTACTGGATGGTTGGGCGGATGCGCTGAGTTAGCCAGTCGTTTGGACTCAATTGATGACCCTGCGTTAAAATTCAGATCGACAACATGGGCGCTCCTTCAAACTGCTTGATTTCTTTAAAATTCGTGCTGACATTTTTTCAATATACACGAGTTCCTTGATTTTCTTGTTTTTTGTTAGCTACAATAATAACAAGAAGATGATTAAAATAGCAGATTTCATCAAAACACAATGACTACTCAGTTGTTCGTGCCCAAAAAGCTCTTTAAGTAGGGACAATGGAGCCTTCTCGCCTCACTCAGAAATCAAATCTTAAATGTCATCATGTTTGTCACAAGAGCTCCGGATTGTTTTTGACGACGAAGCGCTCTGAATGATTCTTGAAGAGTTCTAGCTCCCCCCTCGGCCTCTTCTTTTTCCTATGAGCGAAAAGATGATGAAGAAGATGGTAGTTGTGATGAAGAAGAAACACAAGGAACATGCAATAAATTTAAATGACCAAGTTGTATTTTCTATTGGCCCCAATGCCCATCGGCCAAAAAATGTATCGAGAGTGGAAAAAGGTAAAGAGACTCATGCTTCTCTGATGGATTCTATTTCGATCGTTGAGAAATAGATTTTTCAGGTTGATCTGATCACCTAGCAGACGATTGGTGCTTTGGAATAACTGAATATAGCGGTAATCACGGACATTCCTCTGCTCAAACTGTAGAAAAATAATGCTTCCATCAAAATAAATTTATCTAAATTAAACAGGTTGTTAGGTATGATTGATTGTTTACTTTTTGTTTAAATTTCTCCTTTTTCACACCGTACCTTGATGTAGGTCCGGGTGTTGTGGTTCTAACCAGTACAAATATTTGATCGACCGAAGTTATTGTCGACCCTGCTTTAATTCCAACATTGTGCTTCAACAACCAACCAGAGAGAGTCAACAACCGATCGATGATTTTGTTAATCAGTTAGTCAAATTTTTTAATACTTCCCACGGGATGGACATCGACCTACAACAATCGTCAGGATTGTTGGAGCGAGTGGTTAATGAAATGCTGGATTTAAAAGGTTTTTTCAATCGATGCAGAGTAATTCCTATGTAAGTCATGTTGAATTTGATCACTGTGATTATAACGTTTGTGTCTTTTGTCACCTCCAGGGAAAACCATGGTCGATCGACCTGTTCAATTACTACTCCTCGTTCAAGATCAACAAGGATTGTCTTACTCAATTCTCTGCCAATTACAAACATTGATTATTGGAGTTGGAGAAAAAAATAAAGAATTGGAGAAAACAATTTCTGGTTAATTATTGCTCCAGCAGTTGGGGAATCAGTGGTTCCTCTTAGGTCATCGCGACAAGTACAACCAAGATACCTTTGAAGCATCTGATTCCCGAAGGAGAGAAAATTGAAAGACAACTATATTTTATTCCTCAGTGTACCGCCTAGAAGGTTGTCGATCAAGTCATCTGACCGTATAAGTTTGGTCATATGACAGAGGACTGACCAAAGGAAAATATGTTGAGATTTTCATACCTATTTTACATTGTTTTTTATGATATTGCACTTTAAAGAAAAATATTTTTGATGTTTTGTAGCAAGAATGATGAATTAGGGTCATTGGAGAAAAAAGATGCAAACATGAGCGAATTTGGAGCGAAAATGACCAAAATGTGAAGATTTGAACTAGGGCACCAACGGCGAGCCCAATGGCGCCGACGACGAGCCCAATGACGTCGACGACGAGAAATTCCCGAGACTCCAAATCAATTAATTTAGAAGGCTCGCCGACAGCGCCCTCGAGGCCACCGACGGCGAGACCGGTTATGTCCAAAGGTGCATTGGATGTGGACGAATTTTGAAGGGATGCTTAGGCAACTCTTGGGAAAAATTTTCTACATCTTTAAAAGAAACTTTTGACTGAAAATTGGGGGGCTTCTGGGCGCTATAGATGCTATAGAGGTTAGAGAGGTTCGAGTAATGTGTAGAGAGTTTAATTGTGAGGAATTCTTCGAGAGATTGTAAGAGTGGAGAGAAAAGTGAGAGATTTCTTTCTTCTTGCCGCTTCGAAGGGGAATTCTGTGTGTTGTAAAGAAAGGAAGAGATTTAGAAGAACTTTAAGGAGTTTGCTTGGGGAGGAATTAAAGATAAGTGTTATTTACTTATTGTAGTTTGTATGACATTGCTTTTATATATGAATTCCGAGTTCTGTTGTGACTTTGTTTTTATATATGAATTCTGAGTTCCCTATGAATTGGTTGAGCCATGAAAATGTTAATGAAGTTGTGATGATCTTTTCACTTCGATCTTAATTTAATTCCAATCTGGCCAATTGATTTGTTAAAATATGTTGAGTTTTACAACTAAAGTGAAGATTACATCTAAGATTCAGAGATGCCAAAGCTCTTGGAAGTTGGGTGCAAATAAATAGGAAAATAAAATTATCGGGCGTAGAATTGGAGATTAGAGTAACAGACTAAAATCCCCAATTCGGTCTTATCGTTTGTGTGCTGAAGTGTAGATGTTAGCCCTCAAACGAGTGAAACATGGGAGCTCCGAAGTGAGAGGCAGTATCCTCCCAGCCTAGTTGCAGATTCAGTAAACAAGCGTAGGATTAGTCAATGTTCTTTATGTCTGGACCAAAACGTAAAGAATATGTATGCTCCTATTTGAAACAATACAATTTAAACTGATTCACCTTATCCATTCACTATAATTTCTTGATAAGGAGAATGATGCTTTCTTATATACTGAATATCACATTAAAAACTTTATTAGTATAATTAGTTATTTAAGAGTTATTAAAAATACATATTTATTTCAATTACCTATTAGTGACAGATAAGCAATTTGAATTATATTGTTGTGATTAAGTATTGATTTTCTAAAATCTTAGTTTGTAGCTCTAATATTACTCCATGTGGGATCAATATCTACGACTCCATTAGAGCCATCTATTACTTGAGCAATATGTATACTTGCGTTGATAGGTGTGACTTTACCATTGTTGAATATGATATATATACATCCTTATCGAATCTATAACCGTTGTTAAGTTTTTGGTGTCGTTGCTGAGGAATTAAATCTTTTAGCAGCAATATTAAATACTTGTATTTTTAAGCATATATAAAATCCCTGTCAAGTTTTTTGCGTTATTGCATACAAAACTCTTGATTCTTACGGTAATCAAAGACAACTACTTACAGAGCGATCAGATCGAATGGGAGAAGAGAGATGAAACTGTTAGATCTCCTCAGAGCGCGACAGTAGGGCGCAATAGATATAGATCTCCTCTTCTCAGAGCGAGGAATGTTAGGGCACTAAATACGGAAAGCGGAGGAGGCGGAGGGGTAAGTAATGTAAAAACCCTTCGAAACGCTCGATCGTGGTACATTAGATGCGGGTCGTGTTACTATAGGGAAGATGATGGTGTGTTTTACGGGGGGAGGGGGGCACCCGAAACGCTCGAACCAAACTGAATGGCTGCGTTTTCAAAACACACAATTAGCAAATAATCCCCCCCCCAAACGGACCTTAATTCTACCTATCGTTTATGTTCGATGGATTTACAGGTCGGTTGGCGGATGCGCTGATTTAGTCGGTCGTTTAGATTCAATTGATGATCCTCTATGTGAAATTCTGATCGAGAATAGACCTGAGGCTATTAGGCATGCCTCCCGACCAACCTCATTATATATATATATATATATATATATATATATATATATATATAGTGCGCAAGCCTTCGCCTGTTGGTGGCGGGCTCACTGTAAGTCCCCTTTGGTTCGGTGTTCGATCCCCCGTGGCGCGGGGTTCTCGAATTGTTAGCACATAATGTGGGCTCTTATCATGGGGCCTAGCGTGGTAAATCAGTACTTAGGTCTCTGCCAAATATCGATTTCCTTTAATATATATATACATATTATATATATATATAATTAACATATTTTATATAAACACAAATAACCAAAAAAAAGTTTTGCATACATAACCAAATTCTTATGGATTTAAGGTACATAAAAAAGTAACGGCGTGGATTCCGAGGAGATCTAACAGTGAGAGGAAACATCACAAAAATGGGTCCACAAACAAAATACCAAGTTGGCCACTTATTAGCCATCCGAGCCAAGGACAAGGGCCGGCCAAGCCAAGAGAAGGACAAAATTAACAACCAAATGATTATTGTATGAACTAGTCAGATTATAACAAAACAATAAAAATTGGAGCTAACCAATACAAGAAACTCGAGCGAAAACATTGAACTACCTTTCGATAGATTCGACCTAAGGAAAGAATTATGTTCATCGTTATTACCAATCGTTCCAAGGATGCTCTCGAGGCTCCTCATCAGGTACCAAGAATTAGCAATCTAATAGAGCGTTAAGATCATCGCGAAGGATCCCCTCATCGAGAAATGTGCTACCTATCGGGTTAAGATGGTTCACCCTTTACTTGATATTTTAGTCTCATTTTGTAGACAAGAGCACCTCATCCAGGGATCGAGAGTCGACAATCAAAATAGATCAACTGATCGATAATGCATGTCTGATCAAGTTAATATTGCCGACCCGAAAATTAATCAAACTCAACCGACTGGTAATACTGACTCAACTAACCAATCGGATCGGCCTCACCAAGCCGAAGTCATAGTAGTCCAGGTGACTGAGCCAGAGAGCATTTGGGCAACAAGCTCATATACACAAAACATATAAAATATCCTGTAAGCCTCCTTTAAAGTAAGAAGATCTTCCTGCGAATGAAGAGTTTGACAACGTATTATCATTCATTATTATTCACATCTTTCTTTATCTCTCTCTCATTTTTTTATGTTTCATTTCTTAGGTGTGTTCTATAGGGCTGTAAACGAGCCGAGCTTGAGCGAGCTCAGGCTTGGCTCATGTTCGGCTCGTTCGAAATAGCTCGTGTTCGAAATCGGCTCGTATTCGAAATCGGCTCGTGAACAGTGTATTCGTGTTCGGCTCGATTTAAATATTCGTGTTCGTGTTCGGCTCGAAATTGGCTCGTTAACTAAAATTGAGAAAAATAGATGTAAAGTGTGGGATTCGAACCTGGATCAAATCTATACAAAAGAGGACCTTAACCACATTGCCACATGAGGTGTTATAATTTAAACTTAGACATAAATATATATAATATATTATTATATAAATAATATATGTAATATATTGTTATAAAAAGAGTTGTATAATTTTTTTTCGAGTCATTTCGAGCCGAACACGAGCGAACAAACTGTTCTTCGTGTTCGGCTCGTTTACATTTCGAGCTTAAAAATTTGTTCGTGTTCGGCTCGTTAGGCTTAACGAACGAGCCGAAGACGAGCTGCTTAACGAGCCGAACACGAGCTGTTCACGAACAACGAGCCAAATTGACAGCCCTAGTGTTCTACACATAAATTAGGATTCAACTAACACCTCTGATATTTATATTTTTAACAACTTTGTGCTATAAATCTATGAATTAAAAAAGGCATTTAACTTTTTTAAAAATATTAAAATTAATATTTTGATGTGAAAATGCTAATATTAAAGTGTAAATCTTAGATATCTAAATATGTGAAAATTGTGTGGTATGTATGCAAATGCTCAATAAGAAAATCGAGGCAAATTTATTCCAATTTATATATGTGAGAATTGTGGCATTTCAACGTCTACATAGTGGGTGTTTGAATCCGTTCAAGATTCCAAATAATAATAATAATAATAATAATAAAAAGTTCTTAAAGAAATGAATAAATAAATACGTACATTTTGCACGAGCATTCCTGGCGCATCCTGTACCCGATTCCCCTCACTTGCGGTAGGCGGTAACCTATAAATCTTCCCGCGTCCGCATTATTCGTCCCTCCTCGACTTCTTTCCCCTCTGCACCGATCCTCCAGAAAAAGAAGAATCAGTCTCCCCCACGACCAACGACGCCTCCTCTACTTCTCCCCGATTTCAATTCCTTATTTACCAACAACGCCCCCATATTCATGACAACTACCTCCCCCAATATAAATTCTCCCTCTCGCAACCCCTTCTCCCTTTGCTCAAACCAAACCCACCAACCGAAACCCATCAAAACTTGATCTTTCCCCCACGATCGATGGAAACCACCATGGGATCAAGCAAAGGCATCACCTTTTACCTCGCCGAACACCCTTCAATTGTCGGATTCCGTTGGTCGCCGGAGAAATCATGGGGATCCACTTGGTCCTTTCTCATCTGTTCCATCGCCCTCTACCACGCCGCCGCCCTCCTCCTCCACCTCCTCCTCCACCTCTTCCGCCGCCGCCGTCCCGTTCCTCTCGGCCCCATCCCGGCTCTTCACTCCCTCGCCATGGTCCTAACATCCGCCACCATATTCCTCGGCATCCTTCTATCCTCCCTCGCGGAGATCCGCGATACGCGCTGGTTCTGGAGACGGATTCAGATATCCAACCCGCTTCACTGGTTCCTCTGTTTCCCCATCGGCACTCGCCCTTCCGGCCGGGTTTTCTTCTGGTCTTATGTTTTCTACCTCTCACGCTTCTTGCATTTGATGCGTAGCTTCTTCTCAATCCTCCGAAGACGACCGAACGCGTTCTCGCGTTTATTTGCGCATTCCGCGCTTGTCTGTATGTCATTCCTTTGGCTTGAATTCTCACAGAGTTTTCAGGTTCTGGCGATCCTTTCTTCCACGCTCGCCCATGTGGTTGTTTTCGGCTACCGATTCTGGGTCGGCGTTGGCTTGCCGGTGGCTGAACGGTCGGGATTTGTGTTGGTTCTCGGCTGCCAGGTGGCGGTGCTCTGCTGCAATTTAATTTGCCATTTTGGGGTGATTCTGTTGCATTTTGGGAGAGGAGGGTGTAGTGGGATTGGGGCATGGATGTTCAATTCGTTTCTTAACGCGGGTTTGTTGGTTGTGTTCTTAAACTTTTATGTGCTGAAGAAGGGAATTGAGGAGGAGGATTTAGGCAACGGCCGGCAAGCAAAGGAGTCGATCTTGGCGGCGCAGGAGACTACTGCGGCGACGAAGGAGGAATAGTAAGGATGTTAAAGGGAGCGGACATTATTGGATTGTGGAAACGTTGATTGGTTGAAAAAAAAAGTTTTTCCTTTTTTTTATTTTTTTTTCCTTAAATTTGTTTTTACAAAGAGATATAGGTTAAATGCATATATTGTGAGTTTAATCATCCTCTTGTTTTATTTCTTACGGAAATGATGAAGGGGAGTAAGGAGAAGGCCCCCATTTTGTATAGAACTGTATATATTTTGTGATGACTCTGTAAATGTTGTGTAGATTTTGTTGTGATATATCATGGAAAAGTAGTCTTTAAAAGTCATTATCAGTCGTTATTTTTTAAGAAAAAAAATAATAATAAATGACTTTATGCATCTCATATATAATAAAAACAAAAAATTAGAATGTTATTTTCTATATTATTTTTTTTTCAAAATGACAGATGTTCAAAATTATGCGGCATGAAGATGAAGAAACATTATATGCACATATGTATTTGATGGTATTATGATGAATACCACTACATCACAATATCATCATAATACATAAGACTTATTCACAATAATAATTTCTCCCGTAATCAGCATTTTTAATATATTTTCAACTAATATTTTATACTTTGAATTACAAAAAAAAAAATTTCTGACATATGAATTGAAGTAAGCCTGGCAATCTGTGAACAAAATAATCATTGGGACTTGCAAAGGGGTCTCGTGGAAGCATCTTCCGAATCCCTGAAGCAAACAAAACAAAGAAATAAATTACAACATGCCAAATGACTAAAAGCTAAATACAGGATCGGTTTGTTTGTAGCAATAACCGAATTACTATGTATTTAGAACATAACATCTCAATCTTAAAATACATTATTTTCCCAACCCTTTTTTTTTTCATTTTTATGAAATTCTCAATGTTTGGGGTAGTCTGCATGTAATTATCCCTTCCAAAATTTTGATATTTGCGTGTGGCAACATGAAGCAAAGTATGTGCGTGCCTCTTTAGCAAGCATGGGGTAATTTACATGATATCCAGTTCGTAATGCTTACGGCACCTTTTAGACCGGAAAGCATGAGCTTGTCTCATTGTGCCTTTCTCTATTATTTAATATTTAATATAAACATTATTTATGCTTTTTAGTTTATTCTTATCCGAATTAGCCGATAGGACACAAGCAATCCTCAGATCAAGACCTCCTCAGCTAAGCAAAGAACGAAAAGGTTAAGATTTTGTTATGGTATGACACATATAACATATAGGGACAGATGCTGGAACGAAGCAGAACAGAGCAGAGTGGAGCGGAAGAATCTGTCCAAATCGGGAAGTTACGTTGTGTGAGTTGGGGGTGCTGGGTTAACGTCCGCTATACGGTACAAAGGTAATTTGGTAATTACATATTGTACTATAAGGTTTACTCTATGATTATAAATTTATCTGTTTGTAATCCTAAGTCTTTGAGATAGCTGAATATTATATTTTGTATTCTTTTCTGAATATTGAAAAGGAAGTCGCCGCTCTGCTCCCGAGAATGTAGGCATCTTTGCCGGATCTCGTTAAATCTCTATGTGTTCTTTTGGATTTGTATCGATTCTTATTTTTTTTCACCCTAATTTCTCAACGAGTGGTATCAGAGCTCTGCTACGCTCCGCTCTGCTTCGTTCAACAATTTTGTAATTTCTCAACAATTTTGAAAATAGTTGATTGGAGAAGATTGTTGTAAATGGGCCACCTTGGTCAAAATTATTAGGATTATTATAATTTTATATATTACTTTTTGGAAAACATAAAAAATTTTTTTAGAATAGTAAAATATCTGAGAAGCTGCTTTTTCATGTTTAATAATAATCAAATCGGCTATTAAAATTTTGAGAATTTCAAAATATTTGAATACTTCTTTTTTTATGCTTATTAATAATGAAATCGGCTCATTTTAAATCTAGCACGGCATTACAGCCTATCCCCTCCTAGTGACTTAGTCTTGTACTCTCGGACTCACACGATCCTTTTGTAAATTGGTTGTTCATCATCCCATTGTCTCACTCGTACATATCATACGCTCATATTCAGCAACTCACAATTTATCACCTTACCTCTGTTGCATTACCTATTATCATCTGTTCAACAAATTTTCATCATTTG
>NEWO01000336.1:358755-377267 GCA_003013225.1 Phalaenopsis aphrodite | reverse complement strand
ATTTATAAATCTTTATTTGGTTGGAAGATAAATAAAATTAATATAAAATATGATCCACGAAAACAAAATCGAAGATTGGTGGTTGCGAGAGTTGCGGCAGACGATAGGTAATGTCGGCTAGCAGCCGGCAGCTAGCATCCACTATTACAAGAGGTCAATGATAGTGGTGAGCGGCTAACAATCGGCGGTGATAGTGACAACAGACTGTAATTTACATTACATTTAGATATCATCCAAATCTAATGAATTTGATGAATTTTAAATTCACAAACAATTTACACAAATTTCATTTTTATCCAACCAAATGTCAGATTTTTAAAATCCATCGTATTTGATTTATTTTACACCATAAATATAAAGAACCAAACACTCCACAAGAAAAAAAAAACTTCAATAATATATATATAAGCTTTTATTTTATACATAATTATCTAACATTCTTTTCAAATCTAAGAGGACTAAGACCCACTTTTAGGAGAAAATATTATGTGCTCGCAACACACTTATAGAAAACAAATAATAGAAGAGCACTCCCGCATGCACACTCTCTCTCCCAACACTCTCCCATCTGTCATGCGCTCTCCATAGGCTATTTTCTCCATGACCCTTCATTTAATTCCAATCCAATAAAACAATTTCATATATTTCTTTATATTTATATTTCTAAGATATAATTCAAGGTGTCCAACCAAATATCTCCAATATATCTCAAAATCACATGCGTTTGTTGCCTTTTCATCACAACTGATTTTACACGTTTTGTCTTATACGGACCACCACGCACTGAATGAACGATCGGCGTTGAAGAAAGGGTCCAAGTCACCTACCCAGCAACAAATAGGTTGCCGGCCTTTATCGATGGGAAGGTGAGCGGGCCTATGAAGCAATGGAAGCTCAGATTATTGAGAAATCTGCAAAAACAGCTTTGAATTTAGTACTTGCGCCGCTTAGAGTAAATTCATATTAATTATTATTATTAAATGCCACCATGCATTCACCAAAATAATTATTTTTAATTGTCGAATTCGAGATTATATGTGAATTACACCTAAAAGATAGAGCTTAAATGAAGAGAGACGGAGATGAACCGTGGTAAATTGTGTTTTTTTCTGAATTAAATGCTTCCCTTATACATGCAGGATGTGGTCCAATAGTGTTAGATATGGCTTATATATCATAAGGGACAGATGTTCGAGTGGAGCGGAGCGGAGCCAAACATTTTATCCAAATAAGAGGAGTTTTTTTTATGTGGGTTGGGGGTGTGGTACATTGGTAATTTGACAATTACATATTGTACACAAGTTTTCTTTTACTGTTCTTTCTAAGGCTATAAATAGGCATGTATGTAACCTTAGGTACTATATACTTTTTTTCTGGATTAGTGGAAAAGTCGTCGCTCTGCTCCTGATGACGTAGGCATCTTTGTGGAACCTTGTTAAATTTGTGTCTTCTTCTGGATTTGTGTCGACTCGTGTTTTTCTTCGCTTTGATGTCTCAACAAGTGGTATCAGAGCCAAGTTCTAGGGAAGGGAAGAAAAATTATTGATTTCGGCGCCAGAGGAAGAAGAAGCAGGCTTCGACGGTTTGGCAACGCAAAGGGATTCGATACTTGGGTTCGCAGACGATCGGACGGGTTCGACGACCGCTTCTTCCGCGATAGGCATATTTCGGTGCTCGGTACTCGGCGTTTGAAGTTCGAGACAGGCAGACAGGTTCGTGGGTTTGCTGCGTTCCCATGCGACCAGGCGAGAGCGAGAATTCCACACAGGAGTTCGCACGACGCAAATTTGGACCTAGACGCAAGCAGCAGTTCGCAAATCCGGGAGAAGGGTTCACGATCGCATAGTTCCCGCGGGAGGCGGGAGGAAGAGTTTGCGAACAGTGGTTTGAGCAGCGGGCAGTCCGACGGAGCTGTTGGAATCAAGAAGTTTGTTGTAGGTGAACGCAAAAAAAGGCAAGAAATTTGTTGAGCATCGATTTCCTTTGCTATAAACGAAATTTTCTCTTGGCCCGAATGAAGAAATTTTAAAAGAAAATTTAGCGCGGAAGATATCAGGATATATTCTGAATTTACGGGAGGTTCCTAATCCCTGAATTTCCGGATGAGGAAGATATCGAGAGGAGATTTGTTTCATTGCTGATTTCTGCAGCTGGTATATTGGCTTCCTGAAGCGGAAAAATTGCGGCGATTTCCTTTTGCCGTTGCGGACAAATCTGGAAGGCGCGGAGGTTGAAGAAAGAAAAGTTTTTGAAATTAATTAATTAAAGAAAATATTTTAATCAAGGGGACTTAATTAAAAAATTTTAATTAAGGAAATATTTCAATCTTTAAAAAAACTTTTTGCTTTTTTGAAAAACTTAATTAAGAAAATTTTTTCAATCCTTTTTTTTTAGAAAGATTCTCAACAAGGAATTTGCATAAGAATTTGTTGTAGGATCAATCTCAAATGACAATATCTTGAGCGAAATTCGAGGTGGTGAAGTTCGATGGAGCTGATAACTTGATATTGTGGAAAATAAGAGTAAAAGATATGTTTGCTCAACAATGAATCTTAAAAGCTCTGCGGGTAGCAAAACCAGATGTCATGGAGGATGAAGATTGAGAAGAATTACAGCAACGAGTGTCAACAACTATACGCCTATGTCTGACAGATTATGTTATGTATCACGTGATGAACCTAAAATCTCCTTGGGAGATATGAAAGAAATTAAAAACTCAGTTTATGGTTAAATCTCTTACGAATAAATTGTATCTAAAGCAAAAGTTATGGGCTGAAGATGCAAGAAGGTTCTTATATTGCGCAGCATGTTAATGGTTTCAATCAAATAATCATAGATTTATCACAGCTTGATGTGACTATTGAGGATGAAGACCGAACAATGATTTTTTTGTGTTCACTGTCTTCTTCCTATGAACATCTGATGACTACTCTTACATATGAAAAAGAAACTATCAAATTTGATGAGATTACTGCAGCTTTGTTGGCTCACAAAGCAGAATGCAATGGAAAGCTCTCATGACGATAATTTATATGTTAAGGGTAAACATGATCGTTAAAGGAAGAAAGAGAAAGAGGGTTATAGAAGGCAAAATTCTAGATCCAACTCCAAAAGCAAAAAGACAATTCATTGCTACAATTGCAAAGAGCTACGTCATATGAAGATAGATTGTCCAAAGCTCAAGAAGCAGGCTGGGGAGAAAGGTGATGGATCATCGACGTCTGTAAATGTGGTGCAGAGTGACAATTCAAATTGCAATGATGGCGATATGCCCTTAGTTTCATCAACTCAGTTCACTGATGCATGAGTTCTTGATTTAGGATACTCTTATCACATAACACCTAACATGATGTGGTTTACTTCATACATGTCAACTAATTCTGGCTCAGTTTATCTAGGTGATGATAGATGCTGCAATATTGTTGGTATTGTAGAAGTTATAATTAAGATGTATGATGACACAGTTAAAACGTTATGTGATGTCAAATATATTCCAGTTCTGAAGAAGAATTTGATTTCCTTGGGTATTTTACATAGAAATGGTTTCATTCATAAGGCAGATGAGGATAGGGAAACCGTCAGAATTGTTAAGGCTGCGCTTATGGTGATGAAAGGAAAATTAACTACATGCAATATTTACAAACTGTTAGGGAGTACAGTTGTAGATGAAGTTCATTCTGTGGAGTCAGATGATGATAATACAAAGCTATGACATATACGTCTGGGTCATCTCAGTGTACGTGGGATAGTAGAATTGCATAAAAGAAACATGTTGAATGGTGTTAAAAGCTGCAAGCTCGATCTTTGTAAGTTTTGTATTCTTGGAAAACATACTATAGTCAATTTTATGACTCGAAAACACAAAACTGAAGTGATTTTTTATTATATGCATTCTGATGTATGGGGCCCTACCAGAGAATCGTCATTGGGAGGATCTCAGTATTTTGTTACGTTTATTGATGATTTCTCCGGGAAAGTTTGGGTGTATTTCTTGAAATAGAAATATGAAGTCTTTTCCAAATTCAAGCTGTGAAAAGCTGATGTGGAGAACCAAACTGACAGAAAGATCAAATATTTAAGATTCGATAATGACATGTAGTACACAAATTCACAATTTCAGGAGTTCTGTGAAGAGCATGAGATTCAGAGGCATTTTCCTGCGCGCAAGACACCACAACAGAATGTTGTGGCAGAAAGGATGAACAGATCATTAACTAAAAGGGCAAAATGCTTGAGACCGAATGCAGGGCTTCCTTAGAGTTTCTGAGCAGAGGCTGTGAATATGACATGTTATCTCATCAATAAATCACGTCGGACATCGTTGGGTGGCAAAGTAGCAGAAGAGGTATGGACATGTAATCCAGTTAGTTTCGATCATTTACGGATTTTTTTGTTGTTCGACTTGTCTGCATGTACCTGGAGATGAAAGATCAAAACTTGATGCAAAATCCAATAAGTGCATCTTTTTGGACTACAAGAAAGGTGTGAAAGGATACAAGGTTTAAGATTCAATTGCAAAGAAAATGGTGATCCGCAGAGATGCAGTTTTTTATGAACATTCCATGTTACAGCAGAATCAAGATAAGGTGCAAGGGAACAGTTCCAGTTCAGATACAATACATATGAATTTAGAACAACATCTAAAAACAACTGAGAGAGTTGAAGGTTCAAATCCAACACCTAGTGATTCCATTTCATATGATTTACAAAATTATAATCTAGCAAGAGACAGATAGAGGCACACCAATATAAGGCTTCTGTTCACCTCACTTTTGGTTGAGGTTTAGTTTTTCCTCTTTAGTAGCCTAAGGTCTAGCCATAGGACTTTCCTGTTGATTATTCCTAGAAAAGAAACCCTCACCTTTAGAAACTCTAAACTCTTCTTTGCTCAACTTGAATTTTCATGTACTGGTCCTAACCTCTAGCACTTAGTAGGTGGGACCACTATAGGTGAACTCAAGGGGAGTGCCCATAGGATTGCTTGGCCTTAGGGTTGACTCATAGTGTTGGTCTTGAGCTAGTGCACACTCTTTCACTCACTTGCACATTACAGTTCCACTCAAAACCCTAAACCCAAACTTTCCCAAAACCATCAAAAGAAATCATTTCAAATATCTCCAAGACTAATTTGGACCCATCTTTAAGCCCAATTTCAATTCAAGTCAAAAAATCACCCCAATTTTCACCAGATGACCCAACCCTATCAAATTGAACCCCGTAGCCTACTCAATTAGCCTCAATTTGAATTCCAAACTCTTTACAATATTCCCCCACATGAAATTGAATCTTTAAATGGCCTTGGTCAAGCCTCAATTTTACTAAAGTTCAACTTGGACCAAAACCCCAATTTTGCCCCAAATTAGCCATGCCTCCAAACATCCCCAAATTGAATGTCATAACTCCAAAATTCCCACTCAATTCCTATCCAAAACACTTCATGACAATCACCTACATCAATTGGGCTGTAGCTAAACTCTAGCCTAGCCTAGCCCAACTTGAACCCTAATGGACCCACCTCAATCTATAGTCCAAATCATTTTTTTTACTCTTTTGAAGTTCTGCGTGTGGTTATTGACCTGTAGCACGTAGGAGGTTGAAACCAATATAAGGGAGCTCAAAAGGAGTCCCTATAAGACCCTTGAGCCCTAGGACTGTCTTTTGCACGATTCACACTTCCGTGCGCACAAACTTTGCAGTTCAGAAAGTCGACTCGTTTTGTTTTTGCGATTTGCATCGCTTGGGTCGTTATTTGTCGAAAAACTTAAATAAATTTTTTGAAACAGTCGATCACAGATCAAAATTTTGACGAGAATCGAATTTGGCACTTTTTTGATCTGATCGTCGACAAAGTTGTCCGAACGACCCTGGATAATGAAACTTACTATGCCTGTATGTCCGGGACGTCAGAATTACTTAGAAAGGACACCCATTTTGATGTGGTTCCGTGCGGGGTCGAATTGTGTCCATATCGGCGAAATTTAAATAATATATTTAATTTAAAATAAAAAGGTGTGTGAAATTAAAAAAAGTAAAACCTAATTCCTAAATCCTTAAGGGCCAGTTTGGGGTAGCTTATTGAGAGCGTCGGCGTTTTGAAAACGCTGCCTACCTGTTTTATAAATACATTTGCACGGGCTTATTCCTTCCACACTAAGTCTGCGTTCGATAAATCTTTTATGTTGTTCAACGCTGTGCGAGCCCCGCATCCGACGTTAGCGATCCGAGTTGCCCTAGGAATTTTGGAGGTGCCCTCGATCTCCTTCGCCTTTTCCCTTGTTGGAATCCTTTCTGGTTCGTTGCTCTAGAGGAGATCGAACATTCTTCCTTTCAAATTTTCTTTCTTGATCATCAGGTATCATTTCGATTTCCCTAGCTGCGATCCTTGGAAGCTTCTTTTCGATTTCCTTACTTTGATATTCTTTTTGGGAAGTGTAGATGCAAGAAATGAAAAAAAAAAAATTTCGGGTGAAATATGAGTACATTACGAGTTTTTAGCTATAGCTCAGTTGAGATTTATGACATGAGTTGTTTTCGACATCCTCTAATTTTTGGCATTTTCTCTAGTTTTTGGGTTTAGGTCAGTTGAGATATGTTTCATTTTCTATGCCCAATATTTTTAATTAATATTGTCTTTCATAATAGAGATGTATTATTTGGTAGATGTTGGGCATCCGATGCTAAGGGGTTACCTGAAGCCCTATCCAGACACCAGATATCATATTCCTGAGTTTGAGCGAGCAAGTGACACGATTCGTGGCAGAAAAGAAATTTTTAACAAATGACACTCCTCTTTATAAGGGTTATTGAAAGAACATTTGAAGTGTAGAAGAAGAAATGGGTTATCCTACGTGATATGCCCTTGTATTTATTTCCCAAACATGTGCATATTGTGATGGCCACTATGACACTTCACAATTTCATCCGACGATATCCCTCTCATTCAGATACGGACTTCAATATTACTGATGATGATCCAAATATTGAATCCCTAGAACCTTCAGGATCTCTAGCTGATAATGAGATCGAGTCTACTAAATATGAAACTCAGGACGGTGAGAGTGCAGCCGAGATGACTGCTCTGAGGGAGTCTATATCACATGTTATATATGGCAGCTAATCCAACAACTTTTTCTCTTCTTCGTATATATGTAGATCAATTTTTATGTGCAATTTATTTTTTTTGGATAAGTTCTGACATTCAGTTTTTTTTTTTTTTGGTTTTTTTCGTAGTAATACAAATATGCCTTCTAGGATATCAGTTACAAACATATTTATTTTGTATTATTGTGGGCTATTGTCTCTGTTGCTCACGTCATGTCAGTCTCATCGATTTGGGAGGTAGTTCTACGGTTGTGCCAAGGGTGTTTCAGCTCGTTGCGGTTTCTTCTGGCGGGCTGACAATTCCACATATTACACTGTCAGCAGTCATGAGAATCCGATGTTTTCCAAGGTTGATAGTCTACTGAGGACAGGTGTACCCAGAGTTTGAAATTAAATATTTTAATATTTTTTACTGTAGTTGTACTTGTATTTGTTCTTTTTTTATTCCTTCTGGTACTCACGAGAGTGTGTGAACTGTAAGTCATCTTTTGAAACTGNAGATAGAGACACACCAATATAAGACTTCTGTTCACCTCACTTTTGGTTGAGGTTTAGTTTTTCCTCTTTAGTAGCCTAAGGTATAGCCATAGGACTTTCCTGTTGATTATTCCTACAAAAGGAACCCTCACCTTTAGAAACTCTAAACTCTTCTTTGCTCAACTTAAATTTTCATGTACTGGTCCTAACCTCTAGCACTTAGTAGGTGGGACCACTATAGGTGAACTCAAGGGGAGTGCTCATAGGATTGCTTGGCCTTAGGGTTGACTCATTGTGTTGGTCTTGAGCTAGTGCACACACTTTCACTCACTTGCACATTACAGTTCCACTCACAACCTTAAACCCAAACTTTCCTAAAACCTTCAAAAGAAATCATTTCAAATATCTCCAAGACTAATTTGGACCCATACTTTAAGCCCAATTTCAATTCAAGTAAAAAAACCCCAATTTTCACCAGATGACCCAGCCCTATCAAATTGAACCCCATTGCCTACTCAATTTGCCTCAATTTGAATTCCAAACTCTTTACAATATTCCCCCACATGAAATTGAATCTTTAAATGGCCTTGGTCAAGCCTCAATTTTACTAAATTTCAACTTGGACCAAAACCCCAATTTTGCCCCAAATTAGCCATGCCTCCAAACATCTCCAAATTGAATGTCATAACTCCAGAATTCCCACTCAATTCCTATCCAAAACACTTCATGACAATCACCTACATCAAATTGAACCATCAATTGGGCTGTAGCTAAACTCTAGCATAACCTAGCCCAACTTGAACCCAAATGGACCCACCTCAATCTATAGCCCAAATCATTTCTTTACTCTTTTGAAGTTCTGCTTGTGGTTATTGACTTGTAGCACGTAGGAGGTTGAAACCAATATAAGGGAGCTCAAAAGAAGTCCCTATAAGACCCTTGAGCCCTAGGACTGTCTTTTGCACGATTCGCACTTCCGCGCGCACAAACTTCGCAGTTCAGAAAGTCGACTCGTTTTGTTTTTGCGATTCGCATCGCTTGCGTCGTTATTTATCGAAAAACTTAAATAAATTTTTCAAAACAGTTGATCACAGATCAAAATTTTGACGAGAATCAAATTTGTCACTTTTTTGATCTGATCGTCGACAAAGTTGTCCGAACGACCCTGGATGATGAAACTTATTACGCCTGTATGTCTGGGACGTCGTAATTACTTAGAAAGGACACCCATTTTGATGTGGTTCCGTGCATGGTCGAATTGTGTCCATATCGGCGAAATGTAAATAATATATTTAATATAAAATAAAAAGGTGTGTAAAATAAAAAAAAAAGTATAACCTAATTCCTAAATCCTCAAGGGCCAGTTTGTGGTAGCTTATTGAGAGCGTTGGCGTTTTGAAAACGCTGCCTACCTGTTTTATAAATACATTTGCACGGGCTCATTCCTTTCACACTAAGTCTGCGTTCGATAAATCTTTTATGTCGTTCGACACTGTGCGAGCCCCGCATTCGGCGTTAGCGATCTGCGTTGCCCTTGGGATTTCGGAGGTGCCCTCGATCTCCCTCGCCTTTTCCCTTGTTGGAATCTTTTCTGGTTCGTTGCTCTAGAGGAGATCGAACCTTCTTCCTTTCCAATTTTCTTTCTTGATCATCAGGTACCATTTCGATTTCCGTAGCTACGATCCTTGGAAGCTTCTTTTCGATTTCCTTACTCTGATCTTCTTTTTGGGAAGTGTAGATGCAAGAAATGAAAAAAAAAATTTCGGGTGCAATATGAGTACATTAAGGGTTTTTAGCTATAGCTCAGTTGAGATCTATGGCATGAGTTGTTTTCGACATCCTCTAATTTTTGGCATTTTCTCTAGTTTTTGGGTTTAGGTCAGTTGAGATATGTTTCATTTTCTATGCCCCAATATTTTTAATTAATATTGTCTTTCATAATAGAGAAGTATTATTTGGTAGATGTTGGACATCCGATGCTAAGGGGCTACCTGAAGCCCTATCCAGACACTAGATATCATATTCCTGATTTTGAGCGAGCAAGTGACACGATCCATGGCAGAAAAGAAATTTTTAACAAACAACACTCCTCTTTATAAGGGTTATTGAAAGAACATTTGAAGTGTGGAAGAAGAAATGAGTTATCCTACGTTATATGCTCTTGTATTTATTTCCCAAACATGTGCATATTGTGATGGCCACTATGACACTTCACAATTTCATCCGACGACATCTCTCTCATTCAGATACGGACTTCAATATTATTGATGATGATCCAAATATTGAATCCCTAGAACCTTCAGGATCTCTAG
Source organism: Phalaenopsis aphrodite (assembly GCA_003013225.1). Lineage (NCBI taxonomy): Eukaryota > Viridiplantae > Streptophyta > Magnoliopsida > Asparagales > Orchidaceae > Phalaenopsis > Phalaenopsis aphrodite. The sequence continues at coordinate 367,377 of NEWO01000336.1, read as the reverse complement.
CTGATAATGAGATCGAGTCTACTAAATATGAAACTCAGGACGGTGAGGGTGCAGCCGAGATGACTGCTCTGAGGGAGTCTATAGCACATGTTATATATGACAGCTAATCCAACAAGTTTTTCTCTTCTTCGTATATATGTAGATCAATTTTTATGTGCAATTTATTTATTTTTTTGATAAGTTCTGACATTCGTTTTTTTTTTTGGTTTTTTTCGCAGTAATACAAATATGACTTCAAGGATATCAGTTACAAACATATATATTTTGTTTTATTGTGGACTACTGTCTCCGTTGCTCACGTCACGTCAGTCTCATAGATTTGGGAGGTAGTTCTACGGTTGTGCCAAGGGTGTTTCAGCTCGTTGTGATTTCTTCTAGTGGACTGACAATTTCACATATTACACTGCCAACAGTCATGTGAATCCGATGTTTTCCAAGGTTGATAGTCTAACTAAGGACAGGTGTACCCAGAGTTTGAAATTAAAAATTTTCATATTTTTTACTGTAGTTGTACTTGTATTTGTTCTTTTTTTATTCCTTCTGGTACTCACGAGAGTGTGTGAACTGTAAGTCATCTTTTGAAACTGATCTTTGATGATTATATGATTTTGTGCTATATGTTTTTGTACTACCAATAAGTTATTCTGAATAAGATGCCCCAAACAGTTTTATAAGACGAGCATGAATGTCATTTAATCACCAATTAGCTAATCTGGATAAGCTGCCCCAAACAGTAAGCCAGATTATTCTGATAATCTGTATATTATCATATTATCAGAATAATCTGTTGATAGTTTATCAGCAGATTATAAATAATCAACAGCTGCCCTAAACTGACCCTAAATCGTTTGTTTGTCCGCCTCTCCTCCTCCAATTCGTGAATTTGACTTTCGCCCTTGAGCCCTACTCGCTTCTCCCCGCCTTCCTCGCCCCTCACCTGAACCCTAGCCAAGCTCCCTGCTTCCGTCGTCGGCCTACTCCTCTCTTGTCGCGATCTCGTTGCTCCCTCTTACTGCTCCCTGTCGATCTTGTCGTGATTCTAGTTGTTTGCTCCTAGGGTTCGATTCACCTCAGGTAAGCTTTGGGTAAATCTTATTCCTCTTTATTGGCTATAAAAACCCCATTTGGGGGGAGATTCAGGGCTGGCCGAAATTTAGGAGAGGGTGGAGGTGCTGTCAAAATTTCCTCTCATCTTCTTGTTGGATTTTCCTTGAGCTGCTCATTTCTTGTGTGCTTGAGGCCTCTTGGAAGTGTTGTGGGGAAGTTTTGGGTCTGGAATTTCGGTGGAGCTTACTTCCTTTTTGGAACTTTCGTTTTGGGGTTTCTTGTTTTCCTCATTTTTGATTTAGTGGTTCGTAGAGGTAAGTTCCTTATAATTTTTCTCTTCTTTGGCAGTTTGGTTATGACAAGCTTCATATCATGGGAGTCCTTCTTCTTATTCTTTACGTAACAATGAGCTTTCTTGCAAAAATCTAGATAAAGTAAATTTGGGTTGAGCTCTTCTTAGGAGTGTTGCAATCTGAAAATGCATATTCTATTTTCTGAAAGTTTTGGGTGCCCTTTTTGTAAAAAAAAAACTGAAGCTTTGGTGTTCAATTTGTAAAATTGTGAAGCTTTGGTGTTCGATTTATGAAAATCTGAAGCTTCGTGTTCGACTTATGAAAATCTGCAAGTTTTGGTGCTCGATTTATAAAAATTAATGAAAAAAAAATATCACTATTTGTTGAGAAATTAGGGCGAAGAAAAATAAGAATCGACACAAATCCAGAAGAACACACAGAGATTTAACGAGATTCAGCAAAGATGCCTACATTCTCGGGAGCAGAGCGGCAACTTCCTTTTCAATATTCAAAAAAGAATACAGAATACAAATTCAGCTCTCTCAAAGACCTAGAATTACAAACAGGTCTATTTATAATCATAAAGTAAACTCTACAGTACAATATATAATTACCAAATTACCCCTGTACCGTGTAGTGGGGCGTTGACCCAGCACCCCAACCCACATAACGTAACTTCTCGATTTGGACAGATTCTTCTGCTTCGCTCCGCTCTGCTTCGTTTCGTTCCAGCGTTTGTCCTTATATGGTATATGAGTCATACCATAATAAATCTCTACCTTGGCGAATATCCAACCCCTTAGGAGAAAGATACATGGGAGTTACACCTGCACCAATGTGGGTTGGGCCACCATGCTTCTGCTGCGCCCACGTTAATCTCAACCCACTAAATCCAAGAGACATCTCTTTAATTCCAAGAGACATCTCTTCATTCCAAAAGACTCCAATTTCTGGTATTATGAGCCATACCTAACAATTCTCCACTGTGGCGAATATCCAGCCCTTTAGGAGAAAATCTCCACCTTGCCAATATTCAATTCATTATGAGAAAAATCTCCACCTTGCGAATATCCTGCCCTTTAGAAGAAAATCTCCACTTTGTGAATATCCAGCCCCTTAGGAGAAATATCTCCACCTTGCGAACATCGTGCCCCTTAGGAGAAAATCTTCACCTTGCGAATATCCAACCCTTTAGGAGAAAAATGTCATTGAGTTTCTTATACACAAATGTGGATTGAAGCATTTTTCTTGTTCACGCCAGCACCTCGGCTAAACTGATGTCCCGTGAGCGAAACCCTTCGCGAAATACCTCCGCGAAACCACTGTTCGCGAATAATCGTGTCTGCTCGCTTGCCAGCACCCTAACGAACTCCACCTGTCGCAAACTCCACCCGTCGCAACCCCCCCTGCGACGAACTTGCAAACTCCGTTGGTAGAACATCACCAAACTCATCTGTTTGCAAACGCTCCTGTTCGCAGTAACTACACACGAACTCTTGTTCGCTATCTTCACCTCACCTAATGTCGCGAAGGTTCATAAACTTTCGCGCCTCGAAGTCACGACGTCGCCTCTACCGCGAACTCCCCAAAGCATAAATCGTCAAATTGCCGCAGCCCTTTATCCAAGCTGCTTCGCATCTGCTCATTCCCGCGAGCCCGTCTGTCTTGCAAACAATCCGCAAAATTTTATATTTTTCTGTGTTGTAGCCAAGATTTTCTTTCTCCAGCCAAGGAAATTCAGAAAATACTTCCAAATTTTCTTCTCCGCAAGATTCCTTGTTGAGCCAAAAATTGTACTTTGATTCTGCCACAAATCTTTTTAAATAATCAATTAATTAAGATTCCTTAATTAAGTTTCCAAGAAAAATGATTTTCCCTTAATTAAGTTTCTAGATAAGCAAAAAAATATTTCCAAAAAAAGAATTGAAATATTTCCTTAATTAAATATTTCATTTAATTAACTGGATTTCAAATCCTTTCCTTTCTTCAGCCTCCAACAAAAGAAATCTCACCTCCGCAGATCCAGCAGAGGAAATCCACCAAAAAAAAAATATTTCACGGCTCCAGTAAAGGAAAGAAAATCACATTCCAATTACTCTGCTCCGCTTTCCTTCCAAAATTTCCTCTGAACTTTCCTTTTCGGCGTCCTGGACTAGCTCTGCTGCACCGCAAAATTTGAAGAATCTTTCAAATTTACTTCTCCGCAGTTTTCTTTGCTCGCTCCAGTGAAGGAAATAAAAAATTCTTTTTATTTCCGCTTCGCTTTTTGCAAAGGAAATTTAGCGCCAACCAAAGAAAAATTTGAAAATCCTTCCGAATTTTATTCTTCGCAACCCTTCCTCCGCTCAACCCGCAAAGGAATGAAATATTTCTTTCCAATTTCTCCTAATTCAGAATTGCCTCCAGAGCAAACAGGCAACAATGGAAATTGATTCTCCTTCTCCAATAAACGGACAGGAATGAAAATCATGAAAGAAATTCCTCCGCTTCCGCCTCGATCACGCCTCCAATTCCTCCTTCCGCTCGAACTCGCAGAGTCCTGATCCGTTATTCCTTTCTATCGCCGAAACAGAAGCACGAACGTCCCTCCCGCAACGCGAACTCTTCCTTCCACCTCCCGCCTCTTGCGGGAACAGTGCGTCTGCGAACTCGACCCTATAGCAGCGATCCTCCGCTCCTTCCCGTGTCGGACAACTCCCCAGCAGCCTTCCGCACCGCGAAGCTCTCTGTCACGATCCTTCTGTTCGCGAACCCACGCGATCCGCTTGTTCGCCGACTGGAAATGAGGCAAGCAATCTTCCGCATCTCGCGATCTTCTTACAAGCCGCAATTCGCCGAACACCTGTAATTCTTTAAATATAGCTGTCAAATTTTCTTCAAATATTCTTTCTTCCTGCGCCGCTGAAAATTTTCTTCCGCTCGAACATGGCTATGATACCACTTGTTGAGAAAATTTAGACGAACAAAAAGAGTAATCGACACAAATGCAGAAGAACACAGAGATTTGACAAGGTTCGACAAATATGCCTACGTCCTCAGGAGCAGAACGACATATTACTTTCAATATTCAGAAAAGATGTTACAAAATAGATGATACCTCCTAGGGTTACTAATAGATCTATTTATAACCCCAGGAGTTAAATGTTATAGGCATCATTCATGTAATATGTTATAGGCAAGTCACCGTTAGCACCTGCTGCCGCCTGTCGTCCCCTGCCACCCGCCGCTATTTGTTACTAACGTTCGCTGTTATCGTATGTTATTGTGTTCAGATGCCGCCAGCCGCCACCGCCGCTGCCATCGTCCTCTCCTGCCAACCCCACCTCCGTTTGTCGTGGTCATTCACCACCGCACATTGCCGTTGCTCGCATCCCATCGTCACCGTCGCCCCGCCATCGCCAAACATCACCTCCATCCACCACTTTCGACAACCCGTCGCCACCCGTTGTAGCTTGCAGCAGTTTTGTTGTTGCCGCCCGCCTCCACATTCTTCGCCCACCATCCCTTGCAACCGACATCTGCGCCAGCTATAGGTCGCCGCCATTGTTGCCGCTTAATGTAATTCAGCCAACTATGCGTCCCATGTTTAATTTTTGGGAAATTTACATAGGAAGCATGCAATTCAGTTTTTCCTTGCCTAAAATTTTCTTTTTGAAGGACCGTGGCCCGGCCCGGCCTAACAATAGATGGGCTTGGCTATGACTTTTAAAATATAAATTGATGTTAAGCCCAATTTATGCCTACTTTGATTAGTCAAATTCGGATTAAGACTAGCCCACACCGAATTAGGACCTGCAATATCCAATATCCAGGTCTACTGACAATAACTCATTTCCTCTCGCCCTAAGGTTTCGTTTGGGACCACCTCACCCTTCGAAAAAGTTGTTTTATCTAGAACTTTAGTGCACATTGTGTGAATATAAATGTTTTTGGCAACTTTTTAGGGGGTAGGCTATTTTAGGTGGACTACCATGTGGATTTAATGTAAATCCACCCAACATAATTTCAGCGCCCCTAAAACTTTTCATCCATTAAATCCTAAAAGTCCTATCGGATAACATAAATCCTCGATTTACTAAGGGGTTATTTAGCTGACGGATCAAATATGGTTAATAAGATTAATCAAATCTAGATTTCTTGCGAGCTTATGAAGGAAGCAAAGGTCCCGAGCAACGACACGGTAAATCCATTAAATTCATCCCTCTCTGAGATTTACAAAATCCTGATTTACCGACGGAACGGCTGTGCAGAAGATGGAACGACTATGGAGAAGAAGAAATTTGAATTTGAATTTTGTTTTTATTTTTATTTTTTTGGTTTTTTTCCTGTCTTTGGCTGAATTTAAGGTAAATTCATGGTCAATTCCTACTAAAAGTGAACAGTCAAACCCCCATTAAATATGATTGAGAGGTGGATTTAAGGGAATGAATGATTTCGTATGAATGCATAACCTTTGAAAATTTTATCAAAACAATGATATGATTAAATTGTTTGAAGAGAAATAAAAATTTTAAAAATTATTTTATAGAACAAAATAATCCACATAACAGAAGCAGATGTTGTACAGCAATAGCCGCAGAGAATCCAGATAACCATTCTTCTCTCGGTCATGTATTTATCAAAGCCAAAAGTCCCAAAAGAAATTGTATTCTATCACAATGCCGATCAGACTTATGAGAAGAATTTGCTTATACATTTTTTGTACTGATAATGATAACTACTGTGAAGGCCATGGAGACCACGCAAATTGCTACCACTGAGGCCATGGATAAAAGAGCAGCTACCTTCCGCCGCAATGAGAAGAGGAGGGTGGATCATGCCCACCACTACAAAAGAAGGTTTCGGGGCGACTGCTGATCGCCCCGGCTAGAAGAGCTCTTTCTTCGGTATTGATCTTTGAGATCATTTGGTCTTCATATTTCATTGGCCTTCAAATTCTTCTCGGCTAAGTTTATAACAAAATAAATGAATCTGTATTCAACAATTTCTCTTACAGCATAGCATGCATTTGAAATTCCATGAGATTAAACAAGCTTCAGTGCATGTGTCTCTTTATTTGATTCTTTTCTTTGATAGAAGATGATTGATTCCTGATTAATGGTTTATTTAACCAAAAAAAGTTGCTGATCTATTTTTTTTTTTTTTTGTTGTGAAATAACCTCGCTTTTATTACATGATTTATTTAACCAGACAACTACTTTACCACTATGTTTCAAGTATACCTCAAATTTTAAGAAGAAAATCAAACTCATATATGATTGTGATGTTTTGTCTGGACGATTAATAGTATGGACTAGCCTGAAGATAGCTGAGTCATAAGCTCATTTATATAAAACACGCAAAATAATATGTACAATCCTCATTAAAGCAAGGTTAGAGATATAATTTTCCTTTATTGCACTTGCTATACTAGAAATAGGGAGGTCCTTTCATGTTAAGATGGACTTTTACTCTCTCCCTTCCCCATCTATCAAAAATATTTGATTTTATAAAGAAGGGTCATAAAAATACCCCATTTTATCCTGAAGGTGCACCTCACATAGCTCTCCTCTCTCTCTCTCTCCCATTTCAAATGTTCTAATCCATTCGGGTGCCATCAAGGACTAGTCTGAATTCAACAATGTGTAATAATGTTCTTTTTACCATTTTAATAAAATTTGTCTTATTCAACATAATTTATTTCTAATGATCAGCAAAAAAAAATCAAGGATAGAACAATATTCAAAAGCGGATCTGATTCATTGGACAGAGAGATCAGGACAGGACTTACATAAACATGTCATTGAAACTGCGATAACTTTTCTCATTTCCTCAATCTTCACAATCCTAGAATGAAAAATATACGAGACTTCCAAGTTCTAACTAACACTTCAAATAGAATTCCTCAACATTGGCTCATATAATATTTTCCTCGGCGAAAATATGCATTGGATAGGCACCGAGATAAATTGTTGGAACTATAGGCATGCTATGTGTGCAAGATTCATCTCTTCGTCCATCAGTTTTTGGAATTTTCATCTCATTTCCCTTGTCCACAAGGCATGACCAAGAGTGTTGCTAAGCGAGCAGCAGATTTTTTTTCCGCAAAAACTCTTTCTTGGGTCCACCTATAAAATCCAAAATAAATATATATAGAACATTTAAGCTAGAGCGTAGATTGTGTATATTATGTGTTACCAGTGCTTCCATCACTGTAATCTCTATACAGGGTATCCTCACAATGTAAAATTTAACACAATTAATTTAGTCTTAATACAGACCCAAAAAATCATCTTGAACGGACACGAATCTCGACACACATTGTCGTTGGAAGCCTCAAAAGATGCTTGGTGAGACAACCCAAATGGCATTAAACATTATCCGATTTGAGTTCAAATGAGCTTAAATCATGCACTAATTAAAACATAATAAAAAGTTTTGAGACATATTTTTTGAGATTAAATGATCTTCAAATATGACAAGCTTATAATCAGATTGAGCATCTCGACGAGAAGAAACCAAATAGCCCAAGATCACATAATCTTACAACATTAAAGCATTTAAATGCTCATAAAATATCACATGATCAAGTAAATTACATTGAGTCATTTGATAAAGCGATCCATATTCAAGCAATATTTACAAAAAATGTTACTCTCAAAATCTATAAATAGATCTTATTCTCTTAGTGAAAGAATACTTGAGTATGGATGAAAAGAATAAATGATGCTTCAAGCTCTTGAGGAACCCTGAACTCCATCACTGTTAGACTAGTCTTTAGGCTACAGTTGTTGCCGGACAACCATTGGCCGACTATTACCGTCGTCAAACTGACACCCCTGTTATCAAACCACTGCCACTGTCATTAGACCACCATCATGTTGCTATTTTTATTGTCGAACAGTTTTCATACCACTATCGCCCAACCATGGTCACTATAATCAGATCGTCATTGTCCAACGATCGATGCCATCAAACCACCATCCGTATCGTTGGATCGTTTCTGCAATTTCTAGATTACTGTCATCAGGCCACCATTGTGTCATTATTGAACAATTTTCATTGTGTGCTTGCCTCTGCCATTGTTGAATCACCATCATTTGGCTGGCGTCATCACCGTCATTGGACTATCCTTTCCATAATCAGACCACCACATCCGTCACTGGGCAACCATTGTGTAATCGCCGATAAGGCTTGCTAGCACCAGACAAGGTCTACTACTCACTCTAACGTGTAAGTTGTTACTAACAGTCCACATGTACCGAATCAATTTTACAATCATTTTTCAGTTCATAAACTTACT
>NEWO01000336.1:296324-335452 GCA_003013225.1 Phalaenopsis aphrodite | reverse complement strand
AGACATAGATCTGACTTTGCAGATGTCAACCAAAACACAAAAACAATATAAAAAAGCAGAAGAGTCACTCAACTTTTTTTAAATAATTACATTGTATCTCCTAAAGAAATTTTAAGTTCCAACACTAGCCTGAATATTTAGTTTTTTGCATAGTTATTCTGCTATTCTCTGATTCTAACATTGTGATCATCTAAGGCTTCGTTTCGGGCAGCTTATCAGAAAACACAGTTGGTTTTTTACATTAAATGTGAAGCGCAGGTTCAACCACACGGTCCGTGTTTTCAGATAAGCGGCTTATCTAGATAATTACAAGCTACCCCAAACACATCCTAAGTCGTAGTATTATTTTATGCAGTAGTAATAATTGTGATATATTTATTTGGACAATTATGGCAATGAATGTGATACTATTATTTTCATCTTTGATGAACTTTTATATGATTTTGAGTGATTGCCAGATAATATAATATATAGTTTATATAATTAAAAAGATAAATTAAATATATTACATACAGGTCAAATGGGCTTTTCTCGATTATAAATTATCATTCAACCAAATATTATTTTATGTCAGTTTGTTTAGGCTTATCTTGGGCAAACTTTAGCACTTTGCTTGGCATATCAGATTGGAATATAGAGAAAACTGAGAATCTACTCCCAATTTTATTCGAACAATGTAAGAGCCATACTAAATATGTTCTATTCAAAAGATCATTTTTGTAAGGGATTGGTGCGTGCGGTGGTAGAATAATTATGAAATATCGTATTAGTCTTGCTCGTATACTCATCACACACTTAATTAATTAAAGAGAAGTAAGCGAGAGAAGAAACCTTAATTTTTATGAGGAAAACCTGGAAAAAATAAGAAAATCATGTGTCTAGCTTTTATTCACATCAACAAACAACATTTGTAGAATCAATTTCTGGGTCGTGTTTGTTATTATATCCTATTTTTGGATAAACAATTTGTCATAAGAGAACCAGTGTATGTTTAGATCCATAACATAACATATAGAATTCTTGCTTCAGCTGACCATGATAGGAAAAGAAAATTGGCACCATTCCAAACAAGCTCCCTAACAATTAAGCATAAAAAATAGCAGATCTGTAACAGAAACACTTCTCCCTTTTTCCTTCATCTCCTTCAGAAGAATAGGCCCATGGGATGCATAGATCCCCACCATTCCCCTCCGCTCCATAGACAACTTTGTTGGATTCAGGCACCACGAACGACGAAGAAACTGAATTATACTGTGGTTGGTGATCGGATTTGAAGCTTTAGTGCTCTAAAGAGATTGCATAATCAACGAGGACCTTTAGTGCACTAAAGCTTCAAATCCGATCAGCAACCGCAGTATAATTCGGTTTCTTCGTCGTTCGTGGCACCCGAATCCAACAAAGTTGTCTATGGAGGATCTCCTCCACATTTTCAAAACTCCCGCCAGGAAGGTAGTCGCTAGTCCAAGTGGTTTCACTCGATTGCTCTCCACCGGCAAAGTTGGAGTGGGACCCACAACCCATGTAGCTTTCATTGTCAAAGGAGCAGCTCGAAACCCTAGTCACCTCATCTCCATCATTGCTGATGGCCTTGAGATGAACGAGAAAAATGACACTAACGTAAAAATGTCGAGGTCTCACAGTCCGCTTTTTAACTAAAACGCACAGCGTCGCGTATCCCCCGCAGTCCTAAACAGTAATTAATAGCGGCACTCCGACGCGCCGCCGGCCAACCACCGCCTCAAACGGAGCCTAAGGTTGAGTTTGGGGCAGCTTGTGCGTTTCAGGATAAGCTGTTTATCCTGAAACGCAGCCCGCGGGAGAGGCGTAGGGTTCGGCCCGCGGCCTGCGTTTAGTGTAAAAACTCAAACGTGAATTCAGATAAGCTAGCGAAACGTGGGAACTAAACAGTACGGCGGTGTTTTGAAAATGTCGCCCGCACTTATAAGATGCCCAAACTGGCCCTAAGACTATCAGGAACTTTTAAAGCATGAAAAAATTTGTAATACTGACCATAGGAGCTTCACTGCTATTTCCTTGCTACTTAATACAAAATTTAATGGGCCTGGGCCTGGGCCTGAAACATAAAAGCTTTCCGAGTAAAAGCTGCAAAAAATGCTTCAGACAATGAAATCATAATACTCAATTTCGGCTCTACAGATTTTCTTAAGGATTCTAATTTTTGTTCTGCAAGAAGAAAAATTGCTATTTTGTCCATTTACAATTAAAATATACTCTCTCAAATTCTCATATTTTACAAGAAAGGTAAATTAAAATCATTAAAATTATTAATAAATGATATTGCACGCTGATGTTGTAATAATTTTTTCAGTTATTACTATTATAATTATTTTAATTATTATTAATTTGTATACCTCGTTTATCACATTTCTAATGAAGAATTAAACTAAAATTTTATAGTTTAATAAATTTAATCGGCACAAATTTATTATCCTAAAAACTCATGACATTTGTATAATCGTTGACATTTAACAAGAGATAAGTTAGCACCTTTATACATATATTAATGTCAATCATATATATATGTGTCACCTACCGTGAATCTTTAGTTGACAAAGTTTGTAAAACCCTTAGGGTCACAGGTTTGATCATGTCTATGTGCAAAATAGAATTTTTAAGCACATAAGGTTGGTCAGGAGACTCATCTAGAGCACGTACGCGCGCACAGACACACTCACACAGATATATATACATGAACGCTTACACAACATAACATATTTATCTGTGCGTGTGTAATTTTTATTTTATGTATGTAATGATTTCAAATTAATCAATCTTTAATTTACAAATTATGTTAGGTCATTTTCATACATATCACTTAATTCTTATCTATTTACATATCCCATATTAAAATTTTACTTTTTATATTTATACAGCCCAAATTTTTTCAACATATAAAAAATATCAACATTTTAATTTTTAAAAAGGGAATATTCCTTTAGATGCGTCAAATAAGATGTCATGCATGTAAAAATGCAATTTATATCTTAGAAATGTAAATACATAAGAAATAAGTGGTATATATGTAAATCTTCCTATAATTTTGTTTCTTATCACGTTTCATCTTTATAAGTCGTCGAAAGAGAAAAAAGTCCCCTGCAGCCGCTCTTGACTCAATTCTATGTTTCCATCTTTGTCAAATTTTAGCGGTAATTAAGATCAATTTTGTTCATTAAGAAACACGAATTTTCCATAAATTACATTTCTTTCCCAAAATTTTCAGAATGATACGTATTGTTGACCGATTATTTCATTTATCTAGAAAAAAAATTCTAATTTTGTTAATTAAGAGGACCTTTTCAAAAATTCTCCAAAACAGCAAAAATTTCTACGCCATCTCCTAACCATTACATCTAATTCAATAATTAAATCATTAAAATAATCCAAAACCTTGTTATCGTTCTACAAGTCAAAACTCAAGTCACATTCAATACTTTGAATCACGGTTCTGGCAAAGAAATTTCTTAATTCAACTCACCACGTTGCCGATTACGCCATCGCAATTTTTGACTATTTTATCTTGTTTTTAAATAATTTGTTAGCACATTAATTTTATATTTATTGTTAATTATCTAATCATCTTAACATTTATATGTACTTTGATCATATTAATTAAGGAATAAAGCTTAAGATGATTATTTTTATATTTGAATTGATTATTATATGCATAATTGAATAATAAAATAAAATTAAAATTGTTTGAGAGAAATATCTCTCTCATGTGCAGCAGCTGTTGCTGAAGGAGCTGCTTTTAAGGATAGCACTTGGAGGGACTGATTTCTAATAACTAATAATCGTATAATAATGCACAACTTGAATATTAATCTGTTAAGTTCAAGGCGCTTAATTTAGGATATTATTTATAAAAAAACAATTGAAATAATTTTGATTCATACAATTGTTGTAGAAGGATCATGAAGAGAATGCAAAATTAGAAAAAGGAAAATGAGAAATCATTTCAGATATGGAAATAAAATATGACTTTTATGTATTTTAACGATTTTATATTTAAATTCTTGAATATTAATGTTGAATCCAAATTTGCTCTAATAGGCAATTTGCTTGGCTTTATGATGCATTTTTATAGTATCTGCATTAATTGAATAGTTTTTCGCTTAATTGTGTTTTTTTATTGTCTCCACTTTAATATGGTAGTTACAAGTCTTTATGGTGTTTTTTCATAGTCATAAAGTATTTCTGACGTTTTTTTGTAATCTATTTGTTTAATTGGACGGACAAATTATCTCGAGATTCGTGCTGATCACTTTTTGGTGTATATATTAAGTTACCTGATTTTCTTATACTTTGATGGATACAACTCATAAAAAGAAAAATTTAAAAGGAAAAAACATCATTGCATGAATCACAAATAATAGTCTATATTTCTCTCTGTGCTCATTTCTAACATCTTTTGCACTATCTCACTGCCTGAGAAGCATTTTGGATAAACTACTCGTTGCTCAACTTGATAAGAGCTCGTTCTAGTTCATTTTATTAACTAATTGAATAAGTGTGAACACGTTTATAAATGTTTGATTGTTAAGCGAACAAGATTGAAGAACTCTTTGTTCGATTCATTTATGTTTGAAAATAATATAATTTAAAGCTCTCAAACAAATTCATTAAGAAGAATGATGAACAGTGTCATTTAAATTTTATAAATAAGCTCGCAAATTATCTTGATTAAAACTAAATTGAATGCTTATAAATAAGATTAGTCTGAGCTTAATTTAAATCTTGTGAAGAAACTCTATTAAATATATATTTAAAATTTATTTACATTAAATTAAATTAAAACTTCGATTCATAATGCATAAAAACATTGTAAAGAGTGTTTTGTTAGTTTTTAACTATTTGAGCATTTGTAAGTTTGATTCTAAAATAAATAGCTCAACTATAATATTTCTTAGTTTTTATTTAAGTCTCAGCAATAAATATCATTTGGATAGATATTAAGGAGCTCGATAAAAATACTTGATATTAATACTTATTAATATGCTCGATACCGTCTGGATTATCATCATATGAAACTAACCTGCATGAAAAAAATTAAAACACTCGCAATGAAAAATGAACTAAGTTTAAATATAAACACAATAGTTCGATTAGAGCTCGAGTTTAGCTCAAGCTTAAATTTTTGAAACAAGCCCAAACTTGAACACAGTCCTAAGAGCTGGAGCTCAAATTTTATAAATAAGCTCAAGATTGAACATAATCATGCTCAACTCGGCTCGATTCATTTAAAAACCTAATCAAGAGTTACCTTAATGCTCGTTAAAAAATATCATTGTTCGTGGTTGGCTCTCTTATAATTCGAGCACAAAAAGTGTGTTCGTGTTCGGCTCGTTTGCTTTGCGAGCTGAACATGAGACGTTCGTGAACAGAGTGTCGTTTTGACAACCCTAATCACACATCCGTTGGATTTTAAGGGTTGCGACATGATTTAAATCTTATTGTTAATATTAAAATATTATTTAAATATAATTTACTATAATTTTTATTTTATTTTTTAATTAATAATTTTAAGTGATTAGAAATTTTTTTAGCCTTGTAGTCAATTATATATATATATATAATTGATGAGTTTTATTTCGAGCTAAAACAAGCCGAACACGAAAGAACAAATCCTTGTTCGAGTTCAGCTCGTTTATATATCGAGCAAAAAAAAATGTTTGTGTTTAGCTCTTTAACTTAGCGAACGAATCGAACATGAATTGTTCGCGAACAAATAACCTTTTTGACAGCACTATTTGCAGGCCCCAAGCACTAATAATTTACCATTTTTTTTTATATTTTTTATAGAACCAAAAATCGATACTTAATTTGAGTAAAGCTTCATTGTAATTCAATCAATTAAAATTCTAACCGATAAACTGGACGTTACCTCAACAGTTGAACCTCATTTCGTCATTATCATGTTAGTGCCCAACACGCTCTTGCTTGTTAATGCACATAATAAGGATTTCTATGAAAGATAAATATCATTTTGATCATTGAAAACGTGCTGGCGCTGACTATGAGCAGATATGACTGTCCGGAAAGAGAAAAGTATGATGAAGAAGGACCCGCTAATAGAGAAGTAGTTCGAATATAGCCCTCCAAGTCAAAACAAACAAGGCCAAAGTTTATCAAGTCACAAATATAACCGAATGACCCAAAATCGAGCAGTTCGGTCAGAAGCGGGATGAAAAGACATCCAAACTAACTTGCATGAAAAAGTCAACATGAGGGAAGATCTAGCTAAGCGGACCAACAATCCCTACTAAGCCTAGTCCGAATGACGCATAGAGCGTCCAAGTGATAAAGCTGAACAAAATAATATAACATCACAATATTGTGCTCTCTCTTCTAAAAGAAGAACATTTCATGAATAAGATTGATGCGTGCTAGAAAATTCGTGGCAGTAGAGCAATGAATTATCGTCTTAGCGTTGCATGAGAATTCAACACACACAGATAGAAGAAGAGAAGTAAACAAGAGAATGCACCTCAACTTTTTACATGGAAAACCCTCGAAATGGGGAAAAACCACGGGGTCTAGCCTAGTTAAAATATTTCACTATGAATGATGAATACACAAATTCAATCTTCCTCTAAATTAGGAAAGATTGAATTACAAAGTTGCATAACTATAATTTAACTGCAGTTCTTGGTGACAACATGTTGCAAGGGTCATTGTTGATTGTAGTGGAGGTAGTAGTCCGTCGTGAGTGTTGTAGATAGTTGCTCCGGAAGCGTTAACTGACCAGAGAAGTCATAGTAAGCAGTTGCGAGAATTGTGAATCACGTAGAATGTAGTTGGTGAGTACTAATGACGTTCGTAGACCGCAGGGGTCGGAGTTGGGAGCTGCATGAGCTGATGATCACGTAGGTCGTTGGAGTGAATATTGATGACGTTCATAGGCCACTGGATTCAAAGTCGATAACTGCATGAGATGATGACCGTGTAGGTCGTTGGAGCTAATATTGATGATGTTCGAAGGTCGTTGAGGCTGAAGTCGGGAACTGCATGAGTTGATGACCGTGTAGGTCATCATTGGCATATGTACCGTAGTGGTGAGTAATTGTGACATTCATAAACATTGAGACTAGAGTCGGGAGCTACATGAGCACCACATAGGTCGTAGTTGGCACATGAATCGTAACGGAGAACATTTGTCCCACAGACGGGATAGAGTTAGTATACTGTCCAAGTTACGACGTTGACTGACAATGTGTGGACGTCGGTGGTCGACAACGGTCAGTGATGGTCGACGTCAATCAGCGGTGGTCTACGACTGTCGGCAGTGTTGTTGGACTTTAGCTCATTCTTAAAGCATCAAGGTCTCTCCCAAGGCTTCCACACCCCCCCCCCCTCATGAGAGGGATGTGGCTCTATTTCTAGTGTTCTGGGTGCAATTAATGCAGGAATATTAATCATTTTGATCGGACGATCTGGAAAGCTTTCATCGATCATACGACGTTTACTGGACATTTGAGTGCCTTAATGATGTCAGAATTGAGTAATCTCAGGCTCGTTGGATTTGTTTTTTTGAGCCGCACGATTCGAGTATAAACTTGTCATATTCGACAACCCTTTGATATTTCGAATGTGTCCGGAAATCATCTAAGTGTGGTTCAATAACTTGATATGAGCTTGATTTGACTTGGATTGGGCTATTTTTCATATCTTTAGGTCTGTCTCATCAAGCCGGTCAGTTTGACTATACGTTTGTTGAAATCAGAGCTCTGAATGACTTTTTATCAAGATTTGAATGTTTTCTGCTTAAAATATCGTCTCGAGATTCATGTCATGCCTCGAGATCATGCCCGATGATGAAAATTTGTTGGTGGCGTATCAAAGATAATGTATTAATCTTCATCACCATTCACTTATCTCTCTATCTTTTTTTATGCTCGCAGATAAATTCAAATTCAAGATATTGAAATGTAGATATTATATTTATTAAAGAAAAGAAACCGCTTAAAAATGATTTATTATAATTGACATTAAAGAGACCAAACTTAGACTTTTCCGTTTTTTGAATAATTTCGGGGGCTGTATATTGAACTTTTATATTAATTATGGATAAATTACATCATGCTGAATAGATTATGTGCTGGAATACCATCCTAATGAGGATTAATTCCCCCGTGATTATATTTCGCAGTTGAAAAACGGTGTGCCGATCACACTTCAACCAAAGTTGGCGTAGATCACTTTTAATCATAAATCCTTATAAAATATTTGTATTCACTAATATTTTAAATTATTTTATTAATGGTATATTATTTAAATATTGTTAGATATGGCTCATATACCGGATAAATGACAGATACTGGAGCGGAACGAAGCGAGCCATCGAAGCGGAGCTCGCGAGCGGAGTATATATTACATATTGTACATTGGGATTATATACTTATGTAATTTTTGTTATTACATATTGTACATCAGAGTTATATATATATGTGTATTGTCACCCTAAAAAGTATCATGTACTCTTTTCTGAATTTAAAAGAAAGTTATCCCTCTGCTCCTGAAAGCGTAGCCATCTTTTGCCGAATCTCATTAGATATTTGCGTTCTTTTTTTTGCTGGATTTGAGTTTTTATACCCTAAATTTCTCAACAAATATTAAATTATTATTGGCATAGTAGGTACTACTCAAGCAAAATTTAGCAGAATATGAACGAGTAGTGGTTTTAAAATTCTTAGTGGAGTCATAATTTGATCATACGCATAACAAGAAATTTACAGCTTTGAACTTATCTGCCGAAAAGCCCTTAAATCTGTTTTTATACTTGACCCTTTTTGTTGTTGCTGAGATTGGTTAATAGCTTTGATGAATTCCAACCGATTTTAAGATTTAACCATTTTTTGATATTGAAATTTTGTCTGATTTTTTATATTCAAAATCTTGAATGAAATTTTAGTATTTTTTCAAGTAAATCCAAAGCTCTATTTCTTGATGATTATCTCTTTTTTTTTATCTTTGGTTTATTTTGATGTTTCTATTTTTGGTTTATTTTGGTGGCTAGCTTTATCTTTCAGTTTCTATTGTGTGGTTTCCTTTGTGTTGTTGTTTTCCTTTATTTTTATTTTAAAATGTTATGAGCTTTCTCATTCTTTTGTTGTGGTTCTCCCTTCTTCCTTTTCGTATACACCTAATCGAGTTTTCTTAGTTCATTTTAAAACGCAGAGTCACCAGTTTGTCTATTTATATGTCGTTTTATAATTTTTTATTTGATTAGATCTTCGTCTTGGATGATATTAATAATTTGAAGAGGAGAAGAATTGAAGTGAATGATGTAGGACAACTAAACAAATAAAAGAATAAAGTGGAAGGATTAAATATGGGTAATACTAGTGTGATGTGTCGAGAGCATATGTCTGAACAATATCAGACCAAAGTGCCTCAAAACACAACATTCAGAAAAGAATCCTTACATAATCCACCCGTAATCAAATAACCAAAAAGAACATTTTTATTCTGGGGTCAAGAGTCTCCTAGAGGAACGTATCCTCTGGTTAATTATATCATGGGGAATACTCCAGAATACTCTCAATAAAAGAAGTTTTGCTTATATTATCATGAACTTATACAACAGGTCATCAAATGATGGTTAGCTCATATGGGACCACCCTAATGCTTCCAAGTTCACGCTAAGCCACCGGGCAAAGAGTGAGTCTCTCACATCCCAAATGGGTAGTAGTCCATCAACATCTGAACCTACGAAATAACCAAAATCATCTCAACAGAGATATCCTTATACGTCAGAGCTCATCGGACGAAAGGGCAAAGGGTGAATCACCGTATCCTAAATGGGCAGCGGCTCATCGATAATTGAGTTATCAAAATGATATCGACAAAGTGAAAGGAGTGCAAGGCTCAAAGTGGCTCAACAACAGGAAGGGTAGAATGAGCATATAAGGTTGAGGTTATCAAGTTGGGGTACCACAAACCCGTCTTCCCAAGCTACTAGGACCCTAAGTATACCCGGTTGTGAAGGTAATCGATTCAACACGTCCAGAGATCCCTGGTCAGCAATCGATGAATTGTGTCGTCCTCAAGAACCTCAGTAGCCTTAAGGTCAAAATAAGGAAACTCTAGTCCAATGATCTACAAGGAGGAGCTTCAAGATGTGGGGCTTACATCTGTCGAAGTGGCAAGAATACCTCAAGAAAAAAAGAAAAGAAGAGGTTCAACTACAAAGCTGTAGATACTCTCCACAAAAGGATTTACACCTCGAATGGGTCCGGGAGCTTTCTATCGATCTAAGCGCACGAGACAACCACCTAAGTAGAAATTTATATTGGGTCAGTAGGGTTGAAAAAACTCGAGGCTTCTCCTTAGGACATATAAATATGAATGCAGTTATCTAACATAAACCTAAGTGTGGTTGCACTATTATATGATTTGGGATATATTCATGCATGCATCCCATTTAAAAGCCATCCCGAAGGCCACGCAGAAAAGTAAAAGTGCAAATTTTTAAGTTCTAAATATTTTAATCCTAAAATTTTCATTATATTGAATATTTTATTAGGATTTTTTAGCAAATGTAGAATTTTAAATCCTAAAGAGTCTATATTGCATTCGTGATTCCCAAATAAACCGCAGAAATAAATAATAAAATTTATTTCAAGCATGCAATAATGCAGGAAAACAAACCAAATACAATAATATGAAAGGTAGGTGCCTCTGGGTCGGCAACATATTCCAGAAAATGAACAGAAAAGTCAGACTCCGCATATACACACCAAGTTTTAATTTGATACTCCAATATCAAATGCAGAATTAAGATACAGGACAAGAACTGCTACTTTAGTCCCTTGCATATGGTTTCTATGTCAAATGTCTCGGAACCCATAACTTTATCTAATTTTTGCTACAGGACTTTAAAAAGTACGTGGGCTAAATGACTCGACCTGCATGACAATAACTTTAGCGGAAAAGCCAACAAGCATGTAACGTATAACGAGCCATGTCTAATGAATGAGCTAAGCAGCACCTGCAAGCAAAAGTTAGCATGTAAATTATTATATGCTCCCTCTTAATGATACATGTGCGGGTGCATATATATATGCACGACTCCCTACAAAAGAACGTCATAATATGCTACCATGCATATCAAGCATGCAAGCACACCAAAAAGAAAAAAATTGATGCGTGGCTAGCACAAGCACATCAACAAACAACAATGGTCAGGGGCGTCGAAAAGACTACATAGCTTTCTAAATTCTAGCCTTACACACCATCTAACGAAAAGTTTTCTAACCAGCATCTAAGTGCACAAGATAAAGTATCTGACTATTGTATGACTTTGACTAGGTCGGCACACCGACCCCATCTTAAAGCTTCAAAGGATCTAAAGCACGTCACAAGAAAGATGTGACATTTTAAAGGAGGTGGTCTCACATATGGCCTAACATATATTTAATTTTAAAATAGGTGGATAATAATTATACTAGCAAAAATATTCATTTTTATATTTGAAACCACTAGTGACAGATCCAGTGCAATCAAACGACATGCTTTAGAGTCATTGGATCTTTAGCACAGTAATATTGGTTGTTGCTTGTGATACAAAAACTTGGGTTGCTTGTTGAGGTATCATCAAGGGCAATGCTTGTTTGAGTATCACGACCAACAAACGGGTCACTCTCTTAACGAGTAGGACAAATCATACAATCATGCAAGAAGCTCACATTGTGATGGTTCGGTCAAAGTACGAAACGATCACCACGGGCGTCCAAAAGGGTGAAACACACTTCATGTAAATGGATGCAAGGATGCTACATGCAACAAGACAAACACGAACAAGATGTACCGGTCAAACAGAAATCTTATGCAAAGGAATTATGTCTGCCCGGGGACCATGGGCGCTATGCGACCATCAAACATCATCTACAAGTGAGTTTACATCTAGTTAAAAGATATCTATGAAAAGAATTTACACCTTACCCAATAGATACTCACCGAGCACACATAGTAATATGCAAGATATGTAACAAACATAGAAGAATAGTCAAGCACATGACATACAGAGATGTCAAGCATTTGACAAAGAAAATTATCAAGCATATGACATACAAATGGCAAGTATACAAGAACACTTCACGCCTAACAGACTAAGTGATGTGATCCTTACCAATGGGAATCACACACTTAGGTGTACATGCATTATGCCTCGCATGAGTTCAATGACTAGAAAGCGTGACTCATACAAAACACTATATAAAATAGCTACGACGCTTTGGGCGGCGTTGTAGGGAGTGAGATAGATGGCCCACGAGTGAGCCAACTCCTAAAAAATGTGCAGTTGTCCATCCTCGAGCATACAACGTCATATGTCGGAAAAACAATTACAAGTGTGGGTGCTCAAAGAGACACCCCGAACATGGATGTTACTGAGACATATAAACGTGTCACATGCAAATCATACAAGGCATAAACAATTTTACATGCAATGGCATAATGTTGACATCAAGTCAAAATAAGAATTTTATATACATGCATATAAACATGTGATATGATGCAAAAAGCATGCAAGTGATTGGTTGACTGGGCCGTGGCGGCCGGTCGAACCAAAGATGCTGGTTGATAAATCCAGGATGATTGATCGGACCCAAAGAATGGGTGATTGGCCGAATGGGTGATTGGCCCGAAACGGCCAATCGACCCAAAGCGAGTGATTGACGTGCGACGGTTGATCGAGAAGGGAAGTACTCGACGCTAATGAAGAGAGGAGAAAATATTCAACTCACTTATTTTTTATTATAACTGCCTAAAAAGGGGCAGTTACATACAGACCATCCGAAATTTAGTATTTACAAATCAATCACCCTCCATTATTCATTTATTAAATTCTCACTTAAATATCAAAATGCATGATAAAACTCCAACTTATATTTTCATTTTTATCAAATTCCAATTAGTTTGATCATGGAATAAGTAATTAGATCCATCCGTTAATTCTAAAAAATCATCTAGGTTATTAATTTGTAAATGTTTATATTTCGGGTGGTCTTCATGTAATTATCTCTCTAAAACAATATAATCTGGCACGCCATATTTTTGACATTTTCATTTCAGTTTAATTTTAAATTTATCGCCGCATTGAAAAATGTCCTCCGATATATTAAAAAATAACAATGACTCAGGAAAAGCTCTGAAATCTAGCAATGTTTCGTAATTTCTCAATTCAAAATTTAATAATTTTATCGTCCCTATATTAATCAAATTAAAATTTAATTAACAACTTTCATATTTAAGTTTTGGAAACATAATTTAAAACGAGGGTAATTATTTATTAAACATAATTTAAAATGAGGGTAAAGTAGTTTTGTACTGAAAATTGTCATAATTAAAATTCAATTAGATATGGTTTTAGGGGAATTACATGTAGTAGCGCACCAAATATAATTTTTTGTAAGCCATCAGCCTAATGTGTTGCTTGGGTCAAGACCAAATCATTATAGGTTTTTAAAAAATTTTAAAAATATGAGTTGAATATTTATGCGTATTTTAATATTCGAATGGGAATTTAAAGAAATAGAGAGGTTTATCATGTAAATAACTAAAATTCGGTTGCTATAAATATAAATGTCTTAATTATAAAAAGCTTAAATTAAACAATTGCAGCTGCGACAAAGATGTTAATTATGAAGAAAATATTACATACACTTGTCCGCGAGCGTTTTTTCTGTGCGGACTCCTGACGTAGCTCTACGTGCGGACCAAGTTATTTTTAAGTTATTTTCAGGTTATTTCCGGATTATTTTCAATAATACCAAAATAACCTAGAAATAACCCGCGGTCTTTATTTTGGGGTATTTCTGGGTTATTTCGGTATTATTAAAAATAACCCAGAAATAACCTGAAAATAACTTAGAAATAATTTAGTCCGCACGTAGAGCTACGTCAGGAGTCCGCACAGAAAAAATTTTTCTTGTCCGCATATGTGAATCAAGGTGCACACATAATGTACACCTCTGTGTATACCCATCACAATCGGCACATACGATCATCGTAATATTTTTTATATACACCTAATAAAAGTTTCAAATTTGAATTTTGAAATTAAAAATCAGAAAAGAGCACAAAAATCTTTTTTACAGCTAAATCCCTAAATTTCAGTCCAAAAAAAAAAAAAGAAAAAAAAACTTGCAAAGAGCTGATGGTGACCATCAGATCTCCCAAATTCCAATCTTAAAGCTTCATTCGGAACAGAGAAGCGAATGACTCCCTAATTAGGCTCCCGTTGAGAAGGCATCCCCTTCCGTTCCATCGCTCTCAGCCTCATTGCCGGAGAAAGAGACGTTTCAGAAAGCTCCTGTGGAGTCAACGGGTCTTTTGAATGGCAAAGCTTCTTCAAACGGAGCCTTAAACTTCCAACCAACCGCACTCGCCGCCGTCCTCCCGCCGACGACGGCGTGACTTCGACTCCGTGGAAAAATCAAACTCCCACCAACTCTAACATCGCCGGCGAACTCGTACGGCGCGTCCTCATCGATTCTCACGGCGGCGACGCTCTGGCTTCGCCGGACAGACCCCTCAGCTGCGGCGGCGGCACGAGCACGACTCTGCGAGGCGGCGCGAATGAGCTCAATAAGGTCTTCATCGTGGGACGAATACGGTTGACTTTTGAGAGTGCCGCTTCGAGACATGCTTACCCCGGAGGTGGAGGGATAGCTAATCGGTACCATGGCGTCGCCGTAATGCATGCGACCGGCGCAGCCGGTCATGCTCCGGATGTACAGGTCGCGCACGCGGCAGAGGGCGCGGTAAGGGGCTCGAAAGCACCGGCTTAGAAGGTTGCCGGCGGCGCTGGACTGGGTTTTGCTCATCGCCGGTGAGGTGTGAAAAGACGGAACTTTTGGAATTGGTTGAGAAGGGGAGGGTTTGGGAATAAGACGGAGAAGAAAGGATCTGAATTTATAGGGGGCGAGAAAGGTGGTGGAGAAAAAAGGAAATTAGCGGTTTGCACGGGGAGGATGGCGTGTGCGTTTAAGCAGTTGGTGGGGATAGCTGTTTCGGCTCATATATATCTCTATTTTATGCAGCAAAGGCAAGGCTTTTCGCTATTTTACTTTCAATTGTTTGGCTTTTTTTTTACAGTAATTTATTAATGTAGAAAGAAAAAATTGTTTCAGATTACCCTGATGCAAATTATATCTAGATATGCTTAGAAATTATTGAATTTAATTAAAATTAGTGTTTGAAATAAAGATTTTATAATATATTTTCAATGAATATTAAACCAAATCTCATTTATAAGAATGCAATGTTTTTTTTTTGGTTTTTTTTGCTGATTATAGTGCTTTGGTCCCTCTTATAGGCCCCCGTGTATTCTTCTCTTTGAATATTTCATGATGCTTCCCAAATAATGATCGTTATTCCGATCATACCAATTATTAATTTATTATCTGTTGTTGGAATTATGAATTTTTGAATTAAACTAACTGTCTCTATTGCCCACCTGCCCATATCTTAGCTTATTGTTATTTTTGTAAAGATAGATAAAAGGTCGTTTACTAGGACGAAGGCAACCTATAAAATAGTAATATTTGGCATTTAAAGTTCTAAGAATATATTTAATTTTTATAGTTTTTTTTTTTAATGAAACATGTAACTATTTTGCATATACAATACAAATTATTAGAAATAGTTGTCCGTGTTTTGAAAAAAATTGTACCAATAAAAATAATTTGAGTGTTCATATGCCATCATTGTCCCCTCCCACACTATCATGATTTTGTTTCTTGGACCATTGAGCTCTCATCCTCACAGAGCTAATCATATTATCATTAGTCCCACTACCATTAGGTGCTTAATCATCATCATTTATCTTCTTTGTTTTCAGTTAAGAAAAATAAAATAAAATAAAATAAATCAAGATAATTTATTACTTTGTTGAATCCAAAATTGTCTGAGAGATACACCAAAATAATAAAGCATAAAAGAAAAGAAAAAAACAAAGAAAGCACACTAGTAAAGAGTAAAATTGTGTTACCCTTTTTCATGAAATGAGCCCCATATTTTTAGTTAAGGGTATCATGGATTACAACTGTACCCATAGTAAAGTAGGTTCAGTAGGAGATACTTTGATAGTATACATTTGTTAAACTAGGAGCCTAGTCCGGACGATTGTTGTTGTGGGGGTCAACTGAAAAATATTTACTGTATTTCAAAGGTTTGGGCAGTTTTTATTTGTCCATCTAATCCAAATTTGAAATCCCTTTGATCCAGTCATGCAAGAATCTGGTTTGGATATCCTTTGTACGGGCCGCTAATTATCTCCTAATATGAGGTTTGGCTCTCGCCCGAATATCAAGAGCTCGATGATTGAAAGGAGAATCCTTTGGTGCAGTCACGTGTGTCGAGGGGTCAAAAGGTGAACCCTTGGATTTCTCCTTGTGTGTTCTTACTTGCCAAGTCCCTTCCCTTGCGGCCATTGGATATCTTCAAGATTCACACACACATTTTTTTGTGTACAACTATCAATTCTCAACCTTTCTTAGCTCTTCTCACTCCATCATCTTCACCAAAGGTGTAATATTTTAAGTCATGACATCCAAATCACACCTCATCTATGTTGACTATTGTAAACCCCAACACCATCTCCAAAACCTCTCGAACTCATCACGAATACGAAGTCCAATTATAATCATCACCCCCACTCTCCTGTCTTTCTTTTAAGAACAATAACATTACAACAACAACTCCACCAACTCCTATAGCCTGATCATGTCCCAGATACCCAATATAAAAATCTAATAGCCTCTATAAAAGTTATTAGGGTATGAATAAGAATGAGTTGAGCCTCTCCTAATCTTAGTTTCAATGCTTTTATCTCCATCGCCTAGGTTTTAGTGATTTTTGTGAACTAAAATCCTCATTTATTATTATAATGCATGCATGGGGTTGCCACAAAGTTGCTCTCATTGTGCCTCCCAATTGTTGAGCATTTAGTCACCATCCCCAATTTTATCTTACTTTAATGTCTTTGTCTAAATTGAAAAATATCAAGGAGTGTGTAAACACTTTCTTATTTAAACGACAAACCGTCCGAGCACAATATAGTTTATGGGTTTGTTTCGTTTAAAAAAATTGAAGGGGTTATAGTTGTTTTATATATATATATAATTTTATCTTAAGCATTTAGCTCCAATAAAATTGATAGGTAATTAGATATATTTAAAAAATGTCAATGAATATCTTTATTTGAGGGAAAGTTATTTTTAAATTTATTTATATTCCTTTTATTTTATTTTAAGATAATTGAAGAGGCTTTTCAATCTTATTTGTATTATTATTATTATTATTTTATTTTAAGATAATTGAAGAGGCCTCTACCAGAGCTATGCTGTCATTGTTGATGTGCAATTATTTACCTGCCTCAATTCTAGCCGTCTTTTTATTTTTTAAGTTTTGACGATTCTTTTATCTAAGTTTTTTTTGACCTTAGGTTACATATTGAAATTATTAATTTGAGCGTCATCAAAATAAACAATATAAATTTGATTTTTTTTCTTGGGAGAAAATACGTAAATTTTATTCACAATTTATTTATAAAATAAAAATATTAGATGTCGGCCTTTAAGAGTGATGAGTGCTTGAAAATTTGCGGCAGCTGAGTAATGTATTATCATTTTAGCGCGATACAAAAATTCAAGACACACTCATAACAGAGAGAATAACCAGAGAAGCCACAAGAAGTCTTTACGTGGAAAACCCGTTAAGAAAAAAAATCACGAAGTCTGACCCAATTGAAGAGATTCACGATAAACTGAAGAATACAAGTATAGTTCATTGTCCCACAGTTAGGAAATAGCTACAAAGTCTCCCGACTTACAACTCAATGTGTTGATAAACTTGTAGCAAGGAATTGGCGGCGATCAATAGTGATTGGCGGCGACCGGCAGCTGGTGGTCGACATTGGACTGTGGAGGCGGGCGTCGGTCAGCAGTGATCGACTGCAGTTAGCGGTAATCAACGGCGACAGGAGTGAAGCTGGACTCCAGCTCCTTCTCAAAGCTTCAAGCTCTTCCTCGGGTCTCAAGCTCTCTTATTTCCTCCTTCCTAATGAGAGAGGAAATGCTAAATAAAGTTCTAGGCGCAGTTGATGAAAGAATACGAACCGCTTCGATTAGATGATCCGAAGAACTTTCTTTGATCAAATGATATTTGATGGATATTTCAGTGTCTTAATAATGTTAGAATTGAGTGAACTTGAGAGCCCGTTTGATTCGACTTGTCGAGGTGCTCGATTCGACTATAAGCTTGACCCATTCGACATTTACTTGACCTCTAAAATATGCTCAGAAACCTTCTAAAAGTAGTTTAATGCTTAATCTGAGCTTGATTTGAAATGAATTTAATTTTGATATCATCGGATCCGTCTGATCACGCAGGTCATTTTGAATATCAGCTTGCTAAAATTGGAGCTATAGATAACACTTAGTTGAAGTTTGAATTTTTATTGTGTAAAAAATTGAATCAAAATCTGTGTTGAATGATTAATTGGTTAATAACGTATCAAACAACTTTCATTGCGTGGCAAGATATGGATGGCCATGATTTTATTGGACCGGAGGCTGCTCTACTTTCAAATGGCTTAAATTTTGACCATTTTTCATATTATTTGCAACATGTAACGGTCAATGAACTTCACTGTTGGAAGATTACTTACATTTTACATATCATTTAATTCTATTTTTCTATATATTTAACATCTAAATTTTAATTTTAACATATATGTCCCATTATATATATATATATATATATATGATGGCACTTTCTATATTCCGTTGGCACGACATGTTGCAATTAACAGTTTTATTATCATTATTTCTTTAGCTGATGACATCACGTAATGTTTCAGCAAATTTAATCATGTAAAAAAACAAAAAAATTTGACTTACCTAACATTAAAAGTATTTTGTGATGAGCTTAGTCGATTTAATTTCGATGACACCCAAAGCAGCAAAAAAAAAACAAAAAACAAAAAAAAGGACATCACATATCTTTACTGAACCATAGTTAATTTCTAGCCTGGACATGCATGTTTCGTCGGCCTGCAGTGCAGATTGAGGGTGTGTTTGGGACAACAGTCAGTGTGCTTCGCACGACTTTTTGTGGCATTTGACAATTTTTTTAAAAAATTTTAATGAAAATTTGTGTTTTGAGACCTAAATGAGATGATTGTCACAAAACTATTGTCAACTTATTGCAATTAAGAAAATTTATAATAATCAACAATAAAATTTTAAAAAAAAATTATAATAATCACCTGTACTTTTTGAGCAACAATATCTTGTGCTGCTTCAACCGATCCTAAGAATGTCAAATTGAGGGCTCTATTCTACCTCAAAATTTGACCGTTCAAATTTGTGTTGTTTATAAAACATATCGGATTGGTTTCTATAATATGTCAAAATTTTGGATCCTACAACCTGGACAAAAGTACCAAATTTTGTCATAACTATTGGAAAAGAAAATTTCTCCCAGTTTTCTTTTGAAAGCCATTTTTTTTTTCAAGTGGAACCGTTTTAGATTTGATAAAAACTTTTATAGAGAATTGTTCACAACTTAATATACTTTTCGGGCAAATATTTACAGACTAATTTTGCCTTTATTCTTAGTGGGATTTAAAATATAGAATTTTGAATTATATTGCATATCTCAAATCATTATCTCCTTTTTAATTCAACATTGGTTATATCTTTTTGATGTGTGACAGAATATTTACGGTAATAGAGTGATTATTTATCATTTTAACGTTACACGAAAATTCATCACACACATAGATAATTGAGGTGATAGATTGAGAGATCAAAAGTTTTTACGTGAAAAATATGAAAAGAAAAACACAAAAAGGCTAGCCTAGTCAGAAAAATCTAATATAAGCTGATGAGTATACGCACAATCACATGTCACATAAGTGGGAAATGTTTATATAGTTCTTATAAGTACAATGTTTACATTGAGAAAGATTTGTTGTACAACTGTCAGGATATGTTGCAGTTATATGTAGTTGTTAAGATTCGGTGCACCGTTTTTGAGGTGCATTGTTGCACGATGATCAGGATGATGCATTGCTTCGTAGGATGTCTCATTACTCTGCGACGTTACTCTTCCCTCCACATGGTGCTTTGTTACTCTAAAATGTTTGTATTAATTTGCTTCGAATGATGTTTTGTTACTCCGCAGCGTACGTCGCAACTTTGTGATGGGCTTCATCGTAATGAGCAAAGGGCAGTAGAAAATAGTCAAAGGTGGACGACAAGTAGTGGTCGAGGATGGCTGATGATTGCAGGAGTGTGAAGCATTAACCAAGCCTTCAGTGTGGGACAATACTAGATTCAACCAACACCTTTTCAAACAAGATTTAGGTCTTGTTATTCCTCTGATTCAAGCTTTATTTACAGAGTACGATAATGGTCTTCCTACAAATAAAGAATGAATTTGAATCACTCTACCAAACACCTTTGAGAAATTTCCTTTTTTTAGATAGTATTATGTGAATATTTAAAGGTCAAAACGATATCAAGATTGAGTGATTTTAAGCTTGTTAGACTCACCATATTGAGAGGCTCTATTTAAGTATAATCTTGATAGATTTAGAATCCATTTAATGTTTCTGTTAGCCACCTATATTTTTTCTCTTTTTTTCTTTCTTGATATAATATATATATATATATATATATCCTGACTCTCAATTATGCGAACTAAGACAAAGTTGAGTTTATAAGAAGGTTTAAATAGCTAATGGGTACAACAATTATTTGGCTATTTAAAGGTGTTTAAGCGATATTCTTGTATGGGACATTAGTATATATATATATACATAATGATGTATATGAGTTGAAAGAGTTAAAAGAGAGAGAAATTCTGAGAGCAAGGTGAGGAACTAAGAAAGCTGAGATCAAGATTGATAGAGATCTTGTAACCAAGGAAGTTTGTATCGAGATCAAGATTGATAAAGAGCTAGAAGAGATTGGTTCGAACCAAGAAAGCTTGTATCGAGATCAAGATTGGTAGAGAGCTTGAGAAGATTAGTTCGTCCTTGATTTTGTGCGATATAATATTCAAGATTGTCCTAGTGAATTGTTTATTGATTCTCTCTCATGGATTTAGGTTCTATGGATCGAACCATGTAAATTCTCGGTATTCTTGTTTGCACATCTCTTCTTTGCGGTTTTCTTCCTTTTTCCCGTTTCGGTTTTGTTGTCATGCAGTTTTTTCTTATTGTCCTGCTGTTTTCTTGACAACAGATTTCACAATACATATATATATATATATATAATATGTACTGTTACGGAGGCAAAGGGTGGCATCCAATGATGATGGACGGTGCAAGCCGCAGGCAGGCAGCGACGGTGTCGGCTGGTGGATTCCTCTAAAAACTTTTATTCTTATTAGATTCTTCTCATTGAAATATCCACATTTATGAGCTAGTTATCCTGAAATCGGAATCTACATAATTCTGGATTTAATTAATTTTTTTTAATACAAATATTACATTAATATTCATGTTAGATGTGATGATTTTTTTTGGCAATGTACCAACAATTAAATTTTGGAAGCTTATTCAAAGAATTTAAAGAAACTTCTACATGTACAGGTAGATAGAAATGAAAAAAAGTTATGCCTATGAAAAGATAATCGAATTAAAGAGTGGTAATTATCATAATTAAGCTAACGTTTAAAAAAATGGCCAAATTTCATACATTCTGTGAGAGAAGAAAATGAGAGTTGTGGTCAGATTTAGGGGGTGTAAACGAGTTGAGTTGACCTAAAATCATCCTCAATTTGAGTTTGAGCTTAATTAATTAATTTAATTCAAACTCGAGCTCAATGCTTATTTAGTGTAAAAAATGAAAAAATTGTATTAATTTAAACTAGTGTTATAATAAATTGACAAATAAAATTAATAATTAGCAGATAAATAATAAAAAATTAGTTGATATAAAATATAAAATATTATTTTTTTATCATTTTTAATAAGTTAAATGTAAAGCCTTGAAATATAATATATTTTAGGTACACTTTTTGATTAATTATTATTTTAAAACCAACCAACTCACGAGCTAAGAAGTTGGGGCTTGCTTGAGCTTAGCTTGTTAGCTCGTTGACCTCAGCTCATGAGGCATTTATCAGCTTGAGTTTGAGCTTACACACTAACCAGCTGAGGTCAATTGCACCTCTAATCAGATCATAAGTGAACGTAAAAAGTGAATTTATGAGAGAATAAATTTAAGGGAAAAAAAAAAACAAAAATGTATATCCTCCACACAAAAGCCACCATATCTGTAGAAGTTGGATTTACTAAATCCCATTTTAAGGGCTGAATTTAATTAATAATATTAAAATCATAAATTGAACCAAACATCAATTAATTTGGCATGGTTTAACACACAGTTTCGGTTAAATCCTAATTATATAGTTTATCAATTGAACTAAACTTCAATTTTTAAATACATATCACTATTGCAAGAAAATATGTATTTTATTTTCTTAAAGTTAAAAGTGCAACATTTTGGATGAGATAAGAAAATTTTGTGAGGTATAAATGTAAATAAAGTAAGATTTTGATGTTAGATATGTAAATACATAGGAATTTGGTTGTTTGTATATAAATGCCCCAAAATACATCTCACCTTTAAATGTAGTAATAGTGGTACTTTTGATGTAATGTTCTAGGGATTTAAGTGGTACATTATGGATGTAATTACAAAACTTTAAGTGTTACATATGCAAGTACATAAATGTAAATACATAAAAGTTGAGGTATGTATGTAAATGAAATATAAAGGAAATAATATAATAGGAATTAATTAGTCTAGAACTTGCCAAAGAAGAAAATTCATGATCAAATTCTATCATATTAATTAGTCTAGACCAACTATTCATCTCGTCCCATTCAGTTGATTTCTTGTCCTTCGCCTTTCCATGAACATGTGAACCAAATTAACGTCACATTTATTATAAAAATCTCCTTATAATTATGATATTTGATATTGATCCTACAATCATAAAAGTAAACAAAATTTTAAATTTTAAATTTGTGAAACAGCTTTTCGAAATATACTTTCTACAAACCATGTGCCGCAGGCTTATATTGAATTAACGATTGTGAGCTGTTTAATGAAATCAGGGGCTGTCATCGAGCACTCGGCAGAAGAATAATAATAATAATTAAACGATGACAACTTGATTTAGAAGCTCCTAATCAAAATTAAGAATAATACCTATTATTCCGAATTTCTAATAATTTTTATGGGTCTGTAAAGAATATTATGAAGAAAATATGATAAGCATATGTTGTAGGGGCTTCTACTTAATTATTTGCAAGAGTAAGGGTTCTTTTAGTAAAAATTATGAAGTCGGTTTGGCGAATCAGCCATTCCAGATGATTGAACTGGCAAGAAAAATATGGATTGAGACAAGATGACATTTGTAATTCAGCGAAAGATGGGGCCTCTTTTTGCTTTTTTTTTTTCCGGCTGCTAAAACTTCAGGCTGTGCCCTCCTTCTCTCTAGAATAGCTTTGAAAGAAGCAGCTAGTTGGGTATGGATCAGAGACTTTTTGAACAAGAGACCAATTGGAATCTGGCGAGGAATTATTTATTTATTATGGCCATGATATTTGATGTAAGGATATATATCATTGTTGTATTTAGAAATATGTAGATTGTTATTTTGCAAGTAGGTTGGTTTATAGGTAAATTTATATAAGTACCACACATTTTTTATGTATTTATATGTCTAGCTCCTAAAGTTTGGTCTTTATATTTAGGAATAATTACATACATAGCACCCCAAATTTTGTTATTTACAAAATCTAGCACCTTGGTGATATTATTGTAGCTCTACATCATAATTGGCCGATAAAACAACTTAAAGTGTCCAATACATTGTTTCTAGGCAGCTTAATTTACACTATCTAGCCAGCTCGGCCATAGGTTGTTCAAAATCAACTCATCGATATCATGCACGCAAGCTTCACAAGGCCATTTATGATCTAAATCAAACTTCAAGCTTTCGGCTTGTATTCTTTCTTTTTATTTTTAGAAATTTGATTTTAATTTCAATATGATTGATCAATTGATTCTTATCTACAAACACAATAATATATAGTCTTTTCACATATTTGATTACGCTGATGGAATTATTCTTAGTGACAATGATTTTTTGCCCACCTTTGAGCTTCTTTTTAAACTTCTTCAAAGTTTTCACATGCTTAACTAGGACATTATTTCTAGCTTTCTTATGATATACATGCAACAATATCTTTTAATCCTCACTTAAAATGGCAACAATATTTAGAGAATATTTATAACGCTAATCTCAGTTTCTCTCGAGATCTTGCTCATTTAGCCCCCCAATACTCCATTCTTTAACCTTGAACTCTATCGAAGCATTTTTAGATCGTTATAATCCTTAATAATACATGACGTTTGAACATCTTTAGTGTTGAGAAATTAGGGCGAAGAAATAACAGAAATCGACACAAATTCAGAAGAAGACACGGAGATTTACGAGGTTCGGCAAATATGTCTACATCCTCGCGAGCAGAGCGGCGACTTCCTTTTCAATATTCTGAAAAAAATACAGAATACTAGATTCAGCTCACCTAGGGTTACAGACAGAACATACGTATAACCCTAAAGTACAATATTTAATTATTTAAATTACCTCTTTACCAAATCGCGGGCGTTTCCCCCGCACCCCTGCATCCCCAACCCACATAATGAAACTCCCCCGATTTGATAGATCCTTCCGCACCACTCCGCTCGTGGGCTCCGCTCCAGCATCTGTCCCATTTATGGTATATGAGTTATACCTAACATTTAGTTTTTATTATTTGAGTCAAATTATGCATGCCTCTCTTAAAATGCATTTTCTTGGAATTAAAATGGTTTGCGATTCGTGAAACCATTTCTCTTGGTTTTATTATTAGTCTTGAGAAGTTTTATATAAGAACTTGTTTTGATGAAGGTTGTCTCGATAACATTATTTATAGTAAATCTACAACTAGCTACTGTGATTTTCCTTGCAGAACACTCATTTCATGTGCGTTAAAGAACAATCCATTATTGATATACCTAAAATTAATGTTAGAGAGAACTTGCCATGGCCCTTGTTAGGTACGACTCATATGTCAGATAAGGGACAGATGCCAGAGTGGAGCAGAGCGAGCAAGCGGAGTGGTGTGAGCTAGCGTAGCGGAACTCGCGAGCGGAAGCATCTATCTAATTGGGGGGAGTTTTGTTATGTGGGTTGGGAGTGCGGGGCCAACACCCCTGCGGTACGATACAAGGATAATTTTATAATTACATATTGTACGCTGATGTTATATATATACGTTGTATTATAACCCTAAGGGGACTACTTTTTGAATTTAAAAAAAAACCGTCGGGCATATTGCCGAACCTCGTTAAATCCCCATATTTTCTTCTTGATTTGCATCGATTCTTATGATTTTTTTGCCCTAAAATTCTCAACAGCCATGATAGTCATTGATATCATTTGGCCTTATCATCCCCTACAAATTTTCATGTTTCCTAATTCTAGCCTATAACGTTTCACCATGATAATACTTTTGTCGCATCTCACAATAATAACCCAATCTTAGAATCCATACTACACCGTGGTTCTTCTAAAGATCAAATTATAAACATATTTACGAAGAAGATTCTCTGCTACGTCTCGATTCAAACAAAGTAAGAGATAATACGAGGATTCATGCTGATTCATTAGCTTGCAGGGAATGTCTACAGCATAACAACTATTACTTCACTAACATGGAGAGCACTACTCCATTAATTTGATTATTTTTTTTATGAGTAGGCTTATTTGTAATTTTTATAATACGATATTGTAAACCAAATAATTAGATTAGGCCTTGAAATGATTGGTTTTTTAAAGTTAGAATATAGCTTCGGGGTTCATTAAAAACTACACGTGAATATTAATTAATATATTGTGCAACCATATATCTACTAAAGCATAGGTCCCGTGTATATCATTTTAATGAGCATATTTTTGGAGAAACTAACTACTGCTTTTTATAAAGAAAAAAGGCATTCAAAGACAAAGCACACATCTTCTATATATATATATATATATATATATATATATATATATATATATATATATATATATCACTCAAATCTTTAACATCACATGAAAATGAAAACGGCCTCTATAAAAAAAAGTGAATTATGGCTTTTATTGCATAGTTTTATGCCACAAACCCGTTTTAAATAGTGTGATTATCAAATTGTTGGGCAATGGATATGTAAATAGTTAAGAATTGTGTGGTGGTATGCATGTAAATTTCCAAAAAAAAATGATTTAATAGTAAAAGAAAAAATCCATTTCATTATTTAAGTCGCGAATAATTATCTTAAAAAATGTCTGTTAAAATATTTTTATTAATTTTTAGTGGCCATTTAATTTATTCTGAGATTAATATAATATATGATGAATAAATCATGATTTATTTCTTAAAAGTTTAATTTTTGCAGATAAGCCCGATGGAATTAAAATTTTACGAAGACTTTATTAATTAAAATTTTAAGGTAGATGGTAGTAGCTAAATCAAAGTTTTTATTTATAAGCATTTTGTCGTACAGAATTTCATTTTACAGAACAATCGTAATCAGATATAAAATTAGGGAAATTTTGTGCATGGATGCCCAATTAATGGGCCAGGCAAAGTAAGACATTAATGAGTTCGTGGTTGGGCCCTATTTGGATAAGACAACATTAGCGGGCTTCCGTTATTCAAATATCATTGATCAGAAGTCTTTAACCCTGATTTATCAAGGTTTTTTTTTCACATAAATTTTTTTTTTATTTTGTAGTTGTAGGAATATCGAGTGTAAGGAAAATAACTTTAATATACATTTTGATTCAAACGATATTCAAAGTTACAGTTCCACTATTCTCATAACTTGAAAGGATGGGATTATAAATTTGATAAATAATTGCTTAATATTTTGATATTATAATAGGATTTGTTTCATAATTGCATCATTTAGGTAATAATGATAAATCAATAACAGTTGTGTGACAGAAATTTTGTTGTAATGGTTCCTCATGGTAATTGATGTTTGCTAGTAGTCGTTGGCTTTCAGTTCTCTTTACGAGTTCAGGATTAGATCTCAACTTTTACCTCCGTTCATATGAAGAATATATATTTAGTCATAATGTCTTAGAGTGCCATTTAAATAAATCTAACCAAAATTTTAGAACACTCTGCCAAACGGTTCATATTGATTTAAAATTGATTGGTCTTGAGCTCTTGGGCTCATTGCTTCCTTATCAAGCCGTCCAATTCTATTATAAACATGTTAAAATTGAAGATTATGTGAAATTTAAATAGATACATTAAAGCGTTTCATTATACTTCAGGTTTTTTATTTGAGTTTATTTATAATTAGATTGAATTAGTTTTGGTGTTAATGGAATTTTATTGCTATGAGTTTTAGTTTGAAACTTTAGCTCATTTAATATACTTTGAGATCCGTGCTTTATTATGTGAATCTTTTGTGATATGTCAAATATTTTACACCATAACTAAATTCTCTAATTATTTATTTGAATGCAAACTTTATTTTCTCTTAATTTTTCCTACATTAATATCAAGACTCAAATAAGAATTAAGTCATTACAACTGGAACACTTAGCATTATTATGTGATGGAATAGTCTCAATAGTAGAGTGATAAAATAACATCTTAATTGTATATAAAATTTTAATATATAAATAGAGAAAAAAGAATCTAATATTAAATACTAGAATTTTTTAGTTGAAAATAAATATAAAAGAGAAAATTATAAGGTCTAGCTCAATTCAAATAAGCCGCCAATATATCATACATCATAAACTAAAACAATATATTATAATTAAGAAAGACAAATATAAAATATGATAAATATGAGTTGTATGAAATGAATCCCATAATAGAACCTAGAGAAAATTTTGGGCATTGGAGTTATAACGAGGATATTATTTGTGATATGTTTGATAGTTCTTCTTTGGAAAGAGAAGACCATGGACCAATAAATCGGATATAATTGTTTATATTAACTATTATGGTACTGTTATGGCTTAACTACATACATCAACATTGTTATTGTTGATATTCATTGGTGTTATTAGCAACGGTAAATGATGAAGTTGGTCAACATCAATATTAGTGTTGATGGCGTGCATCAAGCATAAGCTTTATAAGTGATTTCTTCATGCATTTGTCATGCAGGCGAAGGTAAGTGATGAAGGTAGTCGTCGTTGGTGAAAATTTGATATAGTCAAGTGATGGCAGTTAGAAAATCATAATAAAATCATGATGATCAGTCGATCATAGGTAACCATAATTAGGTAATATTGGTTGAGTACAATAGTTTGGCTATCATAATAGATCGATGAAAGTTCAGAGTCGCCTAAAATCGAGAAACGATATAATCTGTCAATAAATGTTTAATCATTTTTAATTGCACTCTAAGTATTTGTCTTGGGTTTATATGGACTCGAATTAGATCGTTTTTTTTATATCATTAAGTTAGTTTCATTGAGACGTTCAATTTGACATAGAACTACCAAAATAAGAACTTGAATGACTACAAGTTTGATTTTGAAAATTTTGTGGTTGATCATGTAGATTTTTTTGGCAAGGGTTAAATTATAAATTTAAAAATAATGATAATAAGATTTGAATAATTTATGTTATTTGTCAGTTGTTAATGATGTGATGCATAATATCTTACAACCACTTGGACTTAAAAATGCAGAATGAAAAACTCTATGCGATAGAAGCTCCAAACTTAAAAAGCGCATAATCTCATGTTTGTCAAGTGGAAGCTCATAGCACAAAATTTGTTACATGTCCAATTAAATTCACTCAACCTCTAAAATAAAAAAGCTCAAAATAAATTTGAGCCATGGGATAAGAGACCAAATATCACTACCCCACAAACTAGAGAAATTATTACGTGTGATGATAACACATCTGAATGACGGTCCGAATAGATCGTCGTGTGATTCACGACGGTATGATTGTATCCATGCCGTCTCCTTAATATGTGGACAATGACATATAATTATTTTCTCATGGGAGTATGATTTTAATTTTGAATGCAAGATGTCATACGATCTTAAGAATCCAGAATTTGAATTAAAAATGCTATGAAAATTTGATATTTATAGACATTATTATATATTTATTATCTCATACAAATTTGCTGAGCACATGTTAGAGAGTTCTGGACTTATATTGTTTGATTCAAATTTCTATGCACACGAATTATAATTTTTCTGAAATTGCTTTCATGAAATTATATGTTTTATGAATATATGTTCTATAATAATAAATTGTAAATTTGATGTTCATATCAGAATGTTCTGTTACTTGTTGGAAAACTTGTTTATTAGAATATATTTATTAAAATTATAAAATAATTTAAATTTATGGAGAAGTATAGAGAGACTAACATTGATGAACAAATGTTTTTTATTACTTAAAAAAAAAAAAAACTAATGATAAGTTTCCAAAAGAAGTTTTTTGGAAAGTTCTTGAAAAAAAGGAGTTTATATAACTTTTATTCAAGTCATTAAAGATGTGTATACTAGAGCTATTAATTATCTTCGAACATAAGGAGAATTGACCAAATATTTTATTATTTCAATTGGATTGCATCAGGATTGGCTTTAAGCCCATATCATTTTTGCTTTAGTTATGGGTGTTTTTATTGGATATTTTACAGGAGGATGAACTTTTGGACTATGCTTTTCACTGATGATATCTAAAGACCTTCATTTGTATGTAATTTTAGTAGTAAGTCTAAAACTAAATACATAAAATATAATTTTAGTAGTAGTAGATCTAGTGACAGAGTTATACCTATATGTGATCAAGCGAATGTTTTAGATATCTCAGTTCTATTGTTCAAAGAGATGGTGATATAGTTGGGGATGTTATTAGTAGAATTCAAGTGGGATGGTTGAAGTAGAGGAATGTTTCAGATCTATTATGTGATAGATAAATACCTAGACTTAAAAAGAAATATTTATAAGATGGTTGTGATACTTGCAATGCTTTGTGACATAGAATGTTCGCCGATAAAAGAGAAGTATAAAACTAAATTAATTGTTACTGATATGAGAATGCTTAGGGGGAAGAGTGGCTTGACACCTAGAAACGATATGTGAAATGAATGTATTCATGAAAGGGTAAGTGCAACTCCAGTGATAGATAAGAATAGATAGAGTTGTCTTAGATGGTTTGGTCGCATTAAACATCGATCATCTGATAATCCAATTAAGAGAGCAGACGTTTAAGATTCGACTTATTTTAAGAAAGATAAAAACAAACCTAAAATGTTTTAAGCATGCCATATAAAAATAATCTTAATTTATTAAAATTAAATAAAAATATGACACTTAATACGACACAATGGAGAAAAATCATTCATATAACTGACCCTACTTTGTGGTATAAATGATTGTTGTTGTTGTTGTTACATAATTAATAATATTTTTTGAGATTATTTTAACTTGTCTTTTAAACAATAACTGAAAAATATATAATTTATGATTAAAATTTTTATTTAAAAAATAACTTTCTCAGTCAATTGTTTTACTACCTTCAAAATTACTTTTTTCTTATTACTAAAAAATTCATATACCACATAATTTTAATATATTTATATATCCATACTTAAGATTTGATATTTATAATAATAATAATGATATTTTTTAGGTAATGATTTATGTATTGATATGTAAATATATAAGAATGGTGTGGTATCAGGTACGTAAAGAACACTACTAAAATGAAATTTTAAATGACTAGGGTTTATCGTCTTATCCACCGCTACAATCGGAGAATCATTCAACCGCCCTTCCAGATTTTTCCGTCTTTTACTCCACCGTGGCCATAGACGGCGAGGCGGGAGGTCAATCATTTTCACAATGTCTTGGTTTGCTCGCTCTCTGGTGAACTCCCTTCGAGGCGACGATGATCAGAGCAGCGAGCACAATCCCTTTACGAAGCCACGCAACGACGACAACTCCGGCGACCTTGTTCACACCGATGACCAACC
Organism: Phalaenopsis aphrodite; assembly: GCA_003013225.1. Classification (NCBI taxonomy): domain Eukaryota; kingdom Viridiplantae; phylum Streptophyta; class Magnoliopsida; order Asparagales; family Orchidaceae; genus Phalaenopsis; species Phalaenopsis aphrodite. The sequence continues at coordinate 304,340 of NEWO01000336.1, read as the reverse complement.
TCCATCTCCAAGCAGAGGCGTCAAAGAAGATCTTTCTGAGCTCACTAAGACTATCACCCGCCAGTTCTGGGGCGTCGCCTCCTTCCTTGCCCCTCCTCCCGATGTCCAGCCACCCGATCCTAGCCGGGTGTCCGATCCTTCCAATCCGGCGGTTGCCGGCGGTTCGGATGATTCGGAGTTGTCAAATTCGCCGAGGATTGCCGGGATTCGGAGCGATTTTGCTGAATTGGGTGGGAGATTTAAGAGCGGAATTTCGATTCTTTCGAATACTAAGGCGGTGTCTGAGATCTCGAAGATCGCATCTACGTTTCTGCCATTTGGAGATGATGGGCCGGAAGAGGAGGAGGAGCCTGTTGGTGAGGCCGTGGGGTTAACTGAGGAGGTTCTTTTATTTGTGAGGAATATTTCATTGCATCCGGAGACTTGGTTGGATTTTCCGTTGATTGCTGAGGATGAGGATCCTGATGGTACGATTTCTTTTTACGACTGCACATTTATGAAACTTGCGTTGAAATTGTTGGAGTTAATAATTCATCATCGTTACGTGGTTTTTTCCTCGTATTGTTAACTTGTTCTTATGCTGCTCGAAAGTCGGAAGTTTAATGCAGGAGAAGTTACGGATCGGCATATTATTGATATATTTGATTGCCGACATATTGTTGGAAATCAACTTTCTATTTAACTTGATGCAGTCGCCATCGGGTCTCAGTTAGAGTAGGAGCGACTGCAAGGTTGAGATGATCCATACTGGTATGCTGCTTTTGGGCATCAAATTCTCTACGATTATCATCGTCATTTGGGTTATTTTTTTTTAAAGGGTCATTTGGGATAATTTTGAAAGCAGCAATCTTGCGATGATCAGTAGTTGCAGCAACAATCATTTGCTAACTATTTGTGGTCAACTATAGGATTCTTTTTCCCCATCCATTCCTATTGAGTGTTACTTGAGCTGTTAACTTTTGTTTACACTTTTTTCTGGTTTTGACACCCTTGTCCTACCTCTTTTTCCTATTTTTCTATTAACAAATGCTATATATTATATACGTGTCTTATTATCTCTTTATCTTTAATAGGTATTATGTTCACCATTGCTATGATACAATCACTTCTCACTCTATTCATCCAATTTTTATTCTAAATCCATTTTAATTGACATTGTTTCCATTTTACCTGGTTATCATTGCTTTTTTTTTCCTCAAAAACTACGAGTTGTATAAAGTTTAGTTGATTTAGTTACACTTTTTAAGATTTATTTTTAAATTTTACTTGACTTCTTTCTTTATTTTCTTTTATCATTTAGTAATTTGAAATGGAATTTAATCAGGGATTAATAGGCTGGATTGTGATTGTATGCTCAGGTTGAACATTACAAGAGAAAGAGTGTGCTTAGAATGCTCTATTTTGTTTTTGAATCAATAAATTGATGATCATCTCACTATCAACTAATCAATTTGGAGCATTTTTACTTTGCACTTGCTCAAACATCGTTGCCTAAAGGAAAATTATCCTATCCTTGATGAATTTATCTCATAACTCAAATTGTAATGGTAGCAATTTCAGAGTAGTTATTAATATAAAGTTTTTACCATTATAAAAGTTTCAATTACTACCACTTTAAAGTCTATGACTTGTACTGTGCCCTTGTGATTATGCATTATTTATCCCTAGTTCTACTTCTGCATGGAATTCTTTTGTTCTATTGGGAATTTATTTATTCCTCTTTGCTCATGGCATTATCTTATTTTATTGTTACACCCATAATCAATGGAAGAGACCTCGTTTCCGAAAAATTGCATCTTCATGTATTAGGGCCCACTAGAAGATCCACTATGTGGATGCCTTCACAAAATTTTTTTACTAGGAGCAAGGAGGTTCAATTAATGCTTTTTGTTTAATAAGGAACGGTGTATCTTGCTTTTTCCATGGCAAATGCGCTTGAATTATGGTTGGGTAAAGTATGCTCCATGTGATGATGAGGTTTTTTCAGGAGATAACCACGTGGAGCTTCCTTCAACAAGATTGATGGAAATCTAAAACTGTATTTTTGCCGGATGCAAAAAAAAAATGAATACTGAGATGAGGATTATGAGCTGTAATGATTAAAACTTTGTTGTTATATTTTTCTCTACCTTATCTTCTTAAAAAATATGCTTTGGATGATGGTACTATTGAAAACGGGTTGTTTTCTCTATTGATTTAATTACCACATTAAGTTTGGTTTTGTATTGCTAATTGTTTCGATTTAACCTTGGAATTTTGTAGTTTAGTTGTTTCCAGTTCATTTCTTTAGCGTATATCCAGTTCTTTATTTTGGAAATTCTCTGTTTTTTTTATATATTGTGCACACTTGAAACTTAGCTATTTACATGACTAAACCAAATTTATTTCATTAATACTGATACCACCTACATCTCAAAGAGACAACAAACCCCCAACTCATATTTTTCACTTTCATTAAGCTCTCAATAAAATTGATCATAGCTTGCATAAATACATGATATTTGCTTGCTCATTTATAGTTTGGGAAATAATTTTATAAATAAAGAAATAAGGGTGAGCATTTAGTTGTGGTTTGAATGGTTTGCTTTCGAATTGGCTAAACAATTGGTTTATGTTGGCTGTATTTGAGTTTAGATGAACTGAAATGTAACTAATTTTAGAAGGATACCAAGTAATTTTTTGTTAAAATTTTTATTTTTGGCGTGTAGAGTAAAGCACATTCATGTTGATCTTTATATAACTTTTTTGTTTGGATTGATTTATTGATTTATATTTGAAGAGATTAGTATAGTTTGGTTTTTGTTTAGATTGATTCTACAAAACCAAAAATCCATATCAACATCAAAGAACCATAGAAAGTTAAAATTACAACCAATAACTGAGTTAATGCTCGAACAACTGAATTAAACCAACCAAATAAGATTAGTTTTGTTAAAATTCTCAGTTTTATTCAATCAAATGCCCAGCCCTATGAGCCCTATGACCAAGTTTCAAATGTTGCATGTTTAGTTTTTCAAAAAAATTGCCTTGATTCGAAGGCATTAGATATTGCCTCGGTGAACAATTAGTTTTTTTGTTCTTTTCATAAAATTTAATGGATTAACTTATCTTTCATCTTTTTAAAGGTTTGAATTCATTACAAATTTAGCGTATGTAATGTTTCGTTGGCATGTAATACTTATGATATGCTTCTTTATGTTAATCCTCCATTTATTTCATTTATATGGTTAACTTAGTGGGTATAAAAGTTTATTATAAAAACTTGTTTAAATGTAAAATCTCAGATAATTGGGAAAAATATATAGTGGGCTAAAAGGAGTCTGAGAGAACAGTTTGTGATGGTAAGAATTTGGTTTTTAGAGATCTTTATCATATATTATATATTAAAAAGTGCAAAAGATATACACATAGACTAGTCAAATAAAGAGAAAAAAATAAAGATTTAATTCAAGTAAAGTGTATTAAAGATGAAAATAAAAAAAAAAATGTTATTTTTAGAGGAATATATTCGACATGGATGAGTGAGATATTTTTGATAAAATTTTCGATAATTTTTTGAGAATACGATCGACCTTAGTGATTGTAGCATCGTTAATAGTAATAGAACTTTTTATTTTTATGGCCACAGTAAAAAAGAAGTTGAAAGGCTTTAAAGAAAATCAAGGGTAGAAAATTAGTTAGATCTGATGATATTCCAATAGAAGTGTGAAAATATTTAAAAGATTTGAGAATTTCTTGGCTTACTAAACTTTTAAATATTATTTGTAAAACAAAAAGACGTTTGAGGAGTGGAGGAAGAGTATTTTGGTCCTTTTTTTTAAGAATAAAGGGGATGCACAAGAGTGTGCAAATTATAGAGGAATTAAGTTAATTTGTCTTACATTAAAATTATGGTGGAGAATAATTGAACATTGGTTAAGACGTGATACAAAGATTTCTCATAATCTGTTTGGATTTATGTTGGGCAAGTTTACTATGGAAGCTATACATTTTTTGAGAAATTTGATGTATAAGTACAAAGAGAGTAGGGAGGATCTACTTATGATTTTTTTTTTATTTAGAAAAAGCTTATGATAAGTCTTTAAGAGAAGTTCTTTGGAAAGTTCTAGAAAAGAAAGGTGTTGATTTGACTTATATTTAAGTCGTTAAAGATATGTATACTAGAGCTGTTATTTGTGTTCAAACAGAAAGAGGATTGAACAAATATTTTCCTATTTCAATTAGATTACATATGGGATCGGCTTTAAGCCCATATCATTTTTCTTTAGTTCTAGATGCGCTTACTGAACATTTATAGCAGGTATCACTTTGGTGTATGCTTTGGCTGATGATATTCTTTTTGATGATAAGACTAGAGAAAGAGTTCTAAAAAAACTTGAATTATGAAGGTCTACATTAGTCTAAAAGATTTCATTTATGTAGATCTAAAATTGAATATATTGAATGTAATTTTAGTATTATTAGATCTAGTGCTAGATTTGTAACAATGGGTGATCAATTCATTAAAAGGTTTTATCATTTTAGATATCTCGGGTCTCTTGTTCAAAGTGATGGGCATATAGATGGGGATGTTATTAGTAGAATTCAAGTTAGTTGGTTGTAGTGGAGGAATGCTTTGGGCCAATTGTGTGATAGAAAAGTACTCTTTGGAATTGAAGGAAAATTTTATATGATGGTGGTGATACCTACAATGCTTTATGGCATAGAATGTTGGCCTATAAAAGAGAAGCATAAAACTAAATTAATTGTTGCTAAGATGAGAATACTTAGGTGGATGAGTGGCTTGACACTTGGAGACTAAATGCGAAACAAATATATCCGTGAAAGGGTTGGTGTAGCTCCAGTGGCAGACAAGATTAGAGAGAGTCTTCTTAGATGATTTGGTCACATTTAGATTCAATTTATGTTAAGTAAGGTAGAGGTAAACCTAAAAAGACTTGGGCATTTTTGTATTTTATTAGAATTAATGATAATATAATACTTAATAGGACACAATGGAGAGGATGGATTCATGTAGCCGACCCCATTTAGAATGATTAAGGTTTGTTGTTGTTGTTGTTGTTGATGATGTAGGGTTCAGACATTGTATACTTCTTCCCGTTAAATTTCATACTTTTTCCACATTAGTGGTTTGTTTCCACACATCTGAAAAATTCTGTTCCATTTGACTATTATGTAGTGTTATCGGTTGTTGATTGAACTAGAACATCTTCCGCCAAGTGTTTTTTCCAAGTGCTTGATAGTACTCGATCATATTACCACTTTTTAAGAACCATAGAAAGAGTTTATAAACGTTTTACTTAACAAATTTGGGCAAGTAAATTTCTGGTTTTTAATAAACCCTTTTACTAACTGTGCGTGTACTTCTTAATTCTATTACCTATTCCGAGCTTTTAATTAAGTGGCATTTATATTTCCGAAGATTTGTTTCTCTCCGGCCATGTGCATTGTTCATAGACTTCACTATAGTATTGGTTGCTGTCTAGCCTAACAATGATATGCCCAGCTTTTTTCATAAGCAGAATGTCATATATTTGATTTTTTGAACTGAGCAATAGTTCCTTCCAGTAGCTTCTATCAAAGAACATCTGGTTATCAAATAACCCTTGTGTCTGGTCAGCTTCTTCATTTGTTGGCTGCAAAGTTTAAAATTGCGCAAGTCGTGCCTCAATCTGAGGCACCTGGGAAAAAAGCAATGAAGTGTATGCTGCATGTGTGTTAGTTGAGGTATGCACTTCAATGGGATGTGCACTTTCAATGAGACATAACCTCCAATTGCTTACTATTTTTTTATTTTTGTTTTTTTATTCATTTGGATATCCTTTTATCTATTTTATAGCCTTGTATGACATTGTATCATTTGCTTGGATTTTTTATGGTTTTTTTTTACATCTTACTTTGATATTAGTATATTATAATTTTAAAGTCTCATTAATTTAATTTTTTAATTTTGGCCTTAAAACCTCGAGTAACGTCTTCCCTCACAAAATGAAAATGCCTCTATATGTCACAATTTGAAACCTTAGCTTCCAATCATTTGCTAAATATTACAAGTAAATGTGTGTTCACAGGTTGTTCTAGTTGAGATGGTGAATGTCATAAAATAATTTTGCCTTGAGTATATCTGTTTTTCTTTTTTCCCGCATGAATGAATGCCTTTGGTATGTTACTTGCTCAATCTCATCCTTTCCAATTTTTTTTCTTATGTGTCTTATTTTTGTTTCTAGAATTTGAAATGTCTGATGCCCAGCAAGAGCATGCATTGGCCGTGGAACGTCTTGAACCAAGATTAACAGCACTTAGGATAGAGCTCTGTCCAAGTCACATGAGTGAAGGGTGCTTTTGGAAGATCTATTTTGTGCTTTTGCATTCTAGACTAAATAAACATGATGCTGAACTTTTGTCAACTCCACAGGTGAGTTGAATAATTTCTACTAAGTTCTCATCGTTTCTTTCTCATAACCATTTTAATATGTAGTGGAGTAATTTTTAGTTTATTATACTCTGTTTCAATCTTACTTGAAAGGACAAGCTACTTATTGATTTTTTTGCACTGCTACATTTTGACTATTTTTCTTATATGGAAAATTTATTTTTTTTATATGGTTCATAGTTTCCAATTAAATTTCAAATTCTAAAATTTATTTTTTTTATACTGCACTGCTACATTTTGACGCCGCTAAAAATAGTAAAAAAAATGAAATTTTTAGCTGTATTATAATAATTTGGCATGAGTTGAAATGGTTAAAAGTTAAGCAATTAAATTTAAATTTAAATTCAAATTTAGTTAAAATTAAAAGTTTATCATACGTACGTATTTAACCTTTAAATATGGTTGTTGTTATTGTTGATTTGATAGAAATAAAATAGTCATAGTTTCCAATTAAATTTAAATATAAAATTATGATATATATATATATATATATATATATATATATATATATATATATATATATATATATATATATATATATATATATATAACTTTGTAGGATTGTCCAACATACACATAGAGAAGTAATAAGAGACAATAAGATTGTCTGTTTGAAAAACACAGTTCTGAAACTGTTGTTTGTTGACTAATGACTATAATACCCCTCAACATATAAACATAGTTCCGTTTGAAAAACATAGTTTTGTTTGAAAAAACAAATAAAAAAATTTTCAGTGTTAATTTTGTAAATAAGATGTCATGCGCACAACTATGTTTATAAAAAAAAATAAAATAAAAATATTAATGAAACAAAAAACTAGCATCTTAATTGTTAATATTAGTGCATTCGCTAGGAAGCCATTACGTTCTTCCCAATTAGTTTTTTCTGACATTACCAATGATTTTGGAACCTTCGAGTTCAAGATTTGCATTCCAAGTTACATAACCAATTATAAAAAAGGGAATATGAATTTTTGCACTTTGAAAAAAAAAACCTAACATGCAGCAAAATCAAACATATAGGATTGAAAATTGCAACAACCAATTTTGAAGAAGATAAACCACAATAAAATATTTCGTTGGGAGAAAAATGGGTCAATCTAAACGCAGAGCAGGGCAAATGTAAAAATAGAGAAAATGTAGAGAGAGAGAGAGAAACAGAGAATCTACGGTCGTGGAATTTTGGTGAGCTTCCCGGACGAGAAAAACATAGGGAAATCCGATCTTTTGTGCTGCTTGTCTTCACCTCGATGCACTCCGCCCATTGCAGCCCCAAATCTTCATATTTGCTCCTATTTTTCCCATTCTTCTTCTTCTTCTTCTTCTTCTTCCTCTTCTTCTTCTATGGAGTTGAACTTGGGGCTTTCCCCAAAAGCTCTGCTCTGTTTCCTTTTGCCATTTGTGTCGCTAGCCGCTCTCTCTCTTGATTTTGACTCTTCTTATTTGGAAGGCAGTGAAATCCTGAAGATGGGTAATAATGTGAATTTTTATTCACTAAACGCGGGACGTACCCCATCGTTCGCGTTCGGTCTCTTGCTCCTGTTCATTTGTGAAACTGTGTTTTGGATCGGAGCGATGGAAGC
>NEWO01000336.1:273095-285468 GCA_003013225.1 Phalaenopsis aphrodite | reverse complement strand
TGTGCATTTACATACCTCACACCAAATTCTTTTGCATTAGCAAATTATAAGCATTGACAGGCGAGCCACCTCTTGGAAAAAGTTGAGCAACCTCTGAAAAAATCTTAATAGGGTTTTACATACACACCACCCAATTCTTATATATTTGTATATCATGTTACATCTTTAATGGGCTATTACATAAATACCACCCAGTTCTTATGTAATTACATATCTAAAATCTAATTTTCTTTTTTATATTTAAATAAACTAAATCTTTTATAGCCTATAGAAAGTATCATTGTTTTAAATTTTATATATTATTATTTAATTATTTAATTATTTTGAGTCAAAACAAGCTGAACACGAACGAACAAATCTTTGTTCGTGTTTGGTTCGTTTATAAATCGAGCTTAAAAAAATTTTTGTGTTCGGTTTGCTTGCTTAATGAACGAATTAGACACGAGTTGTTTGCAAACAATGAGCTTTTTTGATAGCCCTAGTTGTCGCCGAGGAAAACGCTCGATATTATGCTTCAGCAGAGCTCGAGCCACTACAGGTTGCTTTTTGATAGACCGGGTGAGAAGATTTGAACCAATGAATGAGCAATACCCGGTAATATATCTTCTATCACTTGAATCGCTAGCCCAACTTGAATCGCAATGTGTGGAGAGTGAGAGGTCCTGATTGTAATGGCAATCCAATATTCAGAGTTCCTTCAATATCGAAGAAGTCTTTTGAGATTTGGATAATGAATGTTGAGAGGTTGATGAAGGCATTGAGCGGGAATGTTAATAGTAAAAGCAATATTAGGTCACGTGATAGTTAAATATTGTAAGGAACCAATTAGTTGTTTGTAAAGAGTAGGATGATTGAACGACTAATTAGAGTCAAGAGAAAGGAAAGAGTAAGCCATAAGATAGGTAACAGGTTTGCATTCAGTCATTCAAGCTATATGAAGAATTTCCTTGGCATAAGAAGTTTGATTGAGATGAATCCCATGAGAAGTATGTTGTATATTAATGCCTAGGGAAGTAAATACGAGTCCAAGAATTTTCATTGAAAATGTGTTATGAAGATTTGTTAATAGATTTTGAAGAGTATGTGAATCATTTTCAGTCAATAAGATATCATCAACATATAACAAGGGATAAATGCAAGTTTCTTCATTTTTGTAGATGAGAAGCGGAATCAACATGACTATGGGTAAAATCAAATTTGATAAGATGATTGCGATAAGTGCTATACCATTGTTTTGGAGCTTGTTTAAGGTCGTAAATTGATTTTTTCATCAAACACACATGATTGGGATGCTTAAGGTCAATGAAACCTGAAGGTTGACTCATATACACTATTTCTTGAACTTGGCCATGTAGAAAGGCATTGGAGACATCCATTTGAAGAACTAACCACTCATGATGAAGAGGATTAATTAGTATAAGTATGATTGTAGGAAGTTTAGCTACAAGGCTAAAGGCTTCAGTGTAGTTAAGTCCAAACTCTTGTTGATAAACTTGAGCCACAAGTTTGGCTTTATACATCGCCACAGACCCATCTTGATACCTTTTGATTTTTTATGCCCATTTACTACTCAATATGGGTTGACCCTCAGGCGGAGGAATTAGAATCCAAGTGTGGTGAGAGAGGAGAGCCTGAAATTTAGAATTCATAGCATCCTGCCATTGTGAATGTTTTCCAACTTGTTTGAAATTGGAAGGTTCCAATTCAGATTGTTGTAAGTGAGGAAATCAAACAATCTTTTGCTAGGTAAAGATCCTGTTTTAGATCTGGTGAGCATGGGATGGGGTGGGAATAGAGGTTTGAGTATGATCAGGCTGCTCCAATGTAGGATCTAATGAGTTGAGGTGAGCTACCGTAGAAACAGACTGGTTTGTTAGAGGAGATGAAGGCTGAGAGTTGATAAGGGTGGGTGGCTGTTAAATGACAGATTGGGAACGTGTCATTGATGGAATTGTGTTCGGTAGGAGAGGAGGTGTGGTGGTAGTTTTTGGTAGGAGTGAAGGAGAAGGAGAGGAACATTACTTGAGGGAAATGTATTTTCATTAAAAATAGCATGTATGGAAATAATTATCTGGTCGGTATTAGGATTGAAGCATTTGTAGCCTTTGGTGTTAGTAGGATAGACCAAAAACACACAAGAGAGAGACCTTTGCTTGAGTTTTTTCCTTTGAGAAGGAGCTAACCAAGGAAAACATTCACATCCAAAAATTTTGAGGTGATTGTGATAGGGTGGTTTACCCTATAAGAATTGATAGGGAGATTGAGAAGAAGTGGTTTGTGATGGTAACCGGTTGATAATATGTATAGCGGTAATCATGGTTTCCAGCCATAGATAAGAAGGAAGATATGAATCAGCCAATAGCGCTCTTTTGGTTTCTAATATATTATGATGCTTTCTTTCAACAATTCCGTTCTGTTTGGTAGTGTAAGGGCATATAGTTTGATGAACAATACCATGAGTGGTAAGAAATTTAGTAAATTGAAGATTGTTATATTCACTAGTTCCTCTGGCTTGTAGAATTTTAATGTGTTTATGAAGTTGTAATTCAAGTTGCTGCTTGAAGTTAATAACATGTGAAAGAACTTCAAATTTGTAGGTCATTGGATAAATCCATGAGTACCTTGTAGCATCATCAACAAACAACATTATAATGATACCCTTGAATGGAAGGAGTGGGGCAAGGTCCCCAAACATCGGAATGTATATTTCAAGAGGAGTGCATGTGTTTTGACTTGACTAAGAAAAAGACAATCTATGATTCTTAGCAATATTACAAGAAACACAAAAATAAGATGTATTAGTAATATTGAATTCAGGGTACTGTTTGGAGATGACCGCTATTGTTCGATAGTAAGCATGACCCAACCTTTTATGCCACTGTTTACTTGTGTTGGTAACACTAACAATAGCTTGTTGAGCTGACTTGATGGGGTATAAGCCTTCATGACATAGTCCTTGTAGAAGAATATGCTCAGTTAAGTGATCCTTGATTTGATGACCTTTAGCATTAAAAATAATAAAACATTGTTATCATGAGCAAGTTGAGAAATAGGGAAGATTGTGAGAGAGTTGAGGTGTATGTATTAATTTAGAGAGGATTTGCTTACGACTTAGCATACGAAGAATGCCTTTACCGGTATTGTGAAGAGAACATTACCATTTCCCACAAAGACTTGATCTGCCCCTGGTATGCTTCGGGCTGCTGCAAATGTTGAACATCAGATGTGAGATGAGTTGTAGTGCCACTGTCGTGATACCAATCAAGTGTGGAAGTGGCTGCGACAAAAGCTGTTTTGTTGGGTGATTTAGTGGGTGGATATATTGGATTGAGATGATGCCAGCAGTTTGTAGCCGAATGTCCTTGCTTATGGCAGATTTGACAAACCACAAAAACGAAAGGCTTTACATTTTTGTCAGGAAAAAAAATTGTTGGTCCCCCGGCCTCCACTTTTGTAATAATTTGGCTTGCATTTACCTCTTTGTGAGTATAAAGCCAGTTGAGAATCAGAGGATTTGGTTTCGGTGGGAAGATCAATAGAAATGTTGATTTCCTCGCTATAGAATAATGAATAAAGCATTTCAAGATCAATTGTGTTGGACTGAGTTCTAATAGCCGTTTTGAATGCTTGATAGGTGAGATGAAAGCCTTTAAGAATATAAACGATGATATTTACAGCATTGATTGTGGCTCCCGCTGCTGATATATTGTCTACGATTGTTTTGATTTGAGTTAGGTACTGAGTCATAGTTTGATTCCCTATTGCAACAGTGTGTAACTCGTTCTTGAGTTGTATAACTCGCAATCAATTGGTAGCTTGCAGACGACGCTCGAGAGTGCGACAGATCTCGTAAAAAGATTCAACACATGAGGAAGAAAAGTTGCAGAAATGGTGAAGATGATAAAAACAACCAAGTTCTGATCAGCTAACATTCATGTATTCTAGGCAAGATTGGGAACACGAGATCCAGATTCGGTGATAAAATGTTCAAGGGGGCAGCAAATCAATCCATTAATGAATCCAAGAAAACCATTGGCTTTGGTAAATTTATGTATTTGAGATTTCTAAAGAGGCTAGTCATCGAGGGAGAGAGAAGTAGTAATCACCGATTTGATGTTAGATATCAAGAATTTGAGGGAGAGAGGAATTAGAATTCAATTTTGTTTATAGATGTTAGACTTTTCGAAGGTGTTGGAGTTGTCCATCACAAGGTTTTGAGACGTTGATCACCGTGACAAGTAGAGAGTGGTAGTTCAAAAGAATTTTGCTCTGAAAGAGAAAAAAAGGGTACAACGGTCTCGAAAATGTGTAATGGTCAGGGTATCGCTGGCGGCAGCAGCAGCAGTGGTGGCGGAGCGCCACAGAAAGAGAGATTGGCGAGCTTGAAGAGATGAGGCAGGAAGATTCGGTGATCTTTTTACGCGGCGCTCTCATGGATACTTTCTCGACAACGCTAATCCTGGTTTTATCGCTAGAGATTCGGGCAAGAGAAGGGTGAACGGGAGTTTCAGATCTCTGATGCCATGAAAACAGTGTAAAATATGAAATCTTTAAGGTGACACAGAGAAGAGACAAGGAAAAAGTAAAGCAGAGAAAATATTATTCAATATCTTGTTATGGTACAACCACACAACCCAATATAAAGGAGTACAAAAGTCTATTAAAAATTGAATAAATCCAATAATGGAGATAAAACATAGAATTCATATTATATTATTTATTAAATTTTATCCACTGATAGCAAAAAGATTTATGCAAAATAAGTTTAGCAACTCATGTTGCCCTCAATAGTGTAATGAATGAAGAATTAAGATTCATAAAATTGGTTCCAAATAGTTCGATAAGGCTAATAATGTTGATGATGAAGATTATGATATCACGGATCTTCATTTCAGCTTTAATTACGACCTTATCATTTCTGCTTTATCATTCACTTCATTGTAAACTCAGTGGCTCAACCTATAGGCTTTCTGAGGTCAAATGCAAGTTAGGTCCATCCATCCATTTGTCAAATTAACCATGCCTAGGTTCAGCCATATGTTCTGTCTAATTAGTGTACCTGGCTGAGTTTAAAATTATGGCTTAGCATACATTTATGAACCTTGTTTGAGATCCTTGTGTTATTTGTCAGCCTGTCTCGGCTTGCTTCCATTTGGTACTTTCATGACCTTGCTTTATGTGGCAATGAGCCCTTCGAAATAAATTTAACATTTTCCTCTTTCGCAGATTGTGCGAGCCAGAGCGATGTTGTTGCAGGATCTTCATAGCCGTGCAAAACCAAATACCAAGGAATCAACAGCTAGTTTGTCCTCTCTGAAAGAGGATGAGCAGCGTGAGCCTGCCAGTCCAAGTGAAGGAAGAGCCGGTGTCATGCCATCAACACCACCACAAGCTGAGGACATATTCGTCTCCATTCCCGTCGTCGATATTTCGACGGAGAAGCATCCAGTTGAAAGCACCGAAGCGAAAATCATCGACAAATCTGTCATCGAAGAAGACCCACCAGTCCAGTCTATGAGCAAGGATCTGGCAGAAGTTTCTACTATATCAAAGCAGAAGGATGAAAGCAATGAAGATGATTGGCTCGAGGATGAGAGTGGTGAAGCCAGTGGCCCTGGAGAAAATGCTGCTCCTTTAGGACACGATGAAGATGTCTCCTTCAGTGATTTAGAGGAAGATGATGACCACGGGATAGGTGCAGAAACCAAAGCAATTTCCAAATCCATTCCCAACCAGGGGAAAGAACCAAGGGGTTGGGTTCAGCTGAGCAAGGGCCCCCAGAACAAGGATGATTGGTTAAATGTTGATGAAGTCGATGCGGAATGATTGTTCGATGCCTTCTTCGGTATTTCAATATGTTAGCTTCTAATTCCACCCTTTTTATTGAATGTACTTGTGGCTTTTGTCATTGATTTTCTGTAAATAGCTTCTACTTGTTGGTCGTTCATCTCCCACTCACGGTTGGATTTGATCTGTAACTAAAGTTTTTTCTGAATGTGAACCAAGTAATTACATTTAGCGTCGTCTGGAATTTGTATTCAGGTGCACCAAATTGGTGCTTGGTAAGGGAATCTGCTCCAACCTTCAGCTTAGTTGAATATCTTAACCAGGCTTTGAAATCTGATTCTTATTAAGATATTTGAAATTATAAAATCTGTGGATATTTGAAAATTTGCATCCTCTTCATTCATATTGATTTAGTTTGAATATTATTTTTATTATATATACAGCTAAAAAGTAGCCCCTTTTTAAGTGCATGCTTACATGAATAAATGTGCTGAAAATGTGATGATTTTTGGGTGCGTGAAACATAGCTTTGGATATCCATCACATAAAAAGCAGCCCCTTTTTAACTTCTAGAGCACTCTTATTTTTATACTGTAATAATCTTTTTTAAATTAATTATTTAAGTCAAAATCGAGTCAACTTAATAATATTGTTTTGTATGTCTAGAGCTCCTGAAATCCTTTTACGCATAATCTCTAGAAATCTTCATCTGATGGACTCGAAAATCCCAAAAAAGAAAACAAAAATGCAAATTGAAGAATATAAAGTAGGATTTTGAAGCCTAAAACAAAAATTTTAGTTAGGCTTTCAATGCCTATTTTAGTAGTCTAAAAACCACAAGGAAAAAGGTGAAACCTGTGATATATAGTGATAACAAGTATCTCAGTAGAAGATTTTTAAATTAGATATTTTATTAGTGTTTTGCATCTTAGAAATCCACTGTTAGCATGTGGTCGAACTCAAATATATAATACAACCAGATGTACTATGAATGCCATATACCATCTACAGATGTCAAATGTAAATTAGTAAATTTAGTTGGAGCATATCTTTTAATTATGACATGCTTATCTTTTAATTAGGGCATCTGAATTCATGCCACTCAAATCCTTTGTATTTAAACGTCTAACACTTAAATTTTTTATACTATTTTCATATCACCCAAATCTTACCGTATCACATAGAAAAAAAAATCGCCATTTCAATTTAAAAAGAAAAATGAAATATACCTTTTAATGCATAGACAAGGGGACATGTACGTAAATGTTGAAGTTTAGGTCTTAAATAAGTAAAGAAAATAGGAATTAAGTGTGGTGCACATGTAAAGATGCCCGAGGAGTGAAGAAGAGTGTTTTGGTCCTCTTTTTACGAATAAGGGGGATGCACAAGAGTGTGCAAATTATAGAGGTATTTAGTTAATGTGTCATACTTTAAAATTATGGGAGAGAGCAATTGAATATAGGTTAAGACATGATACAAAGATTTCTCGCAATTAGTTTGGATTTATGTTAGACAAGTCTATTATGAAAGTTATACATTTATTGAAAGGTCAGATGGAGAAGTGCAGAGAGAGTAAGGAGGATCAATATATGGTTTTTATTGATTTAGAAAAAAACTTATAATAAGGTTTCAAGAGAACTTCTTTTGAGAGCTCTAGAAAAGAAAAGTGTTAATATGACTTATATTTAAGTCATCAAATATATGTATACTAGAGTTGTTACTTGTGTTCTAAGAGAAGGAAGATTGATAAAGTATTTTCCTATTTCAATTAGATTGCATCATGTATCAGCTTTAAGCCCATATCTTTTTTTACTTTAGTTATAGATGTTCTTACTAGACATATACAACAGGATGTGCCTTGGCACATGCTTTTTGCTGATGATATCCTTCTTGTGGATATAACTAGAGGATGTGTTCAGGAAAAACTTTAATTATGGAGGTCTATATTGGAGTTTAAAGGCCTTCATTTGAGTAGATCTAAAACAGAATACATGGAATGTAAATTTAGTAGTAGTAGCTCTAGTGTCAGAGTTGTAATTATGTGTGATCAAATCATTAAAAGGTGTGGACGTTTTAGATATCTCAATTTTATTGTTCAAAGTGATGATGATATAGATGAGGACGTTATTAGTAGAATTCAGGTTGCTTGGTTGAAGTGGAGGAATGCATCAGGTCTATTGTGTGATAGAAAATTACTGCTTAGACTTAAAGGAAAATTTATAAGATGGTAGTGAGACATGCAATGCTTTATGGCATAGAATGTTGGCCTTTAAAAGAAAACCATAAAGCAGTGTTAAGTGTCATTGAGATGAGAATGCCTAGGTGGATGGGTGGCTTAACATTTAGAGACAAAATGCAAAATGAATCTATCTATGAGAGGGTTGTTATAGCTCCAATTTCAGACAAGATTAGAGAGAGTCTTCTTAAATGGTTTTGTCACATTAAACATCGACCATCAGTTGATCCGGTTAGAAGAGTGGATTTTCTTATATTTAATTTATGCTAAGAAAGACAGATGTAGACCTAAAAAGACTTGGGATTAATTTATTAGAATTAAATGAAAATATGACACTCAATAGGACACAATGTAGAAAAAGGATTCATGTAGTCGACCCCACCTAGTGGGATAAAGGCTTTTTGTTGTTGTAAGGTAGAAATTAAATGTTTAATCTTTGGACAACAAATCACTTAAGGTAAAAATGAAGAAAAACTAAGCAGAGCCATCTGAAATCAGCTATGGTATTAATATAAAGATCCTTTTAGTAATTGTTGGAGTAAAATTTTATTTATGCTAAAATACTGATAAACTTAGTTTGCTTTTAAAACTCAAACGTTAAAGTTGCCCAAAGGACTGTTTCATTGACCTAACATAGTGCCCATCTTAGATAGTCTTTGCAAAAGAACTCACAAGTTGCGTACCAAAAGATTCACGGTGGTTGAGTGATATTTAATATATTAACATTGCATATCAAACATTCCCTGATAAAAGAAAAATAAGACGAGGAGACACCAAATTTTTTTACGTAGAAAAACCCTGAAAAGGGAAAAATCAAGTGGCCTAGTCTAGTCAAAGTGAGCCAATATATGATCATAAGTACATAGGTTCGCTCTTTTTTGAATTGGTAAAAATAAAATTGCAAAGGTACAATAATCATCCAACTTTACTAGCTTTAATTAGGCTACACTGGTAGCGATTGACCACATAAGTTGTGATTGGTCACATAGGTTCTTAGTTAGTAGCAGCAACAATATTAGTTATCCACAGAGACTCTAATTGGAAGCAACAATAACAGTTAGCTATATGAGTCGTAGTTGGCAGATGCAGTAACAGTTAGCCACATGTGTCATAGTTAGTCACGTATGTCATTTTTGAAAACTGTAGTAACAATTACTATATATGCTGTATTTGAACACATAGATCGTGGTTAGTAGCGGATTAACATTTAACCACATAAGATGCAGTTGATCACATATGTTATGATTGATAGTTGTGATAGTAGTCAACCACATAAGTTATAGTTGGCCAAATATGTCATAGTTTGAAGCCGCAACGACAGTTAGTTATATAAGATGTAGTTGACCACATAGACCATGATTGGAAGCTACAATAATAGTTAGTCACATATGTCATAGTTGGAAGTTGTAGTATCAACTGACCACATAGGTCATAGAGGAAAGATGCAGTAATAATTCAACACATATATCGTAGTTGGTGCTACACCGGTTGGTAGTTGCAAATGTCTCTCGAGTTTATTATATTATGCTAGAGATAACACTTTTCGGTACACGATGTATAAAAAACTTCAGGGATACGAAGAAAATCCTTGTATTCTGAATTTGGCAGTTGTAAGCAGTTGTCACCATGAGTTACCATTGGTCCTTCAAAATGGGGTTTTTCATGATACCAGATTTCAGATACTTCTTTACATCATATTCAAGGTCTTTCTTAAGCAAATAGAGTTCATTGATGACGGTGAGTAGGTGGCAACCAGATGTGGTTGATAATGGTTATCTACCACAGAGACTAGAAGTTAGCGTCGGTTCTCTGATCCATAACAACATTGAAATTCAACTCCTCCCTCCAAATGAAGAGAGAATATCTATTTATAGCCTTGGGAGAAGGAGGATTATGATCTTTTGGCGAATAATTTCCGCAACCACCTAATTAGAAAACTCATATTGATCTCTCTTAATCAAAAAATTTATTTGATGATTTGAGGTGACCTCAGAATAAAGGAGCATATGCTCATTGAATTCCTCTTGATAAGACGTTTGATTTGACTATAAATATGCAAAATTTAGAGTTTGGTTGTACATTCAATCAATGATTTGAAACCTCCACATGTGGTTCAATATGATTGGACTCAGATTGAACTGATTTTGATTTCATTTTGTCTTATGAAGATCGTCAGTTTGACTATAAGTTTGTCGAATTGTATCATTAGATGATTTTTAATTTGTACCATAATGTGTTTTATTAAAAAAATACATCAAGGTTTATGGCAAATAATTAAATTTTGTAATTATATTAAGAAATAAGTTATTTTCTTGGTACTTCAATTAACTCTACTTACATCACACATGCCTTAAGATACAAGATTTAAGAAAGAAAAGAAATAAGTTAAATTAAATTAGAAATAGGGTTAGGATATAGGATATCATCATCAAAATTTGATTGATATATGATGAATCCTCACCTTTCTTGGATTTAGAGTTGTCAAAACGACTAGTTATTTGTAAATAATTCGTGTTTGACTCATTAAGAAACAAGTGTTCGATTCGTTCGCTAAGCAAACGAGCCGAACACAAACAATTTTTTCTTGCGCTCGATATATAAATGAGCCGAACACGACTCAAAATAACTAATTATATATAAAATTAATGAGTTAGATTTTTAAATAATTTAACTTTCTAGAGTGCTACAACAATTTACAATCAATTAAAATTATTAATTAAAAAATAGAATAAAATATATTAAATTATATTTAAATAATATTTTAATATAAATAAAAAGATTTAAATTTCTCTCATACTCTTGACATCTTACGGTTATGTAACTAGGGTTCGCAAAACATCTCCTGTTCGACTCGCTAAACATACGAGCGAAACATAAATAATTTTTTTTGTTTTTAAAATATAAACAAGACGAACAAAGACAAATGTATTTTTAAGACAAGAAAAAAAGAGTAGTTTTAGGAGCTTAGATTGCTGTGTTTGTTCTAGAAAATTGGTTACACCAAATGCTCATTCTCATCACGTAAACTTTTTTCCCTTATATATGAGAAATTATTTTCTATATAATATGCATCAGTGAAAATTACATTTAAATCTTTAGGGATTTATGAATAATCTCGTCTTATTTGATATTAACATGTAATCAAAATATTTATGTTATATTAATTTTAGATAAATTTAATGACTTTAGCCTCTGTACTCGGATAAATTATTTCATACGGTGTCCGATATTTACTGTCTATTACAACAAAAGATATATAACAGTGGACCTTATTTTGAATTTTTTAAAAAAAACGGTGCATACGGTGTCAGTTTTTTTTTAAGTAGCGCCGTTGTTTCCGTGAATTCCTGCCTTTAAACGCTCATTTATTAAGCGACCAAACCAATCAAATAATAATCGTGTCTCCAAACTCCTTCCAAACAGTTGAGGAAAAAATAGCTCTTTTGTCTAATAAATATGTCGATTCAGATAGTTTATTTAATTTTGTGATTAGACTTTTGCTTAATTTATGCCCTTATTCTTAATAAATATTGAAAGCTCATGCCATTAAACTCATCAGTTATGGATAAACAAATTCAAACATGTTGCTGTCCTCTTAACTCAAAAATGCGCAAAAATAGGTTAATTTTTAATTCAGAGTAGATCTCAATATTTTGTTCAATATTTTATTTTTATATTATAATTATATTACATCATGTAAATAAGGAAAGAATTTGCACAAATCTCGAAGACATCCAACAAGAAGAGGCCCATTTATTCAACCGGATATTGCAGTCCGAACCAAAACCAAGACCAGAGCCGACTAGACTCAACCATTTGAGTCTGTCCATAAGCCTGAACCTATCAAACCAAGACAAGGGAAGCAAGCTGACAACCATAAGAAAGCTGATCGATGTCGGCAATCAACCTTCAGTGAGACCACACCAGAGAAAAAACCTAGCTCCTCAGTGCCATCAATCATCCCACAAATATCCCAAATACTTCTTATCATAGATCAAATGGTAATCATCACTTCACCTTTCCTTGTTGAAGAGTGAACTATCTATCGGGTTACAGTAATTTACCCTTTGCCCGATAGTCTAACATTACTCAGCTAACAAAAGTTATTCACCAGAGATCGATAATCAACAATTAGAGAAGATTAATGGTTCGATAAAGTCTAACTAATAGAGCACTCAAAGACTGAGAGACCACCTCTACCCAATATAGCCACACGAGCAAACCTTAACAAACTGAGGTCCACGGAGCTAAGTCGTCCTAGGCAGAAGACAGCCAAGTCATAGCCCCATACATGTAACATACCTAACATACCCTCTACCACCCCTTAAAACTAAGTCAAAGATATATTTT